>JAODLC010000083.1:1403676-1415420 GCA_026781145.1 Hippopotamyrus pictus | reverse complement strand
CGCCCCCCCCCCCCCCCCCGCACCCCCCACTTTCCATGAAAGCGCATGCAGTATGATACTTAAAAGGTGTCCTCGTTATCATTCGTAGAGCATTAACAACACATCTATTACAATTAAACGGGGTGTTTATTTTAAGCTTTAATACCTTGTGCTTTGCCAGCCGCTGTCTTTTCTGCAGCCCTGATTTTACAGACCTGACCACCCTGTATGTAACTGTGCAGCCAATCATATGTTCTTGTCTGTGCCACTTGAGGTCCGTGTCAGTCTGCGCCTGGTTACCCCTTGCGCTCTGAACGCTCTCGTTGGGTTCAGTGCTCTCCGGCACTCTGACCCCGAGCCTCCCGTACCCCCCTGTATTTCTTTACCGATTCCGTTTGTTTGAGGTTCGGGTTTCAGTCGTACCTTTCTTATTTCCCGTTCCGCTGCTGCCGTTGATCAGGAATCCCGTGTTGGGAGGACTGGGAGGTGTCACACGTTGTCGTATTTCCGCTGCACAACCTCACACGGTTTAGACCCCACCTACCAGACCCTACACTATCACAACATGCCAGTGTCACACCCTCCCTAGAGTACACTGCCCGTATTGCCAGGCGCTCCCTAATGTACGCTTCCAGTAAAATAGCACATTCTGTCCAATATACAGGGCCTTCTTATGACTGCGTCGTCGCAGTCTAATGAATCAGTTGAGTCATAGAGGCTAAGTGGTAGAGGCCCTGCAGGAGCCCTGAGTTCCTCCATGAGCATCAAAGGTGACCCTGAGACGGCACAGGCTATCATCATCACCACCCAGCACCAGAGAGCTAAGGGGAGCCAGGGTAGGTTTTTCGTGCCTCAGAACCCTTAGCATTGCAGGGAAGGGATGGGCAGCACTCTGCAGCTCCTACCGTTGTAGTGATGGACGCCGATGTCTGTCATGCTGAACCAGAAAGCCTCAGGGATGTAATTTCTGCACGCCGGCGCTCAATCATAAACGGGAACTACTCAACATCCCCCCAGCCGGTGTGACACAGACGGAGCTGTTTCCAGCTCCCAAAAGCGAACGAGAGGATGTCACTTTCAGTACGCACAGCTGCGTGGGGGGGCGACCGTGACTGTGCCTTCTGATTGGTTGAGCGGGCTGGCTGTGTAGTCCCCTCCGGAGAGGCTAGGGTCCTCCCGAACAGAGACTGCTCCGGATTCCTATACAGACTCGGTAAAGCTGTGGGGGACGGTGCGATGGAGCCCACGACGTGTGCTACTGAAAGACGAGTGTGTGTGTGTGTGTGTGTGTGTGTGTCAAGGGGACCCCTCACGCCCTGAAAGTGAAAGATAAAAGAGCAGGATACCGTAGGGACTTAGATGCCATTGGTATTCTTGAATTTAAAAAGTGCCAGTGTGAAGCACACGGCCTTGCAGCATTCCTGCCGAGGTCCACGAGCCGGGGCCAAGAGAGATCCTCGGATTGACAGGATGTAACGTGTAGGAGCTACTGGAGGCCAAGGAGCAGAGGAGGGAGAACACTGAAGTCAACGACAACTATTTACAACTGTGATGGGTATAACTAAGGCTGGGGGGACTTATAAAACCATACTTTGTATCGCTGTGTAAGTGGTTATCGCCTTGTTTTAAAGTCGTAACGTAAAGTCAGTAGTTGGTCCTTATTACCGCCAGTATAGAAATATGTAGAGGAGTAGATCTCACAGTCCAACGGTGAATAATAACTTCTATATACTTTATATGAAAACCTTTTTAAAAACAGCACCAGCTAGCATGCCAACTGTGTTGATATTGTAAAGGACTGTGATCTCTGTATTAATAAATGGTCATTACCAATTTTCTGTCGGTCTGTTCTCTTCTTGGGTTCTGTGTCTGAAAAATTAACTGGGAGGGATTACAGCATCTTTTATATGCAAGCGAACGTTATATTATTGAATTAAATCCTGGTGTATAGGTTTATTCTTTAGGTGCTCTGGAAAACGATTCGGCAGAATTTACTCTAATACAAACAGGAGCTCATGGTTTATCAAGCCCCAAAATCCTACCATATAGGATTGAAATAAATGGAGTCGGAAAAAGCCATTCATAACAGGTTTGCCACCATATCTTGGATTTAAAAAAATACAGCCCAGTCGTACACTATTCTGAGGATACCTTTATGGCATCAAAATATCTGTTTTTTTTAATAAGTTTTGTACATCTCACCGTTTCGGCATATAGTCGCTGTTAAATACGCATCGACGTATACAGCCAATATTCACCTGAAGCATTTAAAAATAAACTCTTTTCTGGCTAATTATTTTGGCAGCGTCTGCGTTTCCCATCGGGGGGTCCCACTGACCCCAGTTTATGCATAGTAAAATGTCTAGTTTGCTTTCGCTTCTTCTAGGCAATCCGAGAAAAGGAATTGTGGTGAGGGAAAATGCATATCATATAAGACGTATAAAAAGGATATTTTGCATATGCATCGCAAAAACCTGTGTGCTTTTTTTGTTTATTTGGTGCTCACGATGTTTTTTACTCTGAGTGTTTTTTTTTTTTCTTGTTGAAATCAATTCCTTTAGCGGACACGACAGGCCAGAACGGTTTTACGTCTGTCTAAATTTAGCAGATAATGGTTAGGAAATGAATTGGCAGCACATTGCAGAAGTACAAAAGTTACGCAAATTCAACAAGGCGATATTTTACGAGCAACGAAAAACGGGTTTTAAGGTATCGTCGAATGCTCTGCTGTATGGGGAGACCCGTCCACGCTGGTGGTCTCTTATTGCGGATGAATCTAAATTAAGTGAGTTTAAATCTGTTTACATCTGACCATTAAGAGTATTAAATGCATACTCCCACATCAGAAATCCCGATTAATATAAACCACAAGCCATTGAGGACTCAGAAACAGCATGGGCCCAGGTAAGGAAGGGGGTACAGTCGGGATGATTTAAAAACGAGCCCTTAAAGGGTCAGATGTGGGACTGGAGTGTGCCTCTCAAGCAAACAAACCCCGGCCGAATCGGTGCGGTTTGGAGACACATCAGGAACGCCGGTCTGACTCCCTGAATTACCACATTACAAATGATCTGGAGGTTGATTAGATCCTCGCAGTACTGGAGCAAATCGGCGTGCATTGACGTCTTGGTGAGACGAGAAAAATCACACACACCATGAACGGCTGACTTGCTGCTCATGAGGGCCGGCTGGGAACAGCAGTCTGGGAATCGACATATTGATCGGGCACAAAGAAAGACCCCCGGCGATCGCAAAAGCCCACGGAACCGGCGCCCTCACTGAATAATTCATATAATTTCAATTAGCGCGTGGCTGTAAATATTCACACTGTAAAATGCGTACATTTGCTTTCTCGGATGTCTCGGATAGAATTTGTGAACTAACCTGTTTTAAATCGGACTGGAAAGCCGTTTCAGATATAATCACTGGGTTACAGGACTACGGGCGTACGGTCTTAGTATTTTCCCCTTCGTACCCTTAGGTGGCGCTGAAACACCGGTGAAAAACGTAATGAGAAGACGATCGTTCCAGGCACCGACCGATAGACCGCCAGTGAGTCGGAGGCCGCAGTACCTCGCTGCGGTTGAAAACAATCAATTAAACGGGCATTAAGGCTTGTACACTAAAATATAATCGTCCACTCAAATTTTTTAGCGCTTGCACCGCGAAACTAAAATAACACGAATGACATCAATCAATTGATAATTAATAGAAATTCGTGTGTAATGATTAAATATCCCATTCTTTCATGACCACTCAACATTGATGTTCTTATTCCTTTCGGCCGCAAATTAAAATGTGGAGGTGATGAGGCGCGGGGCGGGTGAGAGTGAGGGCACTCTAAGGGGACGGAGGGCAGCCGCCTCGCCTCACGGGGCGTTCTGGCCCGGTCCTGTCCCTGCGCTCTGCGAGGTTAGATGGATCCCCCGCCCTCCATCCCTCCCACCCTCCTCCATCTGGCATGAAAGCGGCGAGGGAGATGAGCGCTAAAACCGTGCTCAGCGCTAAGTTGGCAGGCTGCCACGATTCTCCGGGACCCGAGTGGAAAGCGTGAGTCAGATAGGAGCAGACGCGGAGGCGCGGCCGGCAGCCACTCCGCTTCGCCCGGGACGTCTTATTACCTTTTCAGAGGCGATCCGGAATCACCCGGGCGCTTTCAGGCTATGGCCCATGGTGGATAAACAGGACAGCTTTGACTCTTTTTCAGCAGCTAAAAAAGCACGAGTCTTGGAGGAGGATTGCGGACACTGAACGTTGCGCTGCAAGCAGTATCTGAGTAGCGATTTGGCGCATTTCATCATTTCGTTGGGGGTCAGCATTTTTTTCCACCACTATAAGAAACTGGTGCAATAAATATATTCGCTAGACAGGCTGCGTTATGCACGGGCAGAATAACAGACCTTTAAATGGGACTGGGGCTAGGGGATTGTCAAAACCTGGTCTCCGTATATCTGCCTTTTCTTATTATTGCATATTTATTCCATGCCCCTCTCATGAAATCATATACCGTAGAAAGTGTAGATGAATGTGAGCAAACAGTGGCGCAATTTTAGCGTTATATTCTTTTCCCCGGTAATCTGGCGATTTCTGTCTGCAGTCCAGATGTCCATGTCTGTCCAAGCCCGAGCGTAAATGATCGGTTGGAGGAAAGAAGGTTGTGCGAGATAGGAATCGGTAAACTAGAGAGACAGCTAAACGGGGATACTAATCTTGTTAAGCAAATTACCGTGTATCAGCAGTCTGTCTGATAATCAAACGCGGCTCCTAGCGCCCAGCGTCAACGCTGTTTAATGGAGAGGGGAAATTATATTTCCTGTCGTTCGTGGAGAGGAAACCGCTTACCCTATTACCAATGGGAGCTGGTGTGGCGATACATTCAGTGAAAGGCCACGATTTATCTTGCGCTCACATATTTCCAGCTAATTCTGGTGCCGGTGGGCGCGAGAGGCCTTGGCTGGCAATAATCTTGAATAACCGTCCCTCTGGATGTGTTGGCTATAAAGCCTAATGCTCGGTATGTTAATAAATTTATTTGTCTTTAATACTAAGCAGCATATAGAACTATGTAACGTGTAATTACACCGAACAAGACATTGGGTGTATTTTATAGATTTATTTCATGGGTATACAGGTGGGTATATGGAAGGTAAGAATGTGTATAAAACACGGGATTCAGACACGTTCCATTGGAAAGGGCTTAGTTGATCATTTCAGTGTCAGCTATGCTTGGTTCTCGCGGTTGCCATGGAAGTTCCCGCAACAATCACCTTCCTCAAACAAAAGCCTTTGGTGCTTCCACAACCGGAATTGCCCTGCGAGTGTGGGATATTTGTTAGGACTGTTTAAAACCATGGGCAGCCACGCAGCAACGTTAATTCTCAATACTGACAAATGAGTTTTAATATACGGATGGCTGCAAAGGAACAGCATAAACCTCGAGATGTTTTGCTCCTATTGTAGTTTATTTGCTTCTGTCTGAGGAGGCTTTGGGGATTCCTGATTGATTGCTGAGATACTAAAGTTAAAACACATCAGTCTTCATATTTCTGTCACAGTACTTCCACGTAATTATGTAAGTAAAAAAATATTGGAATAATACCTGCTCGGTTCACGTTTTTAGACAAGTTGTGTAATCGATTATAGGAATATGCATATATTTGAGCTTTTTTAATCAATTAACGAATGCTTATTCCGTCGTGTTTGTCAGCTTTCCAATCTCATGATACGAGCGGTAATTATGGGGTCATGACAGCCGCGTAGGGAAGCGCTTATGTGATCTCAAGTTGGGTAACAAAATAAAGCCGAAACGAGGCGCACTGCTAATCCGAATGCCAAAGCTATATACCGCAGCCTTCGGAAGCGTGTCTGTGCCGCATACCAAACGTCTGCCCGCACGGTCTTTTGTTCTGCACGCTGGGTCGGGCAGAGACCGCAGCACACAGAGAAGGGCCACCGTCGGTGACGGCGAGCGCGTTTAGTATCCGTTTTACAGAGAAATGCCGCAGAGATTTCCAGACATGTTGAAGGATGACACCCCCCGCACACACCGGGAAAGGAAAAAGATGGATTTTCTCATCAACTGGCAACGCTTGGTAGTAGATTGCGGCAAGCGGTCATTAAATGCGACTCACGGGCACTGCGAGGTGGAAGCGAATAGAGGGGGCACGGGAAATAGAACTGGGCAACGGGTAAATCTAACTCAGCCTGACAAGCTGTCCTTCAGCGGGTCAGCGAGCGGACATATCGGTGTGCTGGGACGGTCTAATTGGCCCCCAGTCCTAACTGCAGGGATCCGACATGTAAAGGGTCTGGCAGCTTCGTAATGATGAGTCGCGTTTTGCTGTCGTGGCTTGGTGGCGGCGGCTCCATTGCGGCGTGGAGCCCGACGCGCCACGGTGACTGGCTTGTCCTGAGTCGTCCTCGGTCTTCCAGCTATGCAGTCAGTGCCAAGAGAGGTGTCTTCCAGGTAACGAGGCTTCGGGCCAGTGGCTTCGCCTTGGCACTAGATGAAGATGGAGCTGTTTGGCTCCCAATAACCTGACCCCCTGAACTCTGGCAACGCTGGTGCTAAGAAGCCCCTGACAGCATCGATCGTCCTTTCTGGAAAGTCTGGCGCGAACGAGCACTGAAACGTTTCAGGCCGTCGATGGTAAGCCATGCTGTGCTTGTGTCCTCCCGTAAAACCTTATGCATTCCTAAATGAAGCTACAGTGACGTTTGTTTCGAGTCGTCGGCTGTATTAATTCTTGAACAACACAGCAGAGTTTTGTTCGCGGGGGGAGGCACTGCTAAGCTAATCAGTGCTACCTTATTACATGTGTAAACGTTTCTTTACCTGCCCTTTAATCCCTGCGGCTACTGGCCCGCCGTCATCTCTCCCTCACATCATCGTTGGTAATTACCCCCTGGTCCCAGTTATATGCTGTTTTCTGTTCTTACCTACTGACTCGCAAAAAAAAAGAAGAAAAAAAATCCTTTTAGGGCCAAAAGCCGTTGGCAGGTTGTGGTGCCACTAAACACACCACGATGTCCCCGCTGTGCCGCCCTACTGGCCACAAGGTGCCCGGTAATTGAATTCACAGGGAAAACCAGTGCCTTTGAAGAGTTTCTTAAGTTCGCTGCAATCGCTGTCTTTAATTGGAGCAGCTCAACTTATTTAATGTGTCACACATCCACTGACAATCCCAAAATTTTAAATTAGCCATTAATTGGCTCTCAAAAGACAGAGGTGGCAGAATACAGGAATTGGGACCGTTTCAAGTTCAAATACAGCAGCACGCTGCACGGAAACGCCACCACAAATTTGCTAAGCAAATCAGAGATAAAGGCACAGGCTTTTACATTATTATAATGAAGATGCAATCCTGACAACATTAATTCCGGACTTTAATGGATAACTGAGGCTTTGGTGAAAAATAAACATTAAACAATGTGTGAATTTCTCATCTCTCTTTCTTGCCAAGGGGTTAGACTGAGACATTAAGAATTTAAAGCACGAAAAGCACCCTTGCTGTAACTCATGCAAAGAGAATGTTACCACATGTCCAAATTTCCGTAGGAAGCGCAGGGCGTGTATCATCGGTAGGGAATGCAACTTATATCAAATATATAAATAGTTCTATTAAATCGCTGTGTATCGCGTGCGTGGAAAGAAAGTCAAAAGGCACCCCCTCTGAAATAACAATGTATCCCTTGGGGAGACCACAAAACAAGCAAAACTCTTTCCAAAATTTGTATTACTCGTAAACAAACAAAAAGACATGAAACAAATACTTTTCTATGGGAGCTGAAAAGCAGAGGTAACTAAATACAAACAGGTCATCCACCGAAAACCGCACGTTTAAACGTCAATCCATTCTGTCCATCCATCAGTTCATCCATTTTCTGTAACCGCTTGTCCTATTTGGGGTCCGGATCATATTCTAAAGTTCTGTCTAGGCCCTTTATTTATATAAGGCGTATCCCGTCTTGTGGGACCGTGAGGATGTGGCTGTGGTTATCAGGGGTTATGGGGTAAGGTGCACACCGGGCTTGGGTATGACGGGGTTAAACGCATTCAGCGGCTAGTTTGCGTAAATTGGCAGAATCGCAGCGACCTCGGCCTCAGTGATTGGCCGGCGACAATCTGGCCCCGAGTCAAACCGAAAGCAACCGGCAGCAGCGTGATTGGACGGAGCCCGTAGTGGGCTGATGCGCCGCCTCATGAATATTCAACAGGCGGCGTTTTGGTGCGCTCGCGGCGGCTGCCTCGGCTCCGAGCCACGCGTGATATAATTTGTTTATTTCGTTGGCGTGGCTCGCTAACTTTGGTCGTGCGCACGGCTCCTGAAAATAGATGGATTCAGTAACGAAGCGCTGGAGGGGGGGGGCATCAGATCGCTTCCCGGTGTTGTGAGCACTTGAGTTCGCCTCTTTCTGTCCGACGTTTGAGTACAGTATGTCACTGCATTTGAATTTAAAATGAAGTTTTATAACTTCAGAGACTGCTGTGTAGAGTCATCATCTTTCCGAGTCGGAGGGACGTGAACGCCGGTAGCGCACTATACGCGAACGAGCAGCACCTCCGCCCGGGACCCTGAGTGCTTATCGTGCAAGGTCGCGGTAGCGCTGCTGAATGCTAATTGCTTTGCTGTAATCTCACACCCTCGGAATTCTTAAGCTATATTTCAAAGATCGCCCGTAATCGAGAAGCGAACAAACCTGCTGTGCCTGATCTGCGGTGCATCAGGTCATTGGAATCCGGTTACTGACTGAAAGACAAAAACACCGAGGGACAGGTTCTGGAAACGCCCATGTGTCGAAAAACAACCTCTTTATAAGCGCGGGCATGAAACCTCGGCATTATTGATGTGAAACTAAAAAGAAGAAGAGCTTTGGAGGCCCACTCCAGGGACAGAAAGGAGGTTTGACAGAAGCGCACCTAGACGCGTCCTGACGACGGTTCCCACTTTCTGCTGCGACGACAGTCTCGCTATTTTGCAAGCCGGTTAGAAAAGGCGCTTAAGAAAGACTTTCCGAGCGCACACACAGAAACAAGAGGACGCTACGCTGCTTTAGTCGACCACATTTCATACAGGCCAGTTTCTGCAGCCTCTGGTCTTTGTATATTGCACTCTCGGGAAGTTTGCCAACCTGCTGGTGGGTCATCAACACGCCTTTTCAAAAATGATGCAAATGTCAGATTCCTACAACCAGAAGAATTCTCTGTTTAATGCCATGAATCGCTTTATCAGTGCGGTCAACAACATGGATCAGACCGTGATGGTGCCCAGTCTTTTGAGAGATGTACCTCTGGAAGAGGAGAAGAATATGAACTCCATCAGGACGACTGGCAGTGCCTCACCATGCTTCTGCGAGAGTGACATGTACAGTTACTATGTTCTCTTGAAGTCTATCAGGAGCGACATCGAATGGGGAATCGTGGCAGCTGAGGAGAGGAGGAGAGACAAGCTAGGCACTTCGGCCCTGGAGATGTCCAGGATCGAACAGGAGGGTGAAGACGACGACCTCGAGAAGCTCTTTCATTTTCACCTGAGTGGGCTTCACACTGTGCTCTCCAAGTTAACCCGCAAAGCCAATACCCTCACCAACCGGTACAAGGAAGAGATCGGGATCGGCAGCTGGGGACACTGAACTGTTGCTCCTCGCCACCCCGACGGGACCTCGTGGACCCCATGAAGTTCCAATGAATGGACGGTGAAAAGCTATTCAGGCTGACGGTTGCGCAGCCATGCTGATCTACCCACCCGCATTTTTGCACAGATGCTTCCAGTGGTACTGCCTGGGCATTCTTGCTTTCGCGCTTGTTAATATGCATATTATCTTATGTATTTAAAATATGTAACAAGCCCTGAAATGTGCAGGTTTCCTGAAAGCTTTATTTATGTCAGACTGCACATATATTCCTTAAATGGCCGGTATGGCCAAAGATGATTAATCTCTCAAATGAGCTTTGAGACTGATATTGAATTCAGGTCCTGTATTAAGCAATAACTAAAATATGACACTTTTTTTTTACAGTGAGCAAGTTGCTGTGATTGTATTACGCTAATTCTCGTATGAACCAAGTAATCTATGAATGTGAATCAAATGATATTTCTGCTTACTGGAATTAATAGTTTCCATGAGATTGTTTGGGGCATTATGATGTTAGCGAGAATACTTGAGAATTTTATTAATCTTGCTTACTTTGTATTGAAAAATGATTGCACAGAAATATAATGTTCTTTTTTTTTACAAAAATATCAGTATGAATGATTTCTGTTTTCCATTATCATACATCACAATAATTACAAACGATGATTGCTTTGTGGACTTTGGAAAATATTTGGTGCAACAGAAGCCTTTCTCGCTGCGACTGCAGCCACCTGCGTTAAATAATTTATCAAAAAGATACATAAGAAGACAGCTTGAAATTCAAGGGGTAGGAAAAACAAACGCAGACCAGAAGTGATGACCTTAAGGAGGGACAGGTAATCTGTCCCTGATGAACATGAACTGCCCATTCCTATGCATTTTGTGGAGGTCAAAGCAGGTGAGCTAAAACACATTGTATATTTCTCTCTTTTTTTGACAATTGAAATAAACCACCTTTTGTGCGTAATAATGAACCCAAAACGCCTGGGGCAAAACAGTCAAATAATCGTGCCGCAAACATGTACATTATGAAAGTCTCATCTCTGAAATCAAACACTTTGAGACACAAAGGTATTTTTTTGTGCAGATAAGATTTTTAAGTGAAAACTAAAAACCGGAATATGCAGGTAGCAAGTTCAAATCTATTGCAAAACTACAGGAACGGGGTGAAGGTGTGAGCTGGACGTGTCTGCATGTGCTGCAGCATCCTCTTTGCAGGTTGCAGGCTGTGTTTGTCTGAAAGCCGGTTTGTTGGAGCCACACCTTCATTTCTGCGCCGTGTGTAGATGGTTTCAGAGAATGCCAACAGTCTTTTGGACGGGTTCCTCTCTTTCTAAAAATTTTTTAGGTATGTGCCAGACACCTCCCCCCCTGAACTGGCTTCCGTGACTTTTGGCTTTAAGGCAGAATCGATCTTTCATGAGTATAAGAGTGACGTGGGACAATGGAGATAAATGCTGACTTTTCGATGATGACGTATTTATTACATTACTCAACTGATTTCTGTGGTCAGAATGACTGAAATTTTCATTCTATGAAACAGTTGAATATTCTCCATCAATCTCTTATCCCTGCTTGTTCTGTGTAGGGTCCTGAGGGTCTGGAGCCAATCCCAGAAGCTACAGGCGCGTGAATCACTCAGGATGGGGCACCAAACCACTGCAAGATACACACACACACATCTATGGACAATTTGGCAGCTCCTGTTTACATTAGTGGATGGGGGGGGTGGACCCGATGGGGCGAACAAGCAAACTACACACATGAAGAGCTGGGGCAAAGACTCGAACCCAGCTCTCCAGAGTTGTGTGGAAACCTGTGCCACCTGCTGAATATTTTTATTGCTGAGAATGAGATCAAGTCCCTATCTCAGTGGTGTAGTAATAATATGAGGTCTCTGGTGACTCAGCTACCTGTCACCCAGTTCCTTCTGGAATGCTGCAAGTATTCAGTACAACACAGATGTGGGCCCTCGGTATGAACACAAACCAGTTCTGCGGGTCTGCCAGCAGCTGAACAATTGACAGTGGTGGAAGAACCTTTTTTTTGGGAGACCGGAGATCTTGCAACACTATTAAAGCGGCTAATCTGTAACTTAGTGTGTGTGTGTGTGTGTGGGGGGGGGGGGC
>JAODLC010000083.1:1356094-1366118 GCA_026781145.1 Hippopotamyrus pictus | reverse complement strand
AGGTGGGGGGGGGGGGGGGGACAGCGGGGGCGGGCTGTCTGCGCCGTGTTCTGCTGCCTTCCCTCCGCTGTCCCGCTGCCACCAGGCCCGCCCCCCTCCTTCCACCACCTCCCGATCCCTCCATCCCTCTCTCATAAGTTTGAGGCTGGCTGGTGACTTAAAGTACCCGCTGCCCCCGTGCCCCCCTGCACTCACACACGCTGCACTGAATGAGCTTTTAGCGTTTCCTCTCAGATAGTCCAGATACGTTTTAAAACGGTTCTCATTACCGCACCATCCAGTTAATGTGCGACGACAGATAAGTTTAGATCATTTTTCCCCTCGTGCGATGTTGTGATATTAAGGACTCCGCCACATCTGTAGGCCTGTAACAGCCTATTAAGATGGTACGTGATGGGCAGGTAGGGCCCCGCGCCATGCTATGCTACACTAGAAGACACTGGCCGATCGAGATGGTGTGCCAGGGGAGGCCAGAGCCCTGCGTTAGCGCACACCGCTGCGTGCTATGCTATGCTAACTGTGGGGAAAGCAGCTGATGGAGCTGGTGTGCGACGGCGGAGCAGAGCCCCGCGTTAGCCTGCGCCGCACCACGGCATGCTAACTAGGAGGCTGCAGCGATTAGAAATGCTATGCGACGGCTGAGCGATGTGTCAGACACTGCGTCGTGCTGCACTGCAAAGCCGGACGGGGAACAGCGGCGGCCCGTGTGACTGGGGGTCGCATGCATCTCTTAACCTGTCTGCAGGGGTCGGGGGGCGCCAGAGGGACTCAGACGGCCGGGAGGCTTTTGGGCAGATTTATCCCCCAGGTCCTCCATGAAGTACCCCCCCCCCACCCACTCTGCCTTTGATACGCTGGGTGGTGCTCTCTCCCTCTCCCTTTCTCTCTCTCTTTCTCTCCCTCACCCTCTGTCTCCCTCTCTTTCTCTGTCTCCCTCCCCCCCCCCCTTTATTCCCGCAGCCCCTCCTATCTAATCACACTTCTGCAGCCTGTGTTCACGCTGGTTCCCCGTCGTTTTCCTGTTCTGTGTGTGTGGGTAGGTGCGCGTGTGGCTCATTGGTGGGGGTCCCTCTCTCTTTATCTGAGCCCCATTCCAAAATGGGGTGTGGGGCTCCCCCCTCTCTGTTCTTACACGCCAGGTGACTCGTCCTCAGTAATCATCAGTACGCCCCTCTCACATCCTTCGTGTGCCCCCCCCCCCCAATGGGGTCTGCTCCAGTCACTCCTCATGGTCCTGGGAGGGGGGGAGTCTACGAGGAGGTGAACCAGCGCTCAGTTCTGCACAGTCTCTGTTGCCCCACACTGCCAGGTGCAGTCAAGCCCCCCCCCCAAACCCAGTCATGGTTCATTACAGTCGAGCCCCTCCCCACCCAGTCATGGTTCATTGCTGAGCACCCTCTTCCAGGTCCCGCGGGTCGTGAGTGTGAGACTATGGGTCTGGGGCCGCTGCAAAATGAAGACCAGTCTTGTACTGGGTCCCAGTGAATTGACCTGTACTTGGTCAGCTTGGACTTGGCTGTATTGGGGCAGGTTGCCCCGGACCCCTCCATGGTCCGCTCCCTCGCTGCCACTGCGCCGGGCCAGTGCTGTTACCATAGCGGTGCTGCCGGGGATTAGGAGGCTGACGCGATCTGTGAATCTTCATTAAGTCTAATTACATCAAACGAGAATGGGGATTAGCGGGCTAGCGGCACCGGGGAAACACTCGAGCGTGGCCCCCAGTGGGCGCCGAGCGCGGCAGCTTAGCCCCCACCGAATCCCTTCAACGCATGTGACCAGACCGCCCCCCCCCCAACCATTAAAACGGTAGAGATAGCTGCACGCCAATCACAGCATTCCTCCTCCCTCCCCCCACCGTGCTGGCTCCTGTGCTGATTTCATAACGCCACCACGGCAAATTGCAGGTAATGAGGTGGCCGTTATGTGTGAGGGATTTTAATGTGCGGGGGGGGGGGGGATCTCAAGACCGTAAATAAAACATGGCCCCCTCCACTGCCTGTATGCCCACTCGTGGTGTTTCATGTGCCTCCATGGCGACGGTAACCACGGCGCTCTGTAAACAGTGCGGAGCATCAGCGTATGCGTGCCGCTCAGTGCCGGCGTCACCGAATATCTCGGCCGGTAATGAGGGAGGGGTCCCTCGCAGGGCTGGGAGTTGTTCAGGGCGCCGTTATACCAGGGCTTGGTTAGCGGGAGCCAGTGAGCCTCAGGCGCCTGCCTGCTCCTCTCGACTCCTTCGTCGGCGGTCTGACAGGCCCCCCCAGTCCCCGGGAGGTCAGCTCCGTCTCCACAGGCTTCTTCTCGGCTCATTTCCGCAGCGGTTGTTGTCTGACCCGCCCCCCCCCCCCATCCGCAGGCTCCTGGCGCTGCCGCTCCTCCTCATCTCTTACGATCGAAGCGTCTCCCCATCTGCCAAACCCCCCCCCTCACATTAGGGCTCCGTTTCCTGTAGGTCTTGTGTTTCAATTAGCGGCTCAGCTGGCTCGCACCGCTATCGACTGGAGATATTTACACAGGATCCCCGCCTTCCGGACCCGCTCCCCGTCATGCATTTTTAACCGAAGCCAGGGCAGGCCCCCCCCCCCCCCCCCCACAAAATCATCTCTCAGAGCTGTCAGCGGAGTCTTGCGGCCGTCAGCGAGGACAGTGGTGGCTTCCACAGCGGCACTTGAACATAGAACCTGTGTCATCCTTCTTACTGTACACTGCCGGGCTTCACCAGCCACCCCGACTTTCTCATGTCTCCGTGGTCATCACTGTGGCCATGCCCCCCCCGCCCCGCCAGTCCTCCCACGTCCGCGTGCCTCTCTTTGATCTAACCCTCTTTATCCCTCCTTTCCTTTTTGGGTCGGCTTCCTGTCTCTTGATGAGGAGCCTCTCTCCTGCTCACGGCTTTTGCTCGGCATCCTGGCATTGATTTGCGGCGACTGTCCATCTGTACTTTGGGTCCGGCCCGGCGCCGGGGCGATGTGTGTGCTGCCCTCTGATAGCAGGACCCCAGACCTGTAGCGGTTTGGTACGTGTGGGGGGGCACCCCAGAGTCTCCGTGCAGCTGCTGTGTATAAATTAGCCATGATAAATGAGCGACTTGTTTCTTCATTAATTTCCTGGTGCTGGAATTAAGTGCAGGATGGCAGCTGGCGCTGAGACTGGCGGGCTTCTGCTGGTCCGGCCACCCGGGGGGGCGGGTTTGGTACCGGTACCGGTACTGGTGCCGGGCTCGGTGGCGCCGGCAGTGCGGCGGACTGTTTGACGTGAATGTGGTATGAAGAAAAGGCTGCCGGGGACCCCCCCTTCTCTCCCAGACTTCCTCATTCTGTCTGTCTCTCCCAGCAACACCCCCTAGTTATTCTGTCTCCCCCTCCATCTTGCTTTGCCCCCCCATCTCTGCCCCTTGGCCAGCTGCCTGCCTACCCCCCCCATTTTCTGTTTATCCTCCTTCTCACTCTCCTCCGTCTGTTCCCCCATTTCTCCCCGTCTCCCATCTCCTCTCTCTCCCTTTTTTCCATCCGTCTCCTCCACTCTTCCCCCTGCTCCCTCTACCCAATTCTGCCCCCATTTTCCACCTCTCTCTCTTCCCCTCTTTTTCCATCTCCTTGCTCTTTTCCCCCTCTCCATCTCCCCCTCTCATTCCCTCTTCTGGTCCCCCCTTTTTCTCTCTCCCGTCCTTGCCCCTTTTGCTCCTGCCCCCTGCCCCCCCCTCGGCGCCCCATCCTCTCTCCCTCTGCTCCCCTCGCCTCCATTCCCCACTGTTTCCCCCTCCCCGCTCTCGCTCTGTGTGTCCCCAGAGCACGGCCTCGCACACAGCTGCAGGGAGAGCCTGCTAAATGACAGATCGTTATCATACTAATTAAGCCACTTTGTAGCTCCCGTTCACCATTGCCCTGCTCATTAGCGGTGCGCTCGGTGAAATTGGATGGCATTTATTGCAGAACGCGGGTCGCTAAGGCGTGCGCCGGCGGGCTGGCGATGGCGGCGGTGGTTGTGCCGCACACGGGGTCAGGCTGCGGCGGGCCCGCTCCGCTTTGTTCTCCCGCCAGCGGCTCGGCAGGGCAGCCTGCGTCTGATCGGCAGCCGTTTAGACGATCTCGAGAACAAGGCCGTGGATCACTCGTGAAGAATTACGCCTGTCTGAGTGTGTTCTTAAATCCAGTTAAGCGTGTTTTTCAGCTCCGTGTGAGCTGCGGCTCTTTGGGGAGGGGGGGGGGGGGGTCCGTACAGTCTGGCCTCTCGGTTCTTATCAGCTAACGTTACGTTGCAGCTCATGGCGAGGTTTCAGGTGCACCGTTATCACGCTCTGGAGAGCTTGCCCCCCCATCCTGTGACTCGACCCCGGGGGGGAGGGGGGGGCTCGCCTGTCAGGACACGGCGTATCGGCAGAGCCGCGATAACAGCAAAGCCGCGTAGATACGCTTGCGCCTGCCGCATGCCGCTGGCTTATCTCATGCCGCATGATGGAACGCTCATTGTTACTCCGGCAACTGGGGTCAGGGGAGGTCACAGCGCCTCTCGGGGAACCTGTGGTGCTGTCGGCCCAGGCCGGCCCTCACACGCTGCAGCCACGGGCCTCCTCTTCTGAGGCTTTGAGCCGAAGGTGGCAGGGAGGCTACCAGACTGGGGATTTGGGGCAGGGTTAGGGGCGTGGTACAGGGGCACCTACTGTACTGTACTGTACCTCAGAGGGGCATCAAGGGGAGCGGAGCCAAGAGCTGGGGGCCGATGGGGATGATGTACACAGATGAGCCGTGTTGGTATGTGACGGGGGGGGGGGTGTCATTGCCATAGCAGCAGAAGGAAGGTGTCTGGAACCCTGGGGTCTAAATGACGCAACGCGGCTCCTCATTCTGCAGGGCTCTTCAAGGGTATGGAGGGGAGCCACCCTGCAATCTCAGGGACATGGGACATGCCTGTCCACTGTCCCACATGGGGGTCCTTCCAGCATAACCCCCCCCCACCCCCCCGAGTCTTTGTTTGACTCTGCTGTCCTTGCACCCCCACCCCACCCCACCACACTCCCTGACCCCTTGCATCTCATACTGGATATTTTATGCATGCGAGACGTGCTGATTAGTGGGGCCCCTGTGGGCGGCTTTGACATCTCCGGCGTACATTAAGGTGTTCGGTCTCCCTTCCCTCTCTTCCTGCAGATGGTACATCCCACTCTTCTCGCTGATTTTCCTGATGATCTGCAGCTACGTTCGCATCATCTACGTGGCTAACAAGAGGGTAAGATGCCGCCCTATGGAATGTCGCAGCCGACCCCGAGTTACCCCTCCCACGCCCTGTAGTGTGAGCTGGCTCTGCCGCGACCGGGGGGGGGGGATTGGGGCGGAAAGAGCCGGAAGGGTGCGTGGGTGGCACTAAACACAATTATTGTCCTTGACGGCACGATGCCGGCAGCGAGGCAGGTGTGCTGGTTTGCCAGGACCATGATGCAGCCGCTGCGGAATGCAGCTTGGAGCACCTGAGGGGTGCTTGGGGGCCGGGAACAGGGGGGCGTCCGTGGGGGCTGCCTCTCCCGCCGGTCAGTGCTTTCCCAATCTTCTCTGACACAGTCGCCGTGTCTCCGGGAATGTCCGTCGGCTTCCGGTTTATTATTTCCTCCCCAAAGACGGCGGAGAAATGCAGCCGCTTCCTGTCTGCCTGCAGCCATGCTCTGTGTCCCGTGTGAGCTGATCACTCGCAGCCATCTGCAGTTATTAAAAAACAGAGCCTGCGGCTGCAGGAAAAGACACATTTTCCAGGGCTGCTTCCCAGTTTGTATGGTCGGGACCTGGCAGCTTGACGGGGACGATAGGCCTGGCTGGGTGTGCGGTGTGGGGGGGTACATATAACGGATTTCAGCTCCCCAGCCCAGAATTACGAATGCAGGGAGAATGGGCTGTGTTGATGAGGCTATGTGAGGCTGTGTGTGGGTGGGGGGGGGGCAGTAGCCCCCTAACTCTGTCTTCTATATCACTCCCAGAATAAACCTGAGGGGGTGGGATTTGCATCTGGCTTTTGATGAGGCGGCTGTCTCTGCAATCCCACCCTCTTTAGCATTCCCCCGGAGACCTTGTGGCTCTGTTCCCCTGGAGACCATGATACTGTACTTTTGGAGACCATGCCTTTGTTCCCCTGGAGACCTTGAGGCTGTATCTTTTGAGACCATGCCTATGTTGCCCTGGAGACCATGAGGCTGTACCTTTGGAGACCATGGCTCTGTCACCCTGTAGACCGTGCAGCTGTACCTTTGTAGGCCAGGCCCCTGTTTCCTTGGAGGCTTTGTCGCTGTCCTCCTGTAGACCGTGCGGCTGTACCTTTGTAAGTCAGGCCTCTGTTTCCTTGGAGACTGCGCCGGTGTACCTTTGTAGGCCAGGCCTCTGTTTCCTTGGAGACTTTACTGCTGTCCTCCTGTAGACTGTGCACCTGTACCTTTGTAGGCCAAGCCTCTGAACTTTGTGTTTTGTATCTGAATCCCCACTGAGTGACGCAGATCAAGGGAAACCATAGTAACAACGGCGCTGGTCTCAGCCCGAGACGCAGTGTCGCAGTAAATGCTGCGCAGCCGAGTGTGCTTGCGGGCAGCTGCACACCGCTAATCGGATCACGCCTCCGTTGAGCAGATGCTCCAGAGCAGGGGGAGCCTTGCCAGCCCCCACGTCTCTGGTGGGCTTCCCTCTGCAGGACGGCTGTGCAGGAGGTGCGGGGGATTTTAATTGTGCCCCCCCCAGTAAGGCCGCTCTGACCCCCTCAGCCATGTATTAACTGAGAGTGCCCGAGAAACAGTGCCTCCCCCCCCCTGGCTTTTCCGGTCTAATTGGTGGGCAGTGGCGGCCCTTAATGGAGACCGTCTCCGCTGAAGGGTTTCCGCTGGCTGTACGATCTGGGCCATGCGGAGCCACTGAAAGGCCCTTTGCCAGTAATAGATGGCTGCAGGTTACATAACCCCCCCCCCCGCCCCCCTGTGCTCTGCACGCTGCCAAATTGATGCCTTTCCTGAAAAGCGGCGCAGGGAGTCGCCTCCTTGCTGATAGGTCCTGACATCACCACAGGGTGAGACCACCGCACAGAGGGAGACCACATCTGTGCCACCGCGCTTCTGCACACACGGACAAACACACACACTCGCGCACATGCACGCTCAGACGTGCACGCATACACGCACATTCGAGCATGCACACTCACGCGTGTGCGCGATGAGGCCTCAGCAGACCTCCTCCACGTGAAGTAAGTCATCATGGTGAATGGGAGGGGAGTGAGTGACAGGTGGGGGGGGCGGGACACAGAGAGGTAAGAGGGAAGCAGCGATGTCACTGCTCAGCACCCCCCCGCTCATGACTAATGAAGCATTCTCTGCAGGCGGCCCCAATTAGCCTAACGGGACTTCGTGGCGGCAGCCTGCTTGCTAATACTGACGGTGACCGGCAGCGACACAAGTCCCTGCGTGTTGTGAGGCGGTCACAGCTGTATCTGTCCCCGCACTCGGGGTGTGTTCCTCTGCATATGATTACTCTCATCACGCCCTCACATCTTCCCTGGGGGGGCCCCCTCCTTCTCCCCCCCCCCCCCCCCCCCCGGCATGTCGCGCCTGACCTCTGGCCAGTCTGCCTGTCCCATGTGAGCTGCCGTTCAGAGGCTCTGCCAGGGTGTCAAGCGTGCTGACAGGGGGCCCCTCGGCACGGCGGCACCGTCATGCTTCTCCTCGCTGTCAGCCGCCCCCCCCGCCCCCCCCCGCCACCACGTCGCTCCCCCACGGCAGCGTGACCGCGATCCGACACGACGGATTAGAACAGCCGAGCTGCAGCCCCCGCCAGCTCCCAGCCATGCACCTCGCTCTGACATGTCGGGGGGGGGGGAGGGGGCTTGGTGGTGATCGTCAGTCTCCAGACAGGCACAGAGGGTCGTGCGGCTGGGGGGGGGGGTAGCTCACATCAGCCTCGTCTTCTCATACCTGGAGAAACAAAAGCACAATGACTCGGAGAGTTATCTGCCTCGGCCCCCTCCCTGCCAAACCCCCCATGATGTCTTTGACAGGCCGCACCCCCGTCCCTGGAAGGCACATGATAAAGTGCGCTGACGCATCCCGCTTGCCACCGCGTCGCTAAGCCCACCCCGCTAAAGGGGAGGACAGCTTGCAGGATAAGTTTCTGTCTGTACACCTGTCCATGTGTGTTGTGTGTATGACATGTGTGTGGCATGTGTGTGACATGTGTGCTACATGTGGGTTGTGTGCGCAGTGTGTGTGTGGTGTCTGTGCGACACATGCAACATGAGTAGCATGTGTATGTGTGTGACGTGCAGCTTCTGTGCAATGTGTATGTGTAACGTACGATGTGTGTACGAAGTATGATGTGTGCGGTGTGTGTGCCATGTGTGTATGAGGTATGACGTGTGCAGCATGTGTGCCATGTATGTAGGTATGATGAGGTATGATGTGTGCAGCGTGTGTGCCATGTGTGTAGGTATGATGAGGTATGATATGTGCAGTGTGTGTGCCATGTGTGTAGGTATGATGAGGTATGACGTGTGCAGTGTGTGTGCCATGTGTGTATGAGGTATGACGTGTGCAGCATGTGTGCCATGTATGTAGGTATGATGAGGTATGACATGTGCAGCATGTGTGCCATGTATGTAGGTATGTTGAGGTATGATGTGTGCAGTGTGTGTGCCATGTGTGTAGGTATGATGAGGTATGATGTGTGCAGTGTGTGTGCCATGTGTGTAGGTATGATGAGGTATGATGTGTGCAGTGTGTGTGCCATGTGTGTAGGTATGATGAGGTATGATGTGTGCAGTGTGTGTGCTCTGGCCTAAATATTAAGAGCATCGGCTGTGAGTGGCTCGCAGGTTGCCTGTACACCTTTGTTCTGCTCACGTTTCCTTCCTGAGGTTCCGGTCCCTCATCCACCTCAAGTAGTTCGCACGGACTCTGTGCCAACATCACTGGAATACAAATGAGGCCATTACTTTACTCTGATGGGCTGTGTACCTGCCCTTTAATGACACTTCACAGGTAATTAAATTATGGCTGTTCTACCCTGGTCCCTCCCCAATTTACTCAGGTGTACTGAATGTTGTGGGCTGCATGGCAGTGGTTTGCAAAGTCCGTCTGTTGTTTACGCCTCTCGACAAGGTGGTCGGGATGCACAAAGCTGTCGTGGCAGTCTGGTCATTGTCTGGGTCAGATGTGGGTGTGGTCTGGGCCTGATGTGGGTGTGGTCTGGGCCGGCTTGTCGACTTTCACTTTGGACCCGTAGCCTGATGCTCGTCAGTTACTCGTCTTTTCTATCCGACCCTGGCCTTGATGTCGTGCAGTGGACCTGGAGTACGCCCCACCCCTAACCCAAGCCGGGAATCCTGGGTAATAGACACTGCATACATTCAGGAGGCGGCTGGATCACAGAGCTAGTCTTTGATTGGCAGCCGGTGTTCCCGGCTCCTCCCAGGAGAGCGGCTGCGATCATCCGCAAACAGCCGCTTAAGCCGTGCCTGTTTACCCGTGTCACCCGCGGGGATGGAGCGAGGGCCTGCTCCGCGTGGCTCCGTCCTTGTTAAAAGGCAGGAAGGAGCTTCCGCCGCCATGGTAATCGGCCCGCTGCCGCCGGCACATTTTTTTGTTTTTTTGTGCGGCGCTGACGATGGCCTGTTAGCTTGATGAATTGGCTGCTGATGCTGTTCTCATATCTCCATCTTGAAAAATATCTGTTCCTCACTAAACCACCCCCCCCCCACAGATGCAGTCCTGGTTTGGGACGTTCAACCCGGACAGAGAGCGTCGGAAGGTAAGCGATCTCCCTCTTCTGGCCTCTGGCTTTGGTTTTTTTTCCCTCTCTTACCGCATAGTCCCACAGACCCCATCCCCCCCCACCCCCCCCAGGTAAAGGGATCAGCGGGCTCAGGACAGGCCAGCCTTTCTCAGGCTGAGCTCCCGCCGTAAGCCTCTGACAATCCGCTCAGGAAATCCGATCTGCTTCCATAGGCCGCCCCCCCCCCATCCTCCCGCTCTGCTCAGCCGTACAAAAACACATCTGTTCCCCCCCCC
>JAODLC010000083.1:1318527-1329436 GCA_026781145.1 Hippopotamyrus pictus | reverse complement strand
GAAGGCAGACGTTAATGAAGTGAACGAAGTCTCAGTCGGGGTTTGAAAGGCGACCGACCGCGTTTTTTCCTTTTTTTCCCCGCTTACATGCAAAGAACTGTGTCAATTATATAACAGTATCATTTATTTACTTTAAAGGTCCACGTGGAAGTCCATTACGAACGGGGTGTAATTTAGGAGGGAGATTCACGCGATTTATAGGAGCCGTTACGGATCTGTACTCGGTTGAATAACGAGCGGAGTCGATAGGGCGTCGTTAAAATGCATCCTTAAGTTACTGAATTTCGGGAAGCTTTACTAAACTGTTTTCGATGCCAGGATTTTAGTTTAGTTCTTTACTGGGTATTCAGATGTATAATTTGCATGTTTAATTAACTACCGGTCTAATCTCTGCCGTGTAAATCCTGTTGGGATTTAAACCCTGTGAAACTCGGAGGACGTGGAAAGGGGGACAGGAACAGCGGGTGTCCACGGATCTCTTCTCCAGACCCTGGTTCCAGCTGGGGCCTGTCACAGATGCTGTAAGTAGGCCTGGGGGAGAGTCTATTCTCCATGGGTCCGTCTCTCCTGCTCCTGACCCCGTCTTTTCACACGGCATACCGGAACAGACCCCGCGCTCGGTAAAACGACTGCATCTTCAGAGAGCGCGGTGCGCTGTTCGAGCACGCCGCCCAAAGCCCCCCGGAGACCCACGCTCTCCGATTTCCTTTGCAAAGCGGAATAATGCGATCTTTTCAGTCAGGCTCCCCCGGTTTCGGCTGAAATTGCTCGCAAACACCTTCCCCTTAGCTCAGCGGCGCTCCGGAACTGCACGCCATTGTGAAAGGGCGCCGCTGAATTAATTAGTTTGGAGGTTATTTAATCCACTGGGGACCATTTTTCTTGCCCCTAAACTGGAAATGTGTGTGTCTCCGGCTGGCCCTTTCACGAGCCGCCTTTCCACCCACCGCCCACGACAGCTGCAATAAATGGACCCAGACTCCCCCGCTCTCGATGCATCCCCCATCCCCCCAGCCCTTCACTCTCCGCATCCCAGCCTTGACAGATTCGTCCCAGCCGGCGCAGCGTCTTCCTCTGCCCCGCTGGAATGTGACACTGCAGAAGGCTGCTTACAATGTCACTGCTAATAGATAAGGTGGGGATTAACCGTCGCTACAACGCTTCTGGCGGAGGGTAGAATAATTACCCCGGCTAATGTCATCTAATTGTTTTTTTTTTTTTTTTTTTATTTAGTAAGTAAGCGGTGTTTTTCCTAAACCCCTGCACAAATAGGATTTTTTTTTTTGCGGTGAGTCCCTAGCCCCCGTAATGCACGCTTTAACATGCGTGTACACGCATTTCATGCAGTCGTTAAAAATCCCATGAAAAAGGTAACCTTTCATAATAAAATCAGCATTTCAAACTCGGATTACACTATTTGTACTAACCGGTTGTGTTGACTGGATAATTGGGAGAGTTTGTGGGGAAATCTGAAAATTATAATTCAGTATTAATATTGATATAATTCAATTAATCTTTAAAACCTGCAGCAAATATATAGCAGCTCTGTGCATAGATTTTGCTACATCGTACTTTTTTTTGGTTGAAGATTAACAAAGGTAAGCTATGAGAGATGTCTTAAGACATTGCTGCCCACAGTGAGGACATTTTTATCAATATAGGGGCTCATGTGGGGGGGAAATTGTGTTTTGATGGATTTGGATTTAATTAGCCTTCACTTTCTGTAACCCCCCCCCTCCCCCGAATCTCCGGTCATAAATTCAGGTCTGCAACACCGAATAATGTGAAATTCAGTGCTTTCAGCTGATAATGACTGTTAAAATTAGAAAGGTGTTAGTGTCACTCAAATCAGTATATTCCTCTTTGGGGGGGGGGGGCTAATGTACATTTGGCAATACAAAAATATGTTTGCATGAGGTGTGGTGGATCCAAATTGTATTCAGTTGACACAGAACCCTAAAGGTTAGTGCATTTTAAAATCCTGAGTTCTGCCGTAGAGGTGTACCTAGAAATTATGGACCCCCTCACAGAATGTCAAATGCTTCCCCATTTTGCACATGATTTTACGTATTCAAGGACCCCTGTCAAGTGCTGGACCCCCTAAACGTGCCAGGGTATCTATGGCCCTCCGGTGCCCCTGCATGCGGTATCGACCAATGAGATCTCTGCCCGGGACCGACTATGTGTGACAGATATAACATTCCATTCCATTCAATTCAATTCAACTTTATTTGTCCCAAGGGGCAATTAGAGGACTAATATGTGAACTCAACCCAAAAGTTTCCCCATTGGCTACTGGGATCAAACTAGGAATTTTTGCGGTGGAAGGCGACAACTAACCGCTACCAGCCTGCCACGTCCAAAGTAGTATCTAGGAGTGGGTTAGGCCTTCATCTTGGTCTGCCTAGCTGAACTGAACACTCAGTCACCAGCACACGGTTCATACTGCATTGTTCTACGGCACTGGCAAGTAGCAACTGTGCTGCAGTTTAGTGCACTTTCCTGCACTGTCTATGTGTGTCTTTTCAGAAATCACCTTCAAATCAACTGTTGCACCTAAGAGGAAATCAGCCAGCACATACATTATCCCAAACTGTCAGCCTTGGATTAGCCTAGTCACCCCATTTGCTGATTGTTTATCCAGAAAATCTAACTAAAAAGTTAAGCAGAAATGATGGGCAACAACGTTATACTGGGATACGAAAAAGGGCGTAGCCCTGCTGAGGAAGCCGGCTGTGCAAACGGGTGGATGTTTGTTTTGGTTGCCTGGTGTGTAAAAACACTGTGATTGGGCTGTGTAAACATCAGGTCTCTGACACAAACTAGCGCGACACAGGGCATGGACTCCTACTACAGGCTAGCTTGCGATGCTTCCAAGGCAGTACAGAGGAACTCTAATCCCGCAGTTTGTTTTATCACTGTGTATATTATCAGCAGACGCATATATTGCTTCTGGAAAACATGCGCCGGGTTCCGTTTATTTCCGCCGCGTGAAGGCCATCATGCGTTTGGTATTCTGGAGAGGCGGGCGGATGAAATGTGCAGGGCTACGGGTGAATTGAAATGCGCGCATACTCGCAAAACCACACACTGTGATGCGGAGCGGACATTAATCTTCCCGCGTTGTTTTGACAGCAGCGCTGACACCACCCAGCAACACGCGCCAGGGTCGTTTCGGGAATACCTGAGCTTAACTGGCGCTCACTGTGCCCAGTCAGCGCCCCTTTAAAAGCTACCCGACGCACCGGCCCCTTCCTAACATGACAAATTGAGTGCCTTTAGATGGTCTGTGTTTAACAGTTTCTGACCTGCGACCCAGCGAGAAATGCAGATTAAGGACGATCCCCGCTGAACTACAGAAACGCATATTTTTCTTCTACAACTGCGCATGTCTTACGTCGCTGGTTAACCGAACAGCGTCCATACGGCCACCCTATTCATTTCATTATTATAATATACCTGAATACACACAGATTCGTCTAAGACCAGATCGACGAGTGTATAGCGGGCATATGGGCAGATCTGAAAAATGCTGTACTGTCGGGCAAAGAAATATCTTTAATCCAACGTACAAGTCGCTATTTGACATACATCTGATCCGAAGGCCTGTAAGTAAGCGTAAGTGACATTCTCATTAGATAATCCTTACATTTAGTGCGAGTTATGTGTCTAATGAAGAAATCCAGGGGGTGTTCCACAAAGCAAGATTTCTCAGTTAGCTGGGATAACTTAACCTAGAAATCCCGATTGTCCAATAGGAACGCTCCTTATCTAAATTATTATTGGACAATCGTGACTTCCATCTTAAGCTAGCCCAGCTAACCTAGAAATCCTGCTTCATGGAACACCTCCACCGTGGAATACGCCCCCCCCCCCCCGGATCTGTGGATGTTTCTTGTCTTATTTATGCTTATTTCTTGTTATTGTTGTAACTAGATAATTAGCATTATCGCCTTAATGAACGCAATACTTAAAACAGAGCCAGGTATTTCCTTAAAGAGGTTGAGTGGGTTTAATGAAGCCGTCTGGACCGCCTATCGTTTCCCCGTCATTACGCTCACCTTTCTGCGCCACCTGTCCGCACTCCGTAATTAAACGCTTTTAAGGGGATTCGCCGCGTTTCCATCCGTATCAGCTACAGCGCTGCGTCCCAGCCTGGGTTACACGCCTCGAATGAGACCTCTGAAGAGAGGCTGAGGGCTGCGTTAAACCTGCACAACCTAAAAGGGGAATCAGCAAAATAGCCGAAGCTTGTTTGCAGGACAAAGGCTTAGGCTGGGAAATCCACTATGGACCACAGTTACGTAGCTTGTATAGTGTTTCCTTAGTGATGTAAAACACATTGATATACCCACGGTTTCATAAATAATACAGTTTATGAAAACGGATTCGCTTATCAGCGGCAATATCAGGTCTTAAGTGCCATGCGGCTAGGACGTAATTTGGGTTGAGCTATGCAGAAAATTCCAGACCCGTCTTTGAAAGTCGCTCCCTGGAATAGTTTGCTTTGGAAGAACGGGGTGATCCACTCGGCAGCTTGCATCAAACAATCGGAAAACTGGAGCGGCATAGGGATAAAAACTAAACCAGTCCTGTGTTTTTAGGGGCATTTGGTTTGCTTTGGCATCAGCCCAATCCCTATTGGTAATAAAACAAGCCGGGTTTAACTATCCCCAGTGGTCTTTCATTAAGCCAAGCGGCGGTGTCTGGAGCGCTTACACAGGAAACTTCCCGCAAACGTCACGCTTTTCTCGTTGCACGCAAACCGCTGCAGATTGTCCGTTGTTTTCACAGAGGCGCAGCGCTATATCTAAATTGGATGGCAAGAGTTGCCTGCATCATCACAGCATTTAGGTCAATGGAACGTAATTACAAAAATAACATGAATTTAGGAAGAACCCCCGTAGCACTCAACGACCTTGCCCAACAAAGCTTCCCGCCAAGATATTGATGATCAGATGTAAGACGAACGGCATGTAGGGCCTATTGTGTTACAGAAATAATACGGAAATGAAAATGGGGTTTGTTACATGGGAGGAAAATGAACTAAATTTAAACGTTTTAAAGCCGTCGAGCAGCCTGCAAAAGTGATTTAAAATGTTAATCTGAGTAAATCTCCGGGTGCGCTTGAGCACCACTGCGTTTGTGGGATTATCGGGGCTCCATGTGAACCAGCAAAGGGATTTATTTATAACACAGACACGCCGATTAGGGGGCTGCTGTGTTTCCACCTTCAAGCGCAGCTGCCGTGTGGCGCCGATCGCAGTTGACGGAAACATAAACGGGGGTGTATTCAGAAACGGGGTCTGGCACCTATTACTCCTCTGAAGCTAATGGTGTGATTAAGGAGCGCGTCTGTTAGCAGACGTTCACCGCGTACCAGTGATGATTACATTAATCTTATTAAATTTACAATCATCGTCACGACCCCCCCCCCCGCCACCTAGTAAATCTGAATGCATTCTCTTAGTGTATAATAATTGTTTTCTTTCTGTTTTATTTGGTTGTATTAAAATAATTTGCACCACAGCATGAACCCGTATAACGGTATCATACCTTCTCATTTTACCTTCACAAACCCCGAAACCCATTACAGTGAGCCGTCCTATGGTTCGGCATTAGACCGCCCTGTACATAACTGCCCTTAAAACGAGATTTACTGGTTCATTTTAACTAATCCAATATATTGTCTAAATGAAGTCACGGCCTCCCCCAATTACACACGGGCACAGAACGGTCCGAAATCAGGAAGCTCGCCACGTGAGGGGTCCGCTATTTCATGGATCTTTCTTTTTGCAAAGACGTGGATAATGGGGGTGGTTACATGCCAGTAAGACAGGTGCCGAAATAAGCAGTACGCACATTTCCTTGGGGTGCGACGTGTAACATGTGTGACGTTATGCTGTAACCCTGAAGTAACTGCATTTGGTCACGTGAGTTTTTAAACTAACTGGTTCCGTAGTGGTTCCTTCAAAACGTTGCATCTCGTACACCCAGTACCGGAGTCGAAGTCCGTATGTTTGCCTGGCAAACTTAAAACTGGGTGGCAGTTTTATCCCGCAGGGGGAGGGGGGGCGACCCCTAAGAAGAGAGCGCTCTAGGCGGCCGCCTATGTTGCTTAATGGGTTGACTGGTCCTGTGTTTACGAGCAGACACCTGAACATTCCTATCAGCGCAAATGTGCCGTGATTTTAATTTATATATAACAGATTTGTTGTACACTGGACGGCGGATATGCGTAATGCAACTATATTTAAAGTAATTGAATTGCGTCGTTATACAAGTAGGCTACTGGGATATTTTTAGTATTGACGGTGCTCTGGTCATGGGCTGTAAACGCAAATTACTCCCTCGCAAGGTCGCTGAGTTGCATCGGCGCCCCGCGTTTGGTGTTCGGTGGCTAATCTCCGAATTGGGTGCTTTAACACGTACGCTATTGGCCTTGCCCTATCATTAATCCCATCAAACCTTTCACCGGCTCCCGCCATCTCTGTAAACAATTTCAGCTGCAGCTACAAGGGCGTCCTCCGGAGAATGGCTGTAAGCTGCCGGCTGCCCGTTTCCCGTTAATTCGTAGGTCTGCGCTCATGCAGTAATGCTTGTATAACCCTCAGTCTGTGAATTTGACGGGGTGAGCGCGGGGGATCCTGTTATTGAAAGTTTGTCGTTTGATTATGTCTACATATTTAGTGTTATATCGTGACCCTCAACAGGATAAGCGGAAAAAGAAATTTACCAGCAGTTTTGATATTCCTTCTGTGGCGTTTGCATTCCTTCGGTGATTATTTACACAGGCGATCATTCAAAACAAATGTGAGACACTTAAAGGATCATAATGTCTTGAGTCTGAACCGGCAACCTACTGGTTAGAAGCACGTTGCTCTTAATTGCGCAGTGACATGCGGTTCGCATTTAGAAATACCATCGTCAATTCACTCAAAGGCTCAGACTCCTATTTACATTCACAGTAAACTCTTGGTCACGGAAATATTTTTGATAATGCTTAAAGAAACGGGAAGCCACTGGTTTTAATAGAAAATGTGCAGCGGTCTGTTTGGAGCTGACTGTGACTGCTCCTGCTTCCAATAAAACCGGAACCAGAGCTCTGCTACGGCTAGTATTTAATTGGAATCTTTGAATCTTCAGTAATTGATTCATTTCGTTCCAAAATTCAGAATGACACGTCTATGTTTGTGTTTCCAGGAAAAAAAAAACTTTAGAAAACGATTAGTATCTGAGCCACGTAGGCATACCAATGAGTTGCGCTATTCCGTCGCCATGTCAGTGGATCCAGAAGAATGACGACGACGTGCGTGATACATGACTAATGGAGGTATTTGGGGTATGACTACAAAGGGTAATATTTCGTGTTAACGTTGTTTCCAGCAGTATTTGATTCCCGAATCTCAATGTTGAATAGGGGGAGGGGGAGGGTGAGGCTGTGAAATGCGGGTCGGCACGGCTGTGCTGCTGTAGTTACGTTACGGTCAGTTATGCCAGCAGACTGCAAGTGCCGGATGCCAAAACCAATATATTTAAATTCCATTTGTTTAGTCTCCACCCATACTGCCTCTGCCCCCTTATAACACTTACCACATTTAACCCAGATCTAATTATGCCTCATGTGGCCATTAAAATACCCGGCGGTACTGGGAAATTATTCAGGCTGCTGGCTTCTAAATTTCATTTTGAGGCTTCAAAGAGTCCAATAAATAGGGTGAGGAGATGTTTTGCCTCTCGGAGAGGGGGACCCGTCCTCATAAAAGCACAAAATGGCAACCAAGCTTTCCCAGCGATAAAATGACAGTGCGCGGCGTTTGCGAGAGCCGGCCTCCCGTGAAATGTTCCCCGTTATTGTTACGGATGACAGAGCTTCTGCCGAGCTAAACGTGCCCCGTAAATTAATTACTGCTATCGTCGTATCATTGGTAGACTAACAATTATGCTTCCCTAATGTTTTTGAACGTTAGTCCTAGGCGCATATAAATATATAATAGACATTTTATTTAACGTTTTTGTCTATATATATATTACAAAAAGGTTACATTTCTAGGAAAATGTAAATTAGAGAAAGATGCAAGGCCTATTAGTGTAATTACAATTAATAAGAAAGGAAATTGAGTATAAATTATAGAGGGATGTAAGCAACGACTGCATTGCCGCCTATAATAAAGCGCTGGGTTGACAGCGAAGAGGTCTCAGTAGAGAAGCATGATGTGCGCGTGCATATGGGGACAGGGGCTCGTGCCGTCGTCACGGTGATCCAGTGTCCGCCGGTCTCTGTCCAGCAACGAGCTATCACGCTTCATGGGAGTTGGAGTTTCTCTCGTATGCTTTTATTGCCATTTATTTTAAAGGAGCATTTTTTTGTAAAATATAAATACAAATGATGGGGTATTTTTTTAATTACAAAGTTTAAACACGTCTCCAAAAACAAACACACCAGTCAGAAACAGTTACTGCAATTGTCACCTCGTTATTTACATGTTCAAGCATGTTTTCTGCCAAACAGCTTACTTTAGTATCTTAAAAGTTCTGTAGCATCTTACAAAAAAAGGAAAAAAAACGTGAAAATATTTTAGATTTTTCATCTTAAATAAGAGGCAACAGTAAAAGCCAAGTTTAAACAGGAACCAATCAGCTCCTGAACATCGAGCTCCGAGGACGGAGACCCAGAGGGGACTGTCCATTGGATGCTAACTCATCATTCAAAAATAGGTTTAGCTTCAAAACAATATATATTTGCCCGCCACAGCGGGCAGGCGTGTAAACGGAAGATGAAGTGCACTCAGTAAATTAGAATAAAATATTAATTTGCTTTGAGCTGCAGTCCTGCCTATGTGGCACTCAAACCTGAAGGAAGAATCTTCACTACGAAGCAGCCACTCGCCGGTGACCCCGACGGCTACGTGCTAAAACGAGCGGTGGAAACATTTTTCACCAGGGAACGGAAACATGGCCCGCATATATAAAATAACAGACAAAGCAAAAGATATATTTATATTTATAAAAATAAGATAATTGTTAAATTAGGAGACTCTACGCATGGCTCAGGGCGCCGCTAACCCACCGTCCTCTGCACGCTTCGGGAAGCGGCTGATGTCAGTACCTACCCCCCCCCACACACCCAAAGTCCATGCTGGTGTCAGTACCTACCCCCCGCCCCGCACACCCAAAGTCCATGCCGGTGTCTCTTTTTCTACAGGAAATGTACACATCCGCGTCTGGGCCCAGTTCACGGCCGGGTCATGAGGTTGCCGCGGCGACAGGCTCCCAGTGGCTGTCCAGGCATTCCACGGAGGAGCCTAGGAGCGTGGCCAGCTCGCCACTGATCTCCACCAGGTCCAGCAGCTCCTTGCTGTTGGGCAGGAAGCCCTCCAGCTCCTCGGGGGAGGAGAAGAGCTGACTAAGGGAGGCCTGCTTATAGAAGTCGGCCTCGGCGATGGTGGCCACCTCGATGTGCGCGAAGGCAGTGCGGAAGGCCCGGGCCGACATCTTCAGCCTCTTCAGCACGTCCGACAGCAGGAGCCAGTTCCGGGGTCTGGAGGGGGCGCAAAAAGTGCATCAGAATCCAAGGAGCGGCAGCACCGGAAAGCCCATTCCCCAACTCGGCCAAGCGGTCAATCGGTGACGGGAGTTTGTTATTCATTTCGCTGCTTTGTCGTCGAATTCGAATGCCTGCTCGCCGGACGGGTCACGCAGAAGTCCAGACTGGTGTGGAAGGGCGGGCTGACGCGCGCGGCGGGGGGACGCTGGCCAATTGATGGTACTTGAAAGCGTTTGAAGACTAGAGCCTTTAGTTCGCTGCCCGAGCGGAGATGGGGGGGGGGGGGGGTCAGCCACACGACACAGGAGAGTCATTAATACTGCATCAGGATGGAGTGGGCGTTAGAGAGCGGGGGAGGGGGAAGAGAGAGCCTGGAAGATTAGAGTGGGGGGGAGCGAGAGAACAAACGAGAGCGAAAGAGACTGAGAGCGAGAACATGTGAGCGGCCGTGGGGGAGGCAATTAGACATCTCTGCCTTTGTTAGCTTCCCCACAGAAGCTCCGGCTCTTTCTGAGCCGGCGTCGCGGAAGCACGGCCCACCGGCAACGTTTCGCAGGGAGGACGTTTCGCGCTGAGACAGCAACTACCCCCCCCCCCCACCGGCAAATTATCTCCTTCCAGACAGCCTGTGACAGCCCACAGCAGCCAGCTGGCAACCCCCCCCCACACACACACACACACACAGTCCCCCTCCCCCACTTCCCTCCATACCCAGGTGAGACTTATTACTTTATCAATACTTCAGTAATAATGATCCTCGGCCATTTAATTAAAAGCCCTAAACGAGGGGAGTTAGCAGTGCAGGGTGACCGCTAATTACCAATCTCACAGGCAGCCGTTTAATAAGAGGCCGGACCAGCTGATTGTCCCCCGATTGCCGGAGATTAACGGCGGTATCCTGCTTCGTCTTCGTCAGGGGGAGCCCCGGGCTATCACGGGCAATCTCTGAAAGGGGTACGGTAGGTGGGTCCTTATAGCGGCCAGCTGGGTGTCTATGAGAGGCACTGGGGGGTACTCACCCCTGAGACAGGGACACCTGGATGTTGTAGCAGGGCAGCAGAGGTCGGTCCGAGAACTCGAACTCAAAGACGCCTCGCTGCTGCAGGTCCTCCTCGTCATCCCCGGGACCGGGGGGGTCGGCCAGGATGTCAAAGGTGGCCGGGTCCTTGGCAGGTTCTGGGGGGGCGAAGGCAAAACAACAGAGGTTAGGGCCCAGTGCAGAAAGCTGAGGACTGGCAGAATGGCAGAAGCCGCAGTCGTGCAAAGGCAGAGTCACCCCAGGGGCAGTTTGCGTGTCTCTGGGCTGGTCCTGCCCCCCTAGCTGTCCCCCGAGGCCCTGTGCTCTGACTGAACTTGTCCCAG
>JAODLC010000083.1:1293652-1304626 GCA_026781145.1 Hippopotamyrus pictus | reverse complement strand
CGCACGCACCTTGAGAAATCGGCCCGCTTTACTGGCCCCACGATGGTGGTGGGCGGGGGGGCGGGGGGTGATTTTTCCGGGAGAGGGAAATCTCCCAGGATCGCATGCTGCCCCGAAAATAAATCCAACAGTCATCCCCGGCTCCGCGGAGTCACCTGACGACGTGCTGTCAGTCGGGGGGGGGGGGCGGATGCTGCACAGCGACAGCATGGTTTGGGGAGTGTTATCGGTGCCTGCGATGCTGGGCCAAATCTCCTTACAGGGACCGGCTGCAGAAGAGCAGCGGGAGACTCTTAATTTCTGCTGGGGGGGGGGCATTAGTTCACAAAAAGCACGACGGTGCTCATCTGATACGACCTGGCTGCCCCCAGTGGGAGTGACCATCAGGCGGCGAGGCGGGCGGAGGCGGCAAAGACAAATCACAGGACAGCGTGTAGAATTCGGAAGGGAGCAGAGTGAGTGCACGGGCGTGGCAGGCAAGCGGGATGGGCCGCGCCTTGGGCTCCGCCGCCGTGCGGCCCTGGAATGTCACGGCTCATTATTCCGAAGCGCGTGGCGTCTGAGCGCTGCCATTACAGAGACGGGCCCGCAGCAGCCGGCTCTGCCGTCAGTCACTTAAGACATTACCGCTGGCGTCTGTCCAAGAGGGAGGCGCGGCACGGCGGGAATCCACGCGCAGCCGCCGCCTCCCTCCCCCCCATGCGTTCTATAGTTTTTTTTTTTTTTTTCCATTCTCTCGCCTTTTTTTTTTTTCTTCACCCGACAGCTCGGAACGATTCAGAGATTCTCGAGCGCCGTGGTGAGCAGAGGCTGAGCGAAGGCTTGGGGGGTGGGTGGTGTGCTGCGATCTCTCTCTTTTCATGTTTGGCCTGTTTGTCTTCGTGAGCAATCCCTCGACCGGGTGAGTCAGAGAGAGGAAGCAAGGGAGCGATAGAGTGAGAGCAAGCGAAAGATAGAGCGGCTTTTTTTGTTCTCTTTCCCTGATTGACATGGCGACACTTGGAGGCAGGACCAGCTCTCAGACAGGTGATGTGTCAGGGACGTGGCCTTCGCCGCCGCCGTAGCGCTCGGGCGGCCTGCCATTTCTGGAAGCTTCCAACTAACAGCGGCGGGGTGAGAGAGAGCGTCCCTTTTCCGCTGGTCACGCCGTTTCCTTTCAGCGACTGAAAAACACCTTCAAAACGCTGACGGCACATTTCCACGCAAAAAAAAAAAAAAAAAAGTTACATTTAGCGCTCGCCAGAGTTTCAAGCCACGCCTGACAGGTCGGCCTCCAGAAGATCAGCTCCCGGCGAAATGCGAGGGGGAGCGGGGGAGGGGGAGAGAGACGAGGAGAAGGGAAGGGCACGGTCTGCGGCGGCTTAGCGCTGCGCAGCCGGGACCTTGCAGAGGCAGACAGAGGCAGCAGCGGTGATGTGACCGTACCTTGCTCGGCATCAGGGTCACGGAGTGCGGCGTCGCACCAGCTCCTATTGAACTCTGAGCGCTTCTTGGTGGGCCTCTCGTCCGGGGAACTGCCCCTGACCTTTCTGTCAGTGGGGTGGGCCTCCCGTCGGGCAAAGGCCAGGGGCGGGGGGGCAACAGGCTCCCTTGGCGCCAGGGCCGTGTCAGCGCCGACCTCCGACCTTTCCCAGAATTCCAGGAGACACTGCAGGTGTGGCGGTCTGCTCAGCCTGAGACCCCGCAGCTCGATGCACACCTTCAGGTTTCCTGTGTCCACCGAGACGGGCTCGGGGGGGCGGCCTGGTGCCCCCAGGGGCCAGTCATCTGAAGAGATAACACGGATTAATGAGGCGCACGCACGCGCCTCCTGGAAAGTGCCGGAAGCCGGCATCACCGCCACGCTGTTGCCACTTCCACCCCGCTGACACGAAAAATGACGGATAAACAGTTTGGGGGAAACGCCACCAGAAAAGCTGAAGCGAAAGATTTTATTTTGAATGATTTCCTGTCGTCTGCTGCGCTCTGTGGTTGTTCAGACAGGCGGGGGGAGGGAGGGGGGGAGGGTGGCATTTCTGTCCTTTTGACCGCTGAAGGTCGTGGTGACAGTTTCCCCGGGAAGCAGGCCTTCAGGCGTCTCCTTCAGCAGGTCCACAGACGCACGCACACACAGGCCGGAGTGTCGAGAGAAGTCGGACTCTATAAGCGGCCTGGTGGATCCACTGGGGTTAAATTAATCGCGAGCTAAAGGTTGGAGAAAACATCCGGCTGTATGCTTCCCTGTGATTCCGAAGTGAATGCTAATTCCAAGAATCTCACCTAGCACGTCTCTCTGAGAAGGGGGGGAGGAGACGCGACAGGAACATGCAATTTGCGGGGGAGGCTTAAACGAACCATAATTACCAGACCGAAATACAAACGCTTCAATCAAGACACACTCTGGAATCCGTCCCTTTAGCGAGTCACAGTCATTCCCGAGCGACGCGACAGACCGGAGGAAAAAAGCAGGTTGGAGAGTCAGGGAGGGGCCCAAGGGAGCCTCCCCCCCAAACTGGGGCACCTGTAACTGTGTGTGTCCACATTCACACACACATACAAACACATACACACGCTTGCGCGCACGCACACACACACACACACACACACACACGCTCACAGTTAAATTTTTAACAGAATCTGAGCCCATGTGTGGGAATTAAAAACGAGAGGAAGGTTAAAATGCCAGGCTGTCCACAGCAGCCCAGGCGAGCTTCACCCTGGTGCACCATCCGAGACACAGTGAAATTTGAATTTTGGTTGATGGAGCGGGAGGGGGGAGGGGTTAGCTCAGCTGACACCCTCTGTGAAGATGTCGCCTATGGGATTGACCAGCCCTGTTCAAACGTTTTGATCCCGTCCTTGTTAAAGGATTACCAGACCACCCCCCACATGCCCCCGACTGGTGAAGTGGAGGCAGGAATTTGGGGGGGCAGCGGTTTGTTACATACCCATGATCAACCTGGGTCTCTTCGCCAAGGAGGCCAGTCGCTCTGCTTCTTCGTCTCCCTCTCCCTCCTCCTCCTCCTCGGCATGTGGGCGCTTGCCGAAGGGCGCCAGGCCGCGGCTGGTATCCCGCACCGGCAGGGGCGACGGGGTGGCCCCCGCATTCCCGTCCCACTCCCGGAGAGGCGTGGTCTCGCCCTGCGGCGTGCACCGTTGCAGAACCGGCACACGGTTGCTCCCGCACGCGAGGAGAACACCTGTGGGGGGGGGGGGCAGAGAGACGGGCAGCCAATCAGCTGGTGCCTCGCCATCCCCAGAGGCGGGGGCTGTCTCAGGCAGATGTAACCTGACCTGCACGCAGAAGGGCTTCCCAGAACCGTAACGGCACAGCAGGACGGAAAATCCAGTCAAACAAAAACACAAAGAGCCGCCACCGCCAACCCCCCCCCCCACTCGCCAGCCGGTCGTTTTTTCCAACTTTCACCACACCCTTCCCAACACAGTGCCGAGCTAATCTCCACTTCCCTGCCTGCCCCCTCCCTGTGCTGTAATTAGCCTAGAAACGTCACGGTGAACCTGGGTCCAACACAAGCATGCTCCGGGGGGGCGGGGGTTTGGCCACCTCCTATTCAGTCCCTAGTTTGTGCTCTGCGCAAAAAAGGAGGGAAAAAAAGTGCATCTCCCCTGGAATGTGTCAGCACAGCCAGGAGCGGTGTGTGGGATCAAAGCCGGCCAGCATGCTTCTCGGACCGTGGCTGAGGCTCTCCCCCCGATGCCTCCCCCCCCCCGCCGGCGTCCGTGTGAGACACCCAGATGTGCCACAGTTCTGCTGGTCATGGCCTCCCGCCTCGCCTGCTGAACGCGGACTTCCGGAGCCGCAGCAAGCGGGATTTATTTTTGTGTTCATGTTATGGCAACGCCACGGCCAAGAGTAAGGGGGGTGTTGAGAGGAGAAGGAGAGGGTGGCAGGGTTGGGGCAAGGGGGGGTAGCCATGGCAACCCCGTCCACTTTGCCCATAGCAACCAGAAAGCTTCGCCATTCACATGAAGAAAAAAAAATGTCCGGCGATTGCTAGATGCAGGAAGAAAAACAGAACGCTTTGGGGTCAGCCTAGGGTCAGCCTGGGGTAGCCACGCTTCCCGCCATGGACTCTCAGTTCTCCAGCCCCCCCAAACCCACTTGTCAAGACTAGCATAAATTTGGGAGCTCTGGGAAAAGGACATGCATGACTAGATCTTATCTGATTGTTTTGTAAAAACAGCAAACTAATCAGATTCAAGGCAGGAAATGTAAAGGCACTTATAAGGACTCTAGTGAAAGACTTCAAAAATATGTTAAGGTCTATTTTCTGCCGTTAGGCAGAGATGGGCGACACGCTGCGTCAGAATACGGTGTGCTGTTGTGCTGTAGCCAGATGGCTGGCGTCACAAATATCCCATAATGCACGACCTCTCGGGAACCCGGAAGGAAGACTCAACACTTGGTATCTGACCATAGGTCTGCTTGCTGAGACTCCAAGAACACACCCGCCATGCTCGGTCCTGAGCACACGGGAGTGTGTCACTGTCACTGAGTGTGTTTCTACGCCGTTTCCAGGGAAAGTGAAGGCAAACACCAGTTATCTGTGCTCGTCCCTTGCCGTATGGGTGGGCCCTGCCCGGTGACTCACTGTGCTGCCGTGTTGGGCGTGTGTGTGTGTGTGTGTGTGTGTGTGTGTGTGTATGTGTGTGTGCGCCTTACTGGGGTGTTGGGGAGTGTCATGGCAGCTTGTGTACGAGAGAGAGAGGGGGTCCAGTGTATGTGCATGAGACAGAGGGTTGGCTTGCTCAGGATCTGTGTGAGTGTGTGTGTGTGTGTGTGTGTGTGTGTGTGTGTGTGTGTGTGCGCGCGCCAACATGGGCCCCTTACCGTCCCTCTCCATGCCGTCGCTGACTCTGACTCTGCCTTGCTGGCTGTCGTCGCTGGTGCCCTCTACCAGATCTCGACCTGTCAGTCCGACGCTCCCCCTCTCCTTCAGCTCCAGCTCAGAGAACCGCAACATGGCCCGCTGTAACCACACACACACATGCACACAGACACACACACGTGAGGTTCCGAGTGTGCCACTGCACCAGGACAGACACAGTGCAGCTTGCCATCCAGCTGCAAACGCGACCGCGTCACGGCCAGAGCACCGTAAGTGATGGCCAAACAGCAAGGACCCCCCTCCAGCATAAACCCCCCAGCCCCGAGACCAGGCCACTGTAGCCTGCGAAACCGCATCAAAGCACTAAAATCTCAACGTGTCCCCAGGAGCGTAAACAGCAAGCCTCACAGCAAGGGGCAGGTCAGTATAAACCACTGCACCTCCCCCCGCGCAAGATAAGCCCTCTGCCTGGGTAATTAAAATGCCGGCTTAATGTATCTTTCATCACTTCGATGACATTTTAGCACTCAGACAACCCCCCCGCCACCACCGGCGCAGGGAATGTGTTGCAGAGGCGGAAATGCGAATAAATGCACAGCAAAGGGACTAATAAGGCGGCTTCTCCGCCGGTAACCCGGTAACCACTCATGGTTAAAATTAAGCCCATTTAATAGTGTAACGGGGGGAAAGGTTCAAGTTCATAATTCCGATTCCCAAAAAAAAACTGCTTTAATAGTTTTCTGTTCGGGGTCTTTAATTATAAGCATAAAAATAAATGAAATCAGAAAGCAGAGACACACAAAGGCACATTCACCGCATCAGGACAGCGCGGGTAATCTGTCCCGCTCCCCGCTCCGGCGAGAATTAAAAACCCGAGTAAACAAACGGTGCAGGCAGCGGCAGCTCATGGAGGGGGGGGGGGGCAGGCACATGCGGGTGAGTCACCCCCGGGGGGCCGCGGGGCTGCGTGTGAGTGATTAACGGTGACACAGAGGGTCCCGCTAATCTGTTCCAGGCGAACGCGGCGGGCAGCTTGCGCCAAGACATTTACGGGGTGTCTGATGCTTAAACGGCTGGGGGCAGGCGCTGCCCTTGTCAGGAGGGGGGGGCTTCACTTACTACCCCTCCCTCCCCGGCCTCGGGCACACCTGCAGGTTAACCATGGCCTCTAGCAGTACAAACCCATGGGGTTTCTGCAATCGTGTTTCGTCGTATTAATCCCCCTCCCCCCCTTCGAGGCTGAGAATGCTACAGACAGACAGTCCGCAGGCTGCCTTTGTGACCAGGGCAGGCGTCCTGAGCGACAGCAGACCTGGGCTCTGAGGATGCCTGTCAGACGCATGCACCCAGACTAACCCAACACTAAATCAACTTAGCAAAAAAAAAAAAAAAAAAAAAGCCTAATTTTTTGGTATTTTCCACAGCTTTCATAAATTTTCCACCCTTTTCTTCTCTTCTCTACACCGTCCAGAGCTGTTGCCTGCGAAAGCCAGCAAGACGGAAGCATGCAAACCATCCCTTTCTGGCTCTGCGGAGAAGCGGCACCGTGGAGACGGCGCTCGAGTCGTGACTGAAAGGTTGCCAGGTCAAATCGTGGCAGGGGCCTCGCCGCAGCAGAAAGCGGGATAATTAATCTTTTAAAAGTATTACTCAAATTTTAATGAGGTGTACGTCTTTGGAAAAACGTGTTAATTAAGCAACAAAAAAATTATAATGACAATAGTGAAAACAGAGGTAGTCCGGTGCGGTTGCGGGCGCTCACCTGCAGGGCGCGCTGCTCGCGGCTCAGCTTGCTGGAGTCTGTGTACAGCTCGTTGGTGACGCACTTGAAGCGGTCACCCACATAGCCTGAGGAGTTGGCAATCCTTTTCGCCAGGCTCGACCTCCTGTTCTTGGAGGAGCCGTGGCCCCCGTCGCTGTCAATGTTGTCCATGTGAGACCCCAGGCTCTCGAGGCCCTGGGCCACCAGATCTGCGTACTGGGGTAGACCGTGCCTTTCTGGCCGTGAGTCGGCCTCATCGGCGGTCCGGTCGCCGGAGGTCCTGGCACAGCGCAGCGTCTGCTGCTCGGCTAAATCCGGCAGGGGGCTCAGCCCCGAAGGACTCTCCTCGCCTGTGCTTGGCTCTGGTGAGCCGTACCGCTGGCAGGCTGCCAGCGGCCGAGGCGGCTCCAGGAGTCGCAGTCCGCCGCATATCTCTGGCTGCCTCTCCGCCTCGGCCGGTTTCTGCGGGGTACAGCCGACCCCAGCGGTCTGTCCAGATAGCAGAAGCTGCATGAGCTCCGGTTCGCTACCACTGGGCCTGTTGGGGTCTCCTTTCCTGGTGCAAGGGATGACGTGTTTGGTTATCTGAGCACCTCCATCTGTGTCAGCCTGGACCAGGTCGATACAGACCATCTTCTCCTTCCCGGCTGCCAGGGGCTTGTTGGAGCGCTTGGCATCATGGGCCGTGGACTTGTCCGCTTCCCTGTGCGCGACGTCGCCAGCTTCCGCCAAATGGCGAGCCCTGTGGGGCATGTCCTCGCCCTGCAGGGACTTCACCGGAAGGCCAGAGCGTCGCTCTGGGCGCTCGCCACTCTTGGGGTCCAGTGTTAGGTGCGGGGACATCAAGGGGTGAACCATCTCACGGGAGTCGTAGGTCAAGAAGTCCCCGTGGCCAGAGGGGAGTCCATAGGGGAGGCTGGGCTTGGGGTTTAGGCGGGGGGGATACAGACTGCTGCTGCTCAACAGAACGGGGTGGGGGTAAACCGGACCCTTCCCTGGCAATGGTATGTGAGGAAGGGACAGGCTGTCGGGGACGGAGTAGGGCAGGTATCGATTATAGGCCAAGGTGGGGGGTAGGAAGGCCTCGCTCTGGGACAGGTAGAGGCGGCTAGGGGCGTGGCCATTCTCCAGGTGAGGTGGCTGTGGCTTGTAAACCACATCCTGGGATTCGGCCTTCTTAGGCACCTTCCCTGCCTTCCCAGAAGATGATTGGCTGCCCGTGTGGACAGGGACAGGGACTTTCTCTGGCTTGGGCCAATCAGCAGCCACATTGGGGGAAGGGGATGCAGACGCCGGGCGGCTGGTGGAGGTGGGCACAGCGGGGGCCGGCTGGGGGGCTGGGCCAGCGTTGGGCTCGCCAATGCGGGGGCAAGAGGAGCTGCGCTGCTGCGGTGTGACGCGCTCCAGATTCTTGTTTTTGATGACGGACGGGGCTTTGCTCTGGCCGGAGTCCGGGTGGAGGACCGGGGCGGGAATGGGGACAAGGGCGGGTGCCGGGCCGGGCACCACCCAGGACGAGTGCAAAGTGCTAATGATTTCGGGCCTCTCGGAGGGTTTGGAGGGAGTTCCTGCCGAAGAAGAGGGGGAGGGGGACATGGTCTCCTTGAGAAGCTCCCGGCTGGGTGGCAGCCCATAGCAAGATGAGGGGGAGTGACCCAGTTTGGCAAAGGGTTCTAGTTTTGGGGGAAATCCATTAGGAGTTGCTCCAAAATCCATCTTGGCAGACAAATCCAAGGGCTTATCTGCAGGGTCTTTAGTGGGGGGCTGCTGAAGGTGCTTCTCAGCCGGCTTGGAGGGCGACCTGCTGGGTTTGCGCTCGACCCCGCTAACCCGGTGCTCTGTGCCTCCTTCTTTCACCTTGGATTTGTGGCTCCCGCCGCGGGTAGGAGAGGAGTGCTCCGACGCCATACTGGTTATGTAGTATGGATGGGGAGCAGACGGCGAGGAGGATGAGGAGGAAGAGGAGGACGATGAGGAAGCGGGAGGTCCCGGTGGGAGGGGCTTCTGGAAATCCATGTTGCTCTCCATGAGGGGGGGTGGAGGTGGGATCGAGGTCTGTGGCCGGGAGATGGAGATAGGGGACGGGACCGAATCCACGGAGAGGCAACCGCCACCAGCGGAGCTCTTCCCAGATGTGCGTGCTGGCTTGCTGCCGTGGGATGGGTGGTGAGTTTGCGGCGGCTGCTGGTGCAGCTGCTGACCAAAGGCTGACGGCTCATGGTGGATCCTGGGTCCTAAACTCTGCAGGCTGTTCTCCTGACAGTGCACCAGTGGGGAGAGTGCGGCCGGAGCTACTGTGGCTGTGGGGATCCTCATGGGGGGCGCCAGAGGGGAGGATATGGGAGCCGGGGGGTACGGGGGCATGTAGAACAAGCGCTCGGAGCCGGCTGTGCTGCCCCCGGCGCCGCAGAGCGACTGGTACGCCAGGTGCTGTGGCAGGAAGGGGCTGGGCTGGGAGATGAAGGAGGCCATGCTGAGTGTGGGGTACTTGCTGGGCTCCAGATAGGGGTACATCCCCGCATCTCCATAGGGACTCACCCAGGGCAAGTGCAGGTAGCTGCTGCTGCCGTTCAGGCCCAGCTCCGGGGATTTGTCCGCCGGCCCCACACGCCGGTCTAGGCCCAAGGTGTCCCCGCCACTCACCGGCACCAGGACCGGCTTCTGAAGGCCCGGAGGAGGGCTCTTGTAGAGTCCCACATAGCCGTTAGCGGGCTTCCTGCTCTCCAACGAGATATCAGGCTTGTAGTGCAGGTCGGGGAGGCGGTCGCCAACATATCCCAGGGGCAGTGCTGCTCCCTCCCGGGCCTTGTCGGCTGACAGGGCCCGGATGCCCGGGTACACCATGCCTCCATGCACGTGTAGACCCTCCCTCATCAGGCCGCCACGGTCCATGCCCAGCGCAGCGAGCGGGTTCATCCTGCAGGCTGCACTCGCGTCGACCTGCAACAGAGCCCAAGGGCCAGCATTAGATAGGTTAATAGGACAGCCCCTCCCTTTCTTACTGGTGCATTCTGGGAAAATTCATACACTAATACTTAGACGCTGAAATATAATAAGCATTTTTAAGTAAAATGCCACAAATAAACTAGGAAAAAAAATCTTTAAATTACTACAGGCCTCCTCATCCCCAAGCTTCATTTAAAATAAATAAGAAAAGATGCGCACACACACACAAAAACTCAAAACAGGAAATAGAAGGCATGAAGGTCATTAGAGGCCGGAATTGTATTGAGGACGAAAGGGGGAATGCTGCCTGTGGTTTTTCTGTTTGGGGGTGGGGTGGGCGCATAGATCCGCCCAGCCCATCTCCGGCTGAAGGGCTAGCGTAGAGCTCACCGGTCAGCACACACTGGAGATCACTAATGCCAGGAAGCAGATTAATTACGTTTCCTGCTTGGCTGCAGCTTGATCCATTTCAGATTTTATAAGCTGCAGGCCCCATTTGCAAATTGCGCCAGCAGCCCAGAAGATCAGTAGATTGTAATCAAATATGTCCGCCCTCGCCGATGCGCGGAGAAGGGAGAAGGCGGGCGGACAGCCGGGCATCCGAGAGCGGCTCGGGACTAAAGGAGGCGATGAGAGCAGGATGGCTTACCATGCTGTGTGTGATGTGGCTGGCGTCCGTCAGTTCCAGGCCACTTTTCTGGGGCTCACCATCACTCACGGCAAGTTTCCTGTCAATAGTGAAAGGAGGCCGGACACACGGACTCCGTTACAGGCGTTTGACCTGAGCGAAGCGCCAGTCAGAGGAAGTTCACCGCAAACGCAAACACAGACATCATCGTGTCTGGCATGTGACCCCGAGGTTTGGCTTCTGTGTTTCACGTTTCATGTGGATCACCCCCCTTCGAGCACAGAGGCCTTTTGAATCACTGTTGAAAGCAGCCCGTCTCGCTCACTCTCAGATGGAAATATTTTTAAAAACACCCATTATGGAAGGGAAACACCAGGTCAACAAACGCGAGAAGAATGGCTCCGTTTGACCAAGCTGGTGCGTCTTGTGCAGGTGGACCCAGTGGCCAAACCCCGGGCTCATCACACAGATGCGGTTTGGGACACGCTATCGCAGAGGCACTGATAACACACACCTCGGAGCCAGATCTCATAATCTTGGGAGGAAGTGGGGGTAGCGTTGGATGGGGGTGGGGGAGGGGGGAGGCAAAATGGCTGTCATTTGCCAGAGGGAAAATTTTCATCATTGCTGTGTCGAGCCAGATTCAATCACGGCGAGGCCCGGCTGGGGAAATGACATGAGAGAAAAGCCATCGAGGGCCCAGCGAACGCTGCCTCTGTTATTGATGGCTTTACGGGTGCAGGATTTCAATAATGCAGGCCTGTCCTTATCTTCCGACACGGCTGCTGTCGCTGTCAGCGCGGCAGGAT
>JAODLC010000083.1:1275865-1290093 GCA_026781145.1 Hippopotamyrus pictus | reverse complement strand
GGGGGTGACTGTGTAAGACCCCATCCATCACGTCTTCTGCACTGGAAAACATCAATGTCAGTCATTCACAGTCACGAAACAAGGTGCTCACTTACCATCGTTGTCAGTAGAAAGACGTTATAAATCGTCAGACCTTAAATACTTAATTGTAATGAATAACACAAAGTACGTCAAATCACGAAAATCGACATTTCAGATTGAATATATATAGAAGGGAAATATCCTGGCATGGATCTTCTTTTTGTATTAAATTGAAACGTTAATTATTCTACCGCAATCGAATAGATCTGAAACTAGGAAAAACGAGGGTGACCAATCTTTCTGCTGTTCTGCTCATTGGCATTACAATCCGACGTTGCGCAACCGTCAGTCGAAAATGGCTGTTAAACCGTGCAATGGGCCTCGAATACAGGGGAAATAATTTAAAAACAGACCGTGAATGGAATTCCAGTTTTTTTTTTCTTGGGGGTGGGGGGGTTAAGAAATAACAGCCACTTAAAGTGACAAGGAGACGTACAAAAACAAAGCATTATAAAGAGCATTAATAAGGCTACAGTGAGGGGGATCTGACTCTTCCGCCATGTGAGTTCTGGGTGCCCCGCAAGCCGGAGGTACAGTCCCCGCATCGACCCTATGACCGGTTTTTCGGGGCTGCTTTGTGGAGCTGACTTCAGAACCGCTTTTCGGCACACTGGCCGGTTGCCTACTTTATCTAAAGCTCCGGCGCTCTCTTAAAACATGTCGTGTGATGTCCCATAATCGCAGTCCATAGACGAGGGAAAACTGGATTAGTGAGCGCTGGCGTGCGTCAAAGCCATTAGGTCTATAAGTAGCCCTACCAACTGCTGAGTAGAAATAGTAGGAAGATGGAAAACACGCAATCTTCAGAGATTCTGAAAACCAGTGCCTCGTAAAGGCGTTTGGCTTTGCAGTCGTATGACCTGACACGTTTGGTGCACAACGTCTTTGGGGAAAAAAGAGGTTTAGGTCTCAGTTAAGAAAACTACGAAAGAGCCGGAACCATGTCTTCCGCTAAAGCAATTTCCACTGTTTTACTGACCTTCAGATGAAGTCATTTCAATGGATTTTGGACGCTTAGAGATCATCATCATTGGGGGTCCTAGAATCATAAAATCGTACAAGATACTACCATTGTATTTATTTCGTTGGGATTTGAGATAGCAGTTCGATCGTAAATCGAATGTGTCAATATTGTCATCAGCTGGACACAATGCAAAAATATTTAAGGGAAAGACCCTTGTTCAGGTCAAGAATTATTCAAGAAGGGTAGTTTTTACTCCTGGGGATCCCTAGATCTGTACTATTTTAATTGTGGACATTGTGAATAATGCGGAAACAATTACCATTTAAGTGGCGGATTACAGACAATGCTGGCCAGACACAACAGTTAAAACAAGAATCAGCTTTATCTCATTAGGCTAACGGTATGAAGACTGTGCTTTTGACTTGCTTATACACCTGCAACGACAGCACACCAGTGATAATGGAAGCAGCACACATAAGGTGAGAAGGGACGGTCCCAGTACAACCACACAGCGGGACTTCCCCCTTCGAAAAGCGTTCAGCCTGGCTTCTGGCGCATCCGGCTGCAGCCTGTCTGCGCCATTTTAAACACCGGATTCTGCTTATAGCCCTCGGGCTGCAGAACACAGGAGGTCATCGTGTGCCCTGCATTTCAACACGCTTCAGTCGGGAATATTTTGGCCTATTAACTCTTTCAAGCGCAATTTCTCGTTATGTTGATATGAACAACACATTTTAATAATTTTGGCTGGTGGCGTCTTTTGCATTTCTAAGTTTATCAATCTAAATGGTAGCTTTGCCTGGGTTTAATTTGCCCGAAATTTCAAGATAATCTGACCTACTAATTAGTGGGGGGGATGCAAACACTCAGATAGGTCCCAACAAGGAGCCGTCACTATGAATAAATAGAAAGAGCGTCCAGGCCCCACGCTCCTGCCGAGGTGGCTTTACGCAGCGGTCAGCGGCAATTCCTCACGTAGCGGACAGGACGGCATTTAGGGAGCGGCGATCGACCGCATCAAGACCTTCTCTAGCAAAGCGGACGAAAGTGGAAGTAAAGGTGAGAGCGTCTCATTTTCGTTCCAAGGTGAGGTATGAAGTCTAACGCGGCTATTGTGTGAAATCATCAAGGGCCGTGTGAAAAGCACGAGGGCCGCGAGTAGAAAATGGCCTGAGATTGAGGGGACCCGCCGTCTTACAGACCTGCAGCTCACGCAAGTTTGCAGAATCAACGATTGCGGAGAAACCAGCGATACTTATTGCGGGGGTCACCAGACTCCGGTCGCGCCAAGCGCATTGTCACCTCCACAAGTTTCAAGTTCTATGCGGTTCATTTCTGCTACACCGAGACCCGAGATTTAAAAAAAAAAAAAAAAAAAAAAAAAAAAAGATTCTGCTGGTTGCTGGTACGTTACTTTCTCGCTAATGTCAGTGCTGGTGGGACACAAATCTGGGGTGTTCAACGTCAGTCACAAAAGTATCAGGACACCCAGACAAAGCAATTTCGAAAATGTATGTTCTAGATGATGGAAATGTACGATTTTGTTCCATGGTAAAAGTAAAACAACAGCCTCATCAAAACGATAACTATCGAAACAACTGTCGTGTGTTTATAGGCTGTTTGTACCTTTGGCTGGAAAGGAAAAAAAATTGAACGCTTCAACGAAATAATTGGTGTTTTGCGTGCATGCCGGAGTCCTGTCGTGCGCGCAGAATCAGACCGTGTTTCTGCAGTATTTCATCATCAGCAATGGCCTACGGACTTACTTAAAAAAAAATGAGCGATGCTTGGCTCAGGTCGGGGCCTGTCGATGTGGTGCAAAAGGTGCTGATGTCAACATCACTAACGAAGTGTTATTGGCGGGGGTGCCTGAGGGTAGGGGTGCAGAGAACATTTCGCAAGGCAATCAAGACACCGGCGTCCTTAAGAGCACGTTTTCATCCCCAAGATGGACTGTTGATGGTCTATTTTAAAACGACTCTTTTGGCGTAAATGGCTTGTCGCTTGACCATTGGAACCACAGCGGAGTCATAGCGGTGTCAACACGATAACGTCTTAAATGCATATGCACATAACATTTATTGTCATCACCTGTCGAAAATGAAGGCGGTCGTAAGAATAGTGTGTGGATGGTATGCTTTATGGGCCAAGTGCAAATTCAGCATAAAAAAACTTACAATGCTAGCGTGGGCAGCAACTTACTCGTACAAGAGCGAACTGATCCGTGCACATGAGCGCATGCGATACAAAAGCTTCCCGAAGCAGAGTAGAGAGCTCTGCTGTTTCACGGCTGCCGTCCCGAGGGAGGCTTGGACTGAAAGCTACTTCAATTTAACTATGACGCTTCCTCTGGGAAACAGCAAAACCCGATCTCTCCTGCCTGCGTATGTCTGCTTATTCACACGCGTTTCGTTGCCACATACTAATACGTCTTGGATGTCGGTGGATTGCATGGCCGAATATGTAAATCCATTTAGTCATTTCATCAGTCATGAAATTACTTTATATAAACGTGGTTTCCAGTTGACCCCAACAGAAAGATGCTGTCGCCCAAAAATACATTTTAAATAATATGAATAGCCTACTTTTTTCTCCTTAAACATCGCCCAAGTCAGCACGCTTCGTTATTACCGATTGCGTTCATTTACAGTGGACAATGTTTCGACGTAAAGACATAAATTGAGAGATGCCTGAAAAATAAAAAGTGCGCAAACCAATCAATAGGCTACAGTAGTGTAATTTGCGAGGTACTTACTGTAAAAGTCTATTTTTGTCATATTTGCGAGTATTGCGGGGTTTTTTTTGTACCGGAGGACAACGTTAAAAGATTTATCCTGTTTAAGAACACAATGGGTTGTTTTGAGATAAAAGCTGCTAAATCGTCCCTCTGTATTGCAAATTAACATTTCTACATAACCCCGCGGGGGGGGGGGGGGGGGGGGGGTTCTCGCACACCAACTCGGCCGATGAAACAGAACAATGACCTAAGCCGCTCTGTAAAGGCACGCAAACGACCGCGGTGGTACATTGAAGCGTGAAGATCGCCTCCAAGCGAATCCAAAGGAAACGTGACCTTACATTGCTGGATGACAAGCGTTAATCGGCGGACCGTCGCTGTGCGTCACGTTAAACGCTTGCGCCACGGAGTCCGCTCTACTGACATCGTAATGCAGTTATTCCAGTAATATCTTTACGTGCCAGTGCTACAAATTAACTGTTTCCATCTGTCTATGCCGCGAAGCTTTATCTGGTTTTTTTTTGTGCTGGATTTAAGCGTAAACGTCCCAGTTCGCGGAATCCGAATGGCAAAAGCTGATAATGACATAAGCGGTGTTAATGCTCGTGATATAATTGTGAGGTTTCTGCGCAATGAAAAATGATACCTGGCGCCACAAAAGAAAGCTGGCATACAGAGTTGATCTAAACTTGCGATCCACCACAGAGACAATTAAAATTAGAACATGTATTTGTGGAAGCTTGCTTGAAGCTACATTTCAAACCAATAGAACACGCCTGGAAGTACACATTTCTTAGCTCCGAAACGTGACGGCACGACTGTTTATTTCACGAGGGTGCGCGTTGGACTGATCGCGTCTGGCGGCACAAAGGCTCCAACTGAGAACTCTTTGCTAAAAATAAACACACCCCGGACACAACTAATGGGCGGGGTGAGATCATTGTCCGATTTTAACACACCTCTCTAACAAACACACGTCTCTCCAATAAACATATCACGAAATATACTTATTTGTAACTACTCTGTTGTATCTTGTGCTTTGACAGTAAAATCGATAATTAATGTGCAGATAAAGTGGATATGAGGATAGGTTGTGACGCTTTAGGTTTTCACTTGCAATAAACAGTTTACGTACGCTTTGCCCCTCAATCCCCTTCTGTGACATCTGCAAATAAAACAAACGTTGGCATTTCTACAGCCTGTTTATGGGCTGTGCGCAGAGTCGATCGTTCTGGCTCCTATGCTGTCCTCAACACAAAGCAGTCGGTTTAAGGCAGAAGTCAAGCGCAGTTACATATCAAAATCCACCAACCACAGCGACATAGTCGAGCTTCACACGCCTATTACGAAAATGTGCCCTTTCTTTCAGGCGTTTTCATTCTTTTTAATTTAACGGTCTTCGCTTTACCAGCATGAAGACATTGCGCCGCCTGAGACCAAACGGGAAACCTCGGAGACACAAGTTCTTTTCTCCGATCGGACACGTCAATCACAAGATTCATGTGGGAGCGCAATTAATGATTCGGACTATAATAAGCAAGCGGCTGGATATGATCATTTGTATTCTCGCATTTTTAGGTATATTTTAATGGTTGTGCTTCGTTTCGCAGTCAAAAAGACTCCGAATGGACATAGTCCAAAGCCGAAAGACCGTTCAACACAATTAACACAATTGCTGTCAATTGATTAGCTATCAGCTATATTACCCCCTAAACTAATTTGGAAAAGTTACTGAGGAGTTATTTTCAAGAAAAATACTTAATTATACTATAGGTCTATTATGCAGAATATTTAAAAATGCGCACCCACATTACAGGTATTCGTTCTACAATATTCCTTATAACCTGTGGTGGTCCTGGGTTTTCCAGTACGCATTCACAATAAATTAACAGCTTTTGTTGTGTATTTCTTTGTCTTTTTGTTTAGTCCGAACTTCGGCGTACATTTTCAGTCCGTGGATTCCTGGATCATTATCAATCTTTTTCATGTCTAATCGTCATAGTTTTCAGTTTTGAAACATCAATATATTATGATATCTCTGTCAGTATGAGGAAACCTGCTATTAAAGCATATATGTTTTGTTCAGACAAAACAGGCACATTTTCGGTTAAGTGGTGCGAAGCGATGTCTTTGTCTCCTCGCCGGTTTCCTTACGATAAGTAAAGCAAGACAACTGAAACTGGGGAAATCGTCTATCCTTCGAGTATTTCGTAGTTAGCGCTCTACCAGCTACCACAAGAAACCTGAAAGGTCACTGAAAATATGAAATAGGCTAAGAGGTGGACGAAGGTGAAAATCCTACGAGCATTCCGCGGTGGTACACGCTTTCGATTTCATTGGAAATAATCCACCCCACAATCTCGTATGGTACGGTGGTAAACCAGGATGTTTGGAAATCTACAATAAATTTGGACCTCCACTTAGGTCACACCTGCAAGAGTTGGTCTCTGTGTGTTATGGGAAGTACGGGGTGGGTCAGCGTTTAACTCAGCGATTGCATCTCTTGCCGCAGTCCTTCTTCCCAGCCAGTTTCTCGAACCCTACCCCGCGATTCACGATCTGCGCTCTCCTCCCCTCCCACACGCACAGGCAGACAGGCAGCACGGGGGTGTCCTTTAACAGAGCCTAACTGCAAATTCGCGTTTAAACACCGCACCGTAAACAGGGCGAGGCTCGGGTCTGGAGCCTTCACCTCGTGTCTCGTCCCGCCCCCTGTCCCCCGCCCCCCAACCCCCCGGGACTTTTATTTTTTTAATCTCCCTTCACTAAAGACAGTTAAATATTCCCGACCGCCGCTCATACGCACTAGCACCAGTAACATCAGTAGGGCGCAAACCAGTAACAACCAAAGCGCACAAATAGCCTTTTAAAAAGAACGTAGCTACTATCGAGGTCCGGCGCTCGCTAGGCGTTAGACGGGTCCGCTTAACCCGACGCTGGAAATTAGTCATTACTGTCTGTTAGGTTTTTACCAGCTCAGGGTGAATTGATTGCAATCATTAGAGTGTAATCTGACTCATTTATCAACCGACTGCCACTACCCACGACATATTTTTAAAGAAAAAAAACTTTTACGAAACCGTTTTTGCCGGGGAATTGGATGTTGTATTTTAAAAAGTTATTTTCGACGTGGTGTGAGACACCATCGGACGATTCTGTGGGAGTACTCTGTGGGAATCCTCCCGCTGATACAGTGTAAAAATACCACGCTCCGCTTATCTGGAAACGGGAAAGTAACTGGGAAATCCACGATTAAAACTCTGTCGGTCCAAATAACCGTCCAGCTCAGTGATATCAGCTGAACTGTGCAGTTTGAGAATGACATAAAAAGGCACATGCATCGTTCTGATCTTAAACACACAGAAACCGTGCTTACCTCAAGAGAAATAAGTGTCACTTCGGAGTAGAATCCAGTAATTTACTGAACGTCAGGTTTTTTTATTCCAAGTTTCCGACTTGAGTAGTTCAAACCAGACACGATCCTGTTAGGTATTTCACAAGCCCAAACATCCGATAAGAAACTAAGGTCGCCCTTCTATAGGGACAAGTGTTCATCGATGCACTCGACTCCTAGAACAGGCAAATTAAAAGTAGTTTAGATTTTCATGACCACTTTCGCGGAAAGTAATGAGGAGAATACTTTTGTAGCAATCCAAAGTATCGGTGTTATTCCAGTTGAGGAAAAACTGCAAAAAACAGATGTGGTATATAGACATCCTCAGAATTAAAGCGACAGGCTTAATATCCAGATTCAATATATTCTTTGGTCCTTCAGCGATGATCTTTGCGTGAGTGTTGTACAAGGGTACAGGTGTCGACGATCCTTCGACTTCAACAATTAATGCAGCTTGGTAATGCCTTACCGCGCCATGTTGGGTTATAGCTCTGACCGAACACGCCGTGTCAAAACGGGGAGAATAGTTACACGCTTCTCTTGTAAATGCTTACCAAATTCAATAAGTCCATTTTTAATATCTTTGTTCCTTAGCTTCCTTTGTGGTTTGTTTTAAACAGTGTTTAAATATTGTTTTTCTGTCTCCGTCCTTTTTGCCTTAGTTCCCTTTCTCTCCGTCTCTGCTGCTCGGAGCAGTACGAGGCACCAGCTGCTGCAGTCTCCGTGCGTGCGGCGGAGAATGAGAGCCGAGCGAGCGAGTCGCCCCCACTCACAGACTCTACCCAGAAGGCCAGTCGGGGGAACCGCAATTACCATAAACCTCCAGCACACTTCGACGGACGTGTAAAACAAAACAAGGGGGGGGGGGGGGATCGAGCGAGCGAGCGAGGAAGAGAGGGAGGGACAGAGGGAGAGACCAAGCGGACCAACTGGCCCGTTCACCGTTGTCCCCGGTCATAAGTGGCGTGTCGTATCTTCTTTTTAAAATTTCATGTTTGAAATGCTCCTCATTTTAGTGCTTCGTAGCGGAGTCTCCTTTGTCTCGCCAACCGGCAACTGTTATATTACAATAACGCTTCGTTAGCGGGCGCGTACGAGACGAAACATGATGCTGTTACGCTCGTGTATTTTTGACTATTTAATAGGTTAAATATGAGAAGAGGGACATTTTCTTAAGGTATGCATTGGAATAACATTTAAAACAAGGCGTCACTGTCTGATATGCTTTATATACATTCTGGCTTTTGGTATTGGTATTTTTCCGATATTATTCCATATTGTCTTTGTTCCCGACAGGGAACAGTCTATATGATATACTTGTATAGGCATCTGCCTCTCAGGCTTCGGGTATCCGCTACTTTATGCGGAGCGTTCGCTGTATAAGCAAGCAATACAAGAATACTGCCCAGTGTCGTGCGGCAGGAAGCAGGACAATCGCGCACACCGTGGCGATAATAGGATTGCCTGTACGGTCTGACAAGCAGCCCGCCCCCGTCACCTCCTCCCTCGGGAGCTGACCCAAAGGTCATAACGCTATGTGAGGCGTTTATAGCGCGGGAAGGATTTCCTAGGATGAGGAGGACGGCAATACCACTAGTAGCGCTCATCGTATTTACTATAATGTTATGAGACTGCCTACTGAGCAGGCTAGTGACCAGAGACAATAATGCGACGACTACTACGATTATTATTGCTATCATCAATAATAATTATGATCTAGGGAAATGGTGCAGACAGGGTCTGTTTTGATGACATCCTTACGGGATTTTGCGTGTTGGCGTTTAGCAACATGAAGTCCCAGTCGCTGGTTGGAATGGGCCCGTATAAATCTTACGTGCCTCTTTTGTCTTGTTTGGCATTTTATGTTATTTTCCACAGACTTAAGCCGCTTAAGAGTTTATCACGGATCACCAGCAATTAATATCTGCAGTAAGTGTGGAGTCTTTGTGATCACACCAATGAAAACGGACTTCTGCAAAAATTGTGGGGTTTTTGCGCTGCTGAATTTCCACTTATAATACAATATGATCATTTTACAATGACACTACCTTAGATCATTTTTACTCACGTATCAAGCACAATTGCTTTGTTAACAGCTCGCAATAACACAATTAATAATATTAACATGTAATAACAAACCTAAAAATTAAATTTTTGTGAAAAATGAAGAGATCCCTTTGGTCCTGCGCATCGTCGTCATAATCAGACGAAATCGGTTTTGGCGTTGTATTCACGTTCACTGACCCGTCTGAACCTTACAGACGCTAAAACGAGCTTCCCTAAACCGATCTTTCCCCGCTATCGAGCGGCTAGGAGAGGGTAAGCCGCGCCCCGTTACTGCTTTTTAAATCCCCATGAGCATATTATTATAATATAAAGCCCACGGACACGCCGGCAAGGAGAGGCGGTGAAAACTGTGGACAGCGCTCGCAGTCGTTACCCGTAGGTTACTGTTAGTTTAACATAACCCAGTTTGTAACAGGCCTAAAATAAAGCAAATCTACGAATTATATAGTCTGTCACATCGGTGTCTGTATTATGGGGGTGTTTGTAATGAAGTTGTTATAAGCCGAATCTTGAATATATAACATTATAGGGCCAAAAACTCCCAAATACACACATTAGGAGCCTGTCTTATCTGATGAGATAAATAAGACAGCAAACAGCAACAATACCGTGAAGACGCCAACATACTTTTGGATTTAAGCTTAAACATGTGTAAACATAAGGAAAACTAACAATCGACTTAACTAAGCAATTATTTAAATCAGTTCCTTCGTTAAAAGCTGCAATCGCTCAAAACACTTATTTATAAGCCTAATTAGGGCAAGTGTCTTAATATACAGACGTAAGAATGGGTGGATGATCTTATGCGCCAGCTTAAGAGCCGCGAAAGGTTTCGAAACGCTCTCGGCTGTAATTTAGCACGGAAGGACCTCGGCGACTGCTCTGGATTTGGCGTGTCTAGAAAACGAAGCAACGCCCGGCGTAGAAGCGCAGGTGCCAAGTCCGACAAGCGAGACGTACAAGCTGCGGTCGCCAGGAACGCGGCTTCTGACTTTTCGCTGAAGCTGCTCCGCGTGATGCTCTTTAGGTTTCGTTACTTAGTAAAACTGAAATACGAGTGGGCAACGCAACACATGTACGACTGGTACTAGATATGAATGATCCCGTTTACCGGCACAGGCAAGGAGATGGAAGGACAAACTGATGCCAGCGCACACTTAACGACTCTGTTTCCGAAAAACGCCGAATCCGCTCTCGATGCCGGGGTAGGCGTAGTCACTTCGATGCGCTTGTCTGAACGTTCGACGAGCGTCTTCCTTTCACTTAAAAAAAAACTGTAATGCCAGATAAGACTAGTCACAAACCGAGCCGTCTAAACAATAATCTGTGGCAGGGTTAAAACCCGAGACAGAAATAAAATATGGACAACCCTCAATGTATGCAATGATTACGATGACGTGAATTTAAATTTTCAGTAGATTAGACGGCCTTTTTCTAACCATGTTCGAACTTTTTGAAAGAACACTTTAGAGTTGGCCCATTAAGCTTATGAAGAACCTAACGCTCATTTACTTATAGATTATATACACATGTATAAGTATTGGACATACAGATGGCTTTGAGACATTTTTCTTTGCTTGGTTCCCAGGTATTTCACCCAGGGTGTGAAAGTGTACCGTAAGCAAGTTTTGAGTTTTTAAAAGACAACATAATATGACCCCATATTTCGCTATAGCCACAATTTCAGTATGACTATTCCCGCTTATGGAAATCACGTGATTTAATACTTCGTAGCTCATAGTGTCAGCCCCCTTTCCCTTTAGTGACGTCATTCGTAAGCTAAACCACGACGTGTCCGCAGTTACGCCACCTTACATAGTGGCGTTACAAAAACCACTGAAGATTAATAGTCCCTTATAATGTGAGTGAAAGTGGTTACTTCAGCCATAGACTGTAGGGCCTACAAGTACAAGCATACCGTCACCGAATCACTGTAGGAAAAAAAAAGTTGTTAAAAATCTAAACCGACCACTGAAACTTTAACAGTTGCAGTAATTTCCTTTTAACCTCTGATCTTCGATACATCGCTCAAACCCAGTGCCGCGTGCTGCCGAAAGTACAAAACAGGGACTGGAGAAACCGAAGAATGTGCAGCCACACTCACACACACACGCGCGCGCGCACACACACACACACACACACACACACACACGTATTTATGTAGGCCTATGTGTGTTATTACTAAAATTTGTATTGGTGACGATATATAAAGACAGGACTCATTCAAATGCACATCATTTCGCGATTGGTTTCTATTTCCAAAGAAACACATTCAGTTTCTCGTTTCCTGAAATTAAAACTAACATGCACTAAGAGATACCCATTTTCGGCATTATGTTTTTATATATTTTACATATGAAACAAGATTGTCATGCAAAATCTATTGTAAGTCAGCCTCTCAACCAAAATCACCATTTCGATCGTTTCTCACTTGGTTTTGTAATTAGACAGCTAATGCCTATTAAAATAAATAAAAACAATACTACAACATTATAACGTTTGTTTTTGTTGTTGTTGAATGATATAAGAAATCCTACTTGGAGTACGGAACGTTTTGTGAATGGATAGAAAAAGACAACAGGTTTAGGCTTACATCTAAAAATTAACATTTTCCAGCCGGATAACCAGACTGTAGGTTCAGCCAAACAATATTTTCGCGGTACAGTCCGAGCTACACTAATTCACACTGTCACTTGTAATGTTTAATTCAACTGCAAACCGAATATCGACATGTTATTCCTCGTAGTTCCTGGAAATCACCATTTTGTTTTTCTCGGCACTGCCATTTTCTCCTGATAGATTTTTGCAGTTCGCGTCGTTTATTTTATCTGCAACGTTTATAAAACGTTTACGGCGCGTTGGCTTTGGGTTCCCATTAAGCGCTGGGTCCCTGTTTGCTTTCCGGACTCACCATTCATACAGATCGCATTAATCACGACTTGGCTGCCACATGCACGCGGCCTCTCTAACCCTTCGACCGTCGATAACGGCTCCCTGTTGATTCACTACCCGATCGACGTCTATAGACCAGCAGCACACTCCGGTTTTTTAGAGCAGTTAGTTCGAGGGGCATTTGCTTTTCTCTCTGCATTTGGTCACATGACAATTAATTTATCAATAATGCCGTTTAAGTCATAACTTACCTGGTATTGGATGAATCAGTAGGCTATGTGAAGCGTGGACTTAGATGACTGAGGGTTGTTATACGTTCGTATAGTATGCCGATGTTGATATAAATACATACTGTGTGTAGATGCATGTGTTGGATAAAAAAGGTTTTTTTTGCATCACGGTGGCGAAAGTTCACTGTGTGCAATTTAACCATTAAAACACACGGCCCCCTTCGGTATATACATACTCCACCATAGGCCACCTATGTGCCGCCGCATACCTCATCGGGGGTTTAAGGGTAATCACTTCAGACCGGATCGTTACCTCGTAAAATATTCCCACAACCCCCAGTTGTAAATTTGCGCACCTTTTTCCGTACCCGAAGAGCTGCACGAATGCGAGGGGAAACCAGAATTTCCTCTTTTCCTAGATGGCACGAAATGACTTAACACTTTGCCGAAACTCCGATACAGCGGAGTTTTCCGTTATTAAAATTAGGAATTACAGGGGCTACACTATCAGTAGCGCTGCTGTATTTCTCCTAAACAAGACGAGAAATTACAGAAAGGAGAACAGCCTGCCGTTCCTAAACTTGCTGGGGTCAAACCAATTCAGATTTTCTGAGCATTTTCACAAAACCGTCAGTAACCTAAGCCTTAGATATTAACAATAACAAAACACAATACTTGCCCTAGCACCCCAAGGATTGTTGAACCCACATCTCCTCCTCACCAAATAATAAGACTGTGAAAGAAGGAAAAAAAAACACATGGTATTGGGATTTGGTAGTTCAGTGGTTAATCTGTCCTGACACTTGACGACCTGCGCTCCCCCCCACCTCGACCCATATTGTGTTTAGTGCCATGGGCGGGGGCAGGAGGCGCATTTCCCTAAAAGAGAAAGAAAAGACACCCGCATAAGCCGTCTATCAACGCGAGAGCCCAACCTGCCAGTGATAATGTGCAATCAACACGAAATCACCACCGGCAGGTACGATCCATCATTCGCGCGACGCTTTCGCTCCAGCAGAGAAGCAGGCGCGCTCGCTCGCCTGTGAGCGCGTGTGTGAGCGTACAGCATGTACAAAAGCCAACCAAAATGGATAGTTCGGGGAAAGGTAATAGATTGAACCTCAAGTTTTCTGCTGAATATGTTCCCAGGACCACTGAAAATGCATTTAAAAACAAAAAAAAAAGCATTAAACGTTTCGATAAAAATACAATATGACTTAATTGTCTTTAATTTGCACCGAGCAGAGACGCGTGGTAGGTTTGACGCTGGGTGGCAGAGAACTATATATGCTTGTTGAATCTTATCGGCATATCCCACGTAAACAGATAGAGATACGCAGCGCACCATCTATGTATCAATTACAGTCCAAGTAGGCTATAGATTTTCATTATTGAAGATACTTTAAGTGTCGTAAAGTTGAAACGACGTCCATCAGCGGCCGGAGTCAGCAAAAATATGATTAATCTAATAATAAATAAATTCCAGACTAACATAAATGTGCACAAAAATAATTTGTATATTTTCACAAATCTGTTTCTTCACGACATCATAAATATAGTAAAATTATAAGACAATACTTCCGTCTAATCTCCGACGTTGTCAATTTTATTTATTTAGTCTTTTTTTTTTAAATAAAAAATTGTAAGACGTAGTAGCTGTCACCTTCTAGGAAAAAGATTCTTATTTAAATAACTAGAGTTGAGGAAAGTATTAAAAGTGGAGGAGCGAATCCATCTGTGGCCTGTACTACGAAGCGGGGTTACTGGCTTGTCGGGGTAACTTGTCGGATTTAAGGTACCACAGTTTAAATGGACTTCGTATTCGTTCACTTACATTTTGCCCAGACTACCTTAAATCCGACA
>JAODLC010000083.1:1254321-1269451 GCA_026781145.1 Hippopotamyrus pictus | reverse complement strand
AGGAGAACGATACTTGCCTGACTGCATTGTGCCAAATGTAAAGTTTGGTGGAAGGGGATTATGGTGTGGGGTTGTTTTTCAGGGATTGGGCTTGGCCGCTTAGTTCCAGTGAAAGGAACTCTTAATACTGCAGTATTCTAAGCCATTTTGGACAATTTCATGCTTCTAACTTTGTGGGAACAGTTTGGGGATGGCCCCTTCCTGTTCCAACATGACTGCACATCACTGTACAAAGCAAGGTCCATAAGGACATGGAGGAACTTGACTGGCCTGCACAGAGACCTATGCATTAAGAATGGGATGTCATTTGTGTGTAAAGGCAGGTGTCCCAGTACTTTTGGCAATACAGTGTTTATATGTACTGTATAGGTAGACAGTGGATATACTTTACAGCTTCATGTGTGTGAAAAGAAAGTGAATTTGGGCGTAACTCAATAGTTAAAGGGGAGAAGCAAGACATTAAGTACAGTATTGTAATATACACACAGTATCCTACAGCAAAAACAAATGTGAATATAAAATTACACTTTATAATAAAATTGATTGCACCTATATTTCACCAAAAATAAGGCATGAACTGCACTATGAAAACGTGTGCGGTAGCAAACAGGCTGAGAAAGAAGGCAGTGCCTGAAGTGGCATCCATCTGTATCATATCTGCTTATTGTAGCTATACATCACATATACATTACTGTATGTGTACAGTATCACATATACATGCTGTGTATGTATTACTGCACATGTATGTTGTTGCATAGGTAGTGTATATCCTATAGAGCTTTATTTGTGCAAAAAGAGCACAGAAGGACAAACATACAGAAACAATAAGTTCTCCTGAGTCACTGTGGGTTTTTTTTTTGCCCCTCAGTGCCCCCTGTCCCTGTCTCAGCAACGGGGCTCGTACTCCATCCAGCTGATTTGTAATAAAGGCCTCAGCTGTGCGACGTTTTCATCGTTTACTCAACAGGCCATTAATATCTGCTGCAGCTTGAGCCTCCCCAACCACCAGAAGGTGACTCTAATCAGCTCTACCAGCTGCTGACCAGTATAAAGATATTGGGGGTTATGATGAGAGGAGAAAGTGTGAGGGAGCAAACACTGGGGCAACACCCTACAATACAGCATCACCGGGGCAACACCCTACAATACAGCATCACCGGGGCAACACCCTAAAATACAGCATCACCGGGGCAACACCCTACAATACAGCATCACCGGGGCAACACCCTACAATACAGCATCAATAAACTAGAATAAATCATTTTAACTTCAATAATGAGATATTATGTAGAGATTATTAGCAGCAGGGTGGCTGATACCTCCAGGGTTAGAGGTTCTAATCCCGCCCACGCTTTGTGTATTTCTGTAGTTTGCACGTTCTCCACGTGTCACGTGGGATTTCTCCAAGTACCATGGTTTCCTCCTGCAGTTGAAAGACATGCAGTCAAGTATACTGCCCCTGACCAGGATGGATGGATGGATAGATGGATGGTTTGGAACTACAGGTTTCTCCCATTGGTGAAGGTTCTTGCTCTGTTTTTGAATTATCAGATACCTACTGAGTCTTTAGTCCATTTTTGTTCTTAAACCCATTATGTTTCCATTTTCTACAGTCACTCCGCATTGATCTTGCCTTCCAGACGAGACATTTTGACACATGCTGAGGGAATTTGGCAGGAGCCTTACCATAGGGTCCAAGAAAGTAACTACGATGTTCAACCTACCGGCCAAATGCACTGCGGGTTGCGGGAAGTAATTTACTCGGCACACTGGCTTCCGAGCATCAGGGTTTGATGAGTCGTCCCAGACGATCATGACATTTGTCTCTAGTCAGACCGGATGCAGCATGAAAAATTAACTGAGGCGAGGAGCTCAGAGGAATAAACGTTTCTTCAGTGTTTCTCACTTGGGCAAGAGCAAGGTGAGCAGAACCTCAGCTTGTCACAGATGCGTGGCTCTGACAAACATAAGTAGATGCTAATGGCAAATTCGTGACGGAGAAGAGTCCCACTACCATATGGCTAATTGCCACAACAATATCTTCTATGTTATTAATCAAGTTCTCATAGTGTGCCATGATAATTGGAATAATTATAAAGCTCTACCACTTCCCCTAAACCACAAAAAGGCCTCGTGGAAATCCATGCTCCACATCTCTTTGGGTCCTCATTTTCTCTCCTTATCTTTCATTCACTTGTTTTTTTTTCTTTTGTTTACGTTCAAATCCATTAAGATTTCTCTATAGCTGTGGAAATGTACTGGATAATTAATGACTAAGTTTTTGTCACAGGAAACCTGGTTTCTACCTGGGGTGAGATGGAGCTCACGTGTAGATAAATGAGGGCACCGCAAGCCCCACTGGTTATTTTTAATGGTCTGAGGATATTTAACACTTTACGTTCTACAGATTGATTGCTAACAAAGCGCTTAATCCAGCACCCGTTTTGCCATCGTGAGGGACTCATCTGTGATCCACTTTCATGGGATTTTATGCATAAATTTATGAATGTCTCTAAAACCCCACTAGTAATTATTTTATGAAATACACCTAAAGCCATGCAGACAAATAGTTCTTCTAACTTTAGTTTAACAGTATTAAAAATAAGATAACCTTCCTTTGGCTGTGTTTTTTTTTAAAAAAAGTAAGTGGTTTGCATTCGGTGTTGATAAAGATTTTGTTATTAATTTCTCAACTTCCCTATTGTGTCATTGTACGTATCCAGGAATGACACAGTAACCGCAAGAAAGCTGCAACAGCAAAAACCGTCAGCTATGCAAGCTGTGAGAGCTTGCTATGAATTTATGTGATGATTAACAAAGAAGAATTAAACTGGTAACTAACAACCGACTCCAATTTCAGCACTCAATGGCAGCTCTCACCGATGTCCCTGTTCACGATTATCCTTCTCTGAGTCCCATCGGATACCTCTATCATAAATTAGATTATACTCGGGGATTTGTGTGTCTTTTTTAATATCTTGAAATAGCATTGTTTACCATGAATCCCTCTGTTTCCAACTGAATGGGTAGAATTCTTCTGAAAAATATGCAGGTTAGCAGCTGGCCATGTTGCCAAAGCAAGCAGAGAATGGCTCCCTCTCTCACCGACTTGAGAAAAAGCAGCTGCTTTCTGACCATAAACTGGGAAAAACAAAAAAGGCAGGAGAGATAATTGTTTCTCCAGCCGTCGGGGATTCGTCCGAACTGCAGCCATCCTGAGGGACCAAGGTTTCACAGGGTCAGTAGAGGCACAGTAATGCATTCTAAGATATACGTTCTGATTAATGTTCAGCGTTCATGTTGCATGTCTCAGTTTGAATGCGGTGGACACATATTAGTACTGGTGTTGTAACAGACTCCAAACGAGGTTCTGTGCACAGAGGTAATCAGTAGTGTTCTAAAATGTGTCTGCTTAGCATGGAGAGAAGCATTAAGGTCCAAATACTCTGAAATGATGTGTTCATGTTTAATGCCCTGACCAGTGTGGTTCCTCGGGGCCAGTAGTGCTGTTGAGGCCTCTGTGTGGTGTGGATATTTCAGACATGCACTGGCAGATTAACCATTTAATTGTTCCTGCAATAAACAAAAGTGAACGCTATACATTTGCTCTGTGTTTTATTTTCAGATTGGAGAAAAATATGTGTGTTTAGTGATATGATAATTCTGGTGATTTTTGATACAGTTCAGGGTATTTTAGTTTGCATGTTCTCCCTGTTTGCTCTGGGTACTCTGGTCTCATTCCATTGACAAGCAGTTAGGCTAATTAGTATCTCCAAATTGCCCATACTGTACGATTGAGTGAATGTGTGTATGTGCCCTGTGATGCACTGGCATCCTGTCCGGCGTGTACCCCTGCCTTGTGCCCTGTGATGCACTGGCATCCTGTCCGGCGTGTACCCCTGCCTTGTGCCCTGTGATGCACTGGCATCCTGTCCGGCGTGTACCCCTGCTTTGCACCCTGTGCCTCCTGGGATTGGCTCCAAGCCTCCGGTCACCCTGACAAGATAAGTGGCTGGGAGATGCATGAAGGCATAGATACGGTTTAGCCATATAATCCTTGCCAGGATTTCTCCCAAGACATACTCCTGGAGCACGCTGAAAAGCCAGTGCCTATGGTGAGATTTTCTGGTCACCACCGCTAAGATGCTTTTGTTGTTACTCGACGATAAATTGGACAGCCTGGTGTATGTCTGGTGTATGTCTGGTGTATGTCTGGTGGTTTACTGTCTGTACGGAAGAGACAAAACAAAGTTAGCGTCCCTTTAGCACTGGCTGTAATGCCATCGATAGGTGGGAAATTCATGTGAAATCGTGAAGATCATGTGAGAAAGTCACAATTGTAGATAAACACGACTGCTTTGCTAAGTTAATTAAAACTCCTTACAGTAGACAAGTTTATATTTAAATGTAGAACACAAGCATGGACTATTAAACAGTTCTTTAGCTACTCACATGTACTGTAGGTAAGAATGCTGAATTCTAAACCAAATATCACAGAACGGTGTCTTGACGCCTGTGTGGCTCAGTGACGTGGCAGTCACCCCTGTTACCTCACAGCTGTGGGACCTGGGTTCAAGTCTCTGCCATGGCGCTATGTGTGTGGGGTTTTCTAGTTTTACCCCCACAGTCTAAAAACATGCGGAGCTTAATTGGAGTTTCCAAATTGTGCATGTGTCCTGGAGTTCACAATTCCACAATTCACCACAATTCACACACCGGTGCCAGAGGCTGCCATGCAAGGTGCCAAGCTGCACACCGGGAGCCAGAGGTGGAAATTTCAGGTCCAGAAAGTACAAATCCAGACCGTGATTTAGCTTTAACCAACCAGTGAAGTGCTCTGTAACTGTGACTCTTTATGCGCAACTGGTTGGTTGAAGCTAAATCACGGTCTGGATTTGTACTTTCGGGACCAGAAATTTCCACCTCTGCCTGGAGCAACTTGGGGTTCAGTGTCTTACTCAAGGACACTTTGATGGGGTTAGGGGGAACCAGGGCTCGAACCTGCAACCCTCCGGTTGCCAAACAATCGCACGACCTCCTGCGTCGCCATTGTCCCCTTATAATACAAAATAGGACAAGTGATTACAAATGAATGAAATGGCATTGGCTTAATGTAGACTTAAAAAAAATGGAATCAAAAACTTTATTGTCATTTGTACATATACTGCTACCTCCTTGCAGCCATAAACAATATATCTTTATTCAGGTTTTAGTGATGGTGTATTTCCCAAGTTAATTTTAAAATCATGCGTATGTACAGCTGTTTATGTCTAGGAGATCCTTGTTTTGTTTAAAAGGCTGTACAGTTTCAGTAAGTTACATAATTCATCCAGTTCAGAAGTACAGTAACGTTGCCTCTGCTCTGTGTGTGTGGAGTTTGTCACGGTTTCTTCCGATTCCTTCAGTACCCTCCTGCAGTCCATTAATAACATTAGTGTTTATATGCTGTGCTGTTAAAACAATCCTTTAATTAAAAAAGCAGTGATTTATAATGGTATTGCATTCTCCACATTGCCCCCAAGCAATTAATAGATCAGACTGCCGAAGCTGTCCACTGGGTTAAAGGTTAGGCAGGCCCATGATCCACAGGTCAAAGGTCAAGGACTGAAGCAACCCCTTTCAATATGCCGGATTGTTCTTCCTGCCGTGCATTTTGGAAAGTATATTCTTCAGTACTGACTTTCTTTGAAGGGTATAACCATGAAATTTACATTTACAGTATAAACATTTTGCTCTACTGGCAGCAGAAATCAAGCACAAAGCCATTGTTGTTCAGTCTCCTTTTTGTTCCGTTTAAAAGTTTAACTAATTCTTGTTCCTAATTCTTGTCCCTAACCACACGAAAGGCACGGTGACACTGTAGTTAGTACCGTAGCCTCCCACCTTTGAATTAATAAAAATGAAACACTCAAACCTAAACTCCCAACTTAAAGCAGAAGAGCCTTGCTCTCAGCGGGGATTATACACACACCATCTGGAAATACAGGTTTATTGTAGGTGAAGTTTGGTCTAAATATGAGGGCTTTGGACCAAAATTTTGTCCCAAAATTGAAAAACATAGGCCAATACATAAGAAATAAAGACTTTCCCATCAGTTATATCCAGAAATATATTCCTTCTAATTATTTTTTAGCAGCAAAATCCATGAAGCAACGAGCTATATGGTAATGTGGCACATTTAATATTGATTTACGCAATAAGGAATACTACTCTATCAGGGAAATATAAATGACAATGTGAGCACAAAAAAGTGATAAAAGACTGATGGAGGACGCGCAGGTGAGAGCAGGCGAGTGCCTTGTAGGCAGGACGAGAGGAGAGAGTGAAGCGAAGCAAGAGGCTAAGTGAGCACTTTACAAATGAAAGCAGATGCCTGGAATTATGGGCTGTCGGGTCGCAGATGGAAACCACGGTGATGAAGTGCTTCCCTCCCCTGATCATAATTACTCACTTCATCTACATGTGCTGGTTCCCCCCACCCTACTACCCCCTCCAGAAAACCTTTAAAACACAAGGATCCAGAGTAATATGGGAGACCTTTGGGAATGGTTTATTAGGGATTCGAGAAAGTTTTTCAACAAGTAGCAGGAAATAATTTTGTGTTCAGTTTAGTTGGTCTCATCTTCAATTGATTGAACGTATTGTCCTCTCTCTGTGACTGATTGTATTGCCTGCGGAATGGAATCTGACTCACTGGTGCCTGCAAAATGGTGGGAAAAGATTTGTCACTACAATTGACATAATAATGAACGAGACGTTCAGTTTCCATCAGATTTGCATTTGCATTTAAGTGCAGTTAAGTAACTACAAAGAGAATTGTCTTCACTTCCTGTATTTCCCTCATTCTTACATGCAACCTACTGTTTAAGGCAATGACTGAAGCTTTGCTGATTTACACACCATTTCCCATTGAAATAATTAAACAAATTAATAAATATATGGCTACATACACTGATCAGCCGTAACATTAAAAGCACTGACAAGGTGAAGTGAATAACATTGATTATCTTCTTACAATGGCACCTGTCAAGGATGTTGTTATATACTAGGCAAGTGAATAGTCAGTTTTTGAATTTGACGTGCTGGAAGTAGGAAAAATGGGCAAGCGAAAAGATCTGAGTGACTCTGAGAAGGGCCAAATTGTGATGGCTAGACGACTGGGTCAGAGCATCTCCAAAACGGCAGGTATATCACAGCTTGTTGCGTATCCCTAACCCTAAACCTAACCCTAATCCTAACCCTAACCCTAACCCTAATCCTAACCCTAACCCTGTGAAGCACCTGCAGTGGGCACAAAGCGTCAGGACTGGACCAGAGAGCAACAGAAGAAGGTAGCCTAGTCACATGATGAGTCACATTATCTGTTACATCATGTCGACAGCCGGATGCACGCGTGTCATTTATCTGGGGAAGAGTTTGCACCAGGTTTCACTGGAAGGAAGGCAAGCTGGCTGAGGCAGTGTGACGCCCTGGATGATGTTCTGCTGGGAAACCTTGGGTCCTTGCATTCATGCAGATGTACCACCTACCTAAACATTATTGCAGGCCAAGTCCACCCGGTATTCCCCGATAGCAATGGCCTCTTTCAGCAGATAATGCACCCTGCCACACTGCAAAATATTGTTCTGGAATGGTTTGAGGAGCATGAAAAAGAGTTCAGGGTGTTGAATTGGCCTCCGAATTGCCCAGATCTCAACTGAATTGAGCATCTGCAGGATGTGCTGGACAAACAAGTCTGATCCATGGAGGCCCCACCTCGCAACGTACAGGACTTAAAGGATCTGCTACTAATGTCTTGGTGCCAGATACCACAGGACAGTGGTTCTAAACCGGAGAACCACAGCCCACTAAGGGGCCTCCGCAAGAACCAAGGGGAGGCACACAATATATCTGAAAACTGTTCTATTCTGACATTGCTCTTGATACATTTTCAAAATGAGATATAGAATGACATAATACTGTTTATATCGATATACTTGCATTCAAATTATGGCTTAATTAAAGATTTTGGTAACACTTTACTTGAGGAGGCCCTTCACAAATCAGTTACTACTCAAGTACAAATCGTGAACAAATATAGTAACTGCATGAAATACAAGAACCATTATGATTGATTAATGATGAACAAACATGGGATTAATGTGTAACTAACACTTAGTTTCTTTGTAAAGTGTTATCAAGATCTTTAATATAAACCTCATGGTTGTAAACGGCACGAGAGCATCAGTCGTGACATTACACACAGTCCCAGAATACATAGCTAACGTTAAATCATTCCGTTAGCAGCATCTCATGGGGAAGCTGATGGGGGGGAAAGGCGAGGAGTCATAGTTACTTGGATCATTTCATTTTAAAACATTGTTAAAAATGTTATAATTCGCCATGTTTGCAATATTTGTTTTGCTGAAGGCTTTTCGGTTATTAAGCGTACTTTAAATGGTTATCGGCCTTCTGATTTTAGAGCACTAACATCATTAACATTCACCTTCTGTTTTGAGAGCAATTTGATAAACTGAGAAAAAAGTTAGTTGTCTAATCTGGTGTTTCAGTGGATTTTTTCTTGCCACCCTTAAACACCTCTCTTGCTTTCGCTGATTAAATCAAATTTATCAAAATGTTAAAAAAAAACCATACCAACAAACCATAACACCTGATACTGGTATGAAAGCCTGCTAAGAATGATAACAAGACAGGTGATTAAATGGCTTTCAAATTTACATTTTCATATCTTTGTCGACTATATTGTGTTGTTTGTCTAGGTTACCTTGTTTAACGTAATGAATCAGAAGCTACCCAGCAGTCTGTTTAAATCAGTGCTTTCGCTGTAACTATCTGATTGTCAGGGTCAGTGCCCATCTCGCCCTGTCCCATTTGTTTTGTTCCCATTTGGCCAGCAGGTGGCATTGGCCATCCTGTTCCCACTGTAGTCCTAGCATGTTTTCTTGGACCTGGGGTTGCTATGTAGCTCAATGGCTTTGAGTGAGCAGCTCAAAAGTGGATACCACTCTGGTCATGGGTTCAAGGCCAGAATAAGGCCCACCTCATCTTTCATTTAATTAGTTGAGTTTTATTTTATCCGTAGCTTTTGGTGTTGTCTTTGCTTTGTGTCCCTGTTTATAGTCTACCCTGCCTGTCCATTATTAAATTATGTTCTGCTTATGTTCCTAGTCTCTTCTTGTTTAGTTAGTCCTTAGTGAATATTTCCTAGTTTCTTGTGCTTGTAAATTGTAACTTATTTCACCTGTTTCTTGTTTTCCTGTACTGATTGGTTATGGTCCACACCTGCCCCTTGTTAGCCTTGTTGTCTGTATGTACCTACCCTAAACCAGTGGTTCTCAAACTGGGGGCCGCGGTCCCCTGGCGGGCCACCAGATGGCGCTAGGGGGGCCGCATCGAAATTGTAGAATCTAAAAAAAAAAATTACCTGTATGTAAATCAGGCTTGTCAACCTATGTAAAATATAAATAAATATAATGTATTTTTTTTTTTTAAAAATAGAAGTATAAAAAAAATGTAAATATAAATTTTACGTAGCACACTACGCTGAACGTCACCAAAACCATCGTTGACGTACCAGTGCACAGAACGGTTAGCCATGAACACGCAGATTAATGCAAAGACAGGGTCTACTGCTAATGTCTTGGTGCCAGATACCACAGGATACCTTCAGAGGTCTTGTGGAGTCCATGCCTCGATGAGAATACCGTTGTCATGAAGGGGTGCACTTGGTCTACAACAATATTTACGTAGGTGGTACATGCCAAAGTTAGTTTTACTGTCAAAACTGTTTTAATACAATGTTATATTTTGTGAAATGTAAATTTAACAAACCAGAGAAATAAAGACTACAAACAGAATCTAAAATCTAAAATTAAGTAAAATTGTAAGTTTGAGGATGTTTTGCGTCATGATTTTTTTTTGAGGAGGGGGGCCACAAAAGGATTCACCCTACACAAGGGGGCCTCCTGCTGAAAAAGTTTGAGAATCACTGGTCTAGGTTAACTAAGACCTCGGGAACAGCGCAGCTGCAGCGCAACCGCAACACTGCCTGCGCAAGGCTTACAGCAGACGCTCCGCCTTCCTCGGTCTATATAATACTTATCGAGCCTGTTTCCAACTAAAAAGCTCTGTAAAACCAAAAAGGAAAGGCTAACGTTGTTCTGCATCGGTAAAGTGTTCATCCCGAAGCAGGAAATGGTGTGACTATTAATCAATGGTAATGCACGGTGCTTCTTATTCTTTAACTTCCGCCTTGTACTACATACATTACTTTTATGTCTAAACGTATGCTTCCGTGAAAACGAATAAACGTAATGTGATTAACTGCACCTTCGGCCCTGACTTTCCCAGCCGGCTCCTACGTGGCCAGGAAGATCGCAAACTTCCTTTCCGAGAAGGAGCCGTCGGATCCGGAGGAGCGAAGCGCCGTGGCGGCGCGCAGCACAGACAGAGCCAAGTGCAGCTTCGGCACCGGTGTGTCTCCGTCTGCCGGAATCTCTTAGAACGCTTTATTCAAAATGCCCTCATGCGCACGGGGTTTAAGCATTTGATAATCAATGGTATGTGAGCTTCGTGGAGTACTTCATTTTAATAACGACTGGTTTAACGATTTAAAAAGGATGATAAGTCAGCAGAACCGTGCAATACATGCGCGTCTAGATATCCGGCGATAAAAACCCGCCTGAGAAAAACTATTTTTATCTTCCCTTTTCAATATTAATAGGGGTTTTTTTAGGAACCAGAACCCTTTTAGGATTTTTGTCGCCCTTCCATAACAGGAACCCGGCCCGAATGTAGTTCCGTGAAGGTGGTTCCTGAACCTTTTTCAAGTCCCTACTCCGGAATAGGTGCTTGTCGCTCGACCAGCACCTGCTGGGGGGGGGGGGGGGGGGGGGGTGCCATAGCGAAAATCTTGCTGATTAATTGTCCACAAACACCGGCGCTGACTTGGAAGATTCTGATGTAAACTGCCCCCTTGCCATGGATTGCCACGCCTGACGTCATCGCTCTTTTTGAAGGCCATGTTGCTTCGTAGCTCCTGTGCGGCGGAAGCGACCGCTTGCTGTAACTTAATTTTTTTGCCTTAAGCAGACTAAAATAACCCATATTACTGGTTTATTATGGTATTTTACAATAAAAACTTAAGTTAAGATGAATAACTGCCTGTAAAACGTTGCAAATGTGACAGTTTTTTTTCCATTCAAACGCAACAATGATTCTTTTCTTTTTGACAACCCTTGTTTGTGCAAATACAGTTGCCTCAGCAATTTATTTACTTGAATAATATACCTTTAAATGTATTTGGTTGCTATGACAACTTAATGTCCCCCCCCAGGGATTAATTCTATCTATCTATCTATCTATCTATCTATCTATCTATCTATCTATCTATCTATCTATCTATCTATCTATCTATCCATCCATCCATCCATCCATCCATCCATCTATCCATCTATCTATCTATCTATCTATCTATCTATCTATCTAATATTTTTGAGACTGTTATGTTGAATTCATTCTGCTTCGATATTTCTCCTGTCTTGTCATACGTATAATGTGGCAATTAGCTTCACACTGGGCACCGTCACATCCGGAAATGATGACATCGAACCAAACACCAAAAGGCATCAGAAGTCAGCGAATTTTCACTATTCACTGTAGTGATGATGTGAGGGGAGGCAATTTGTGGCAGGGGGGCAGTTTACAGCACAACACTGGCTCCCAATCAGCACTTGAGGACATTTCGCTTTCTGGGAGGGGGGCTGCATCGCAAAACTGTTTTATTGGCGGTTCCTTCGCTACCTCCCTCGATGACTCACTGTCTAAAATTGACAGTCCATAAAACTGATGAGGGAAGGAACGAGAGTGAGGGAGGAAGATAGCATGGACAAAAAGCAGTATTGGGACACACTTGCGTCCTCGATGACTTACCATGCTCCACCTATATGTATGAAGTCAACACTGAGGTAGAAGCTTCCATGCCATGTCATGCATGGGTGTCACCAGAGGTGAATTTCTCTTCCACAAAAGGTGCTTTCGACTAGACTTCCACACGCCTCCAGGAAAGGGGTAATATGAGTGAAAATCGGTCATCTGTGACTCGATCCCTAAGGTACTGGGACAGCATTTCAACTTGGAAAAACTTCCAGGGCAAAGGAAAGGTAGTGGGAGGGGGGGTGCAAATAAGGGTTTTGGAATGCCCCAGGAATTCAGAACCAGGAACTAGTGCCTAAAGGCTTGCATTTAAATTAAATTGTGCCTCCCCATACCAAACTCTCTTCTCACGCCATTGCTGGTATGTAAACAGGATGTGAAAGAGTACATCTGTTGACTTTAGAGGTGCTGTTAGTTGTTCCTGTATTTCAAGTTTTAAAGGTTCTGATCTTGTCGTCGCTTAAACAGGAACGTGGCCCCGCGATCTGGAGGCACGGCTGGCATCCCGACGCCCGAGTTTGTCTGCTTTCTCTGCGATTCATTCCTGCCATTATCCTCCATCTCTTCAGGCACGAAGGCGCGGCGTTCCGTTCCCGCTGCAGGGACGGCAAGCGCCATGTTGGATTCTGAAACTGATGGTGCCTCTGCTGCAACTGGCCCCGGGGAGATGAAAGTGAGATCGTAACGTCAAGTGGAGGAGTCGTTCCCGAAATTTACCTTCGTGGGATTAATAAAGTTAATCATCTTACTAAAGGGAGCAGAAGAAAACTGAATGTCCAATGTTCCATAGTGAAGGTGTGTGCTATAATGGTTTAATGGGCTATAATGGTTTATTCTCCAGTGTAACGGCAATCTGTTCCCCATCACAGCCAGTTGAGATGATATGGATGTTAAACTCAACCCAAAAAGAAAAATGTTGCTTTTTTCTCGCTGTCGCTCCTCCTCCCATAAAAATGTGATGCCTATAGTCTGCTTCAGGGCTGCAGTAAATGATAGCTTGCTCACCACCCCCTCCATCCAGGGGCTGAACATGGCTTGATTCCTGTGCTGTAGCCCATCCAATAAAGTGAGCCTCTTTCACGATTTGTCCTGCTTTCTCTGTGTGTCTTTGCTGCTGTCAGCAGGTGGCAGCATTGTTTAAGGACAGAAAAATGCCCCCCGAGGAGTCAATACAATGTATTGTAAAATGCAGCCATATACATTAATGTCTACGGTGTTGTGCTGTAACACAAATTGTCCAGTTTTGCTACAAAGAAAATAAAAATAGGTATTTATGGCAAATGAAAGTTTCAGTCAGAGCAAAGGAAACATGGTGTGTTTTGCAATGGTGCAGAACTTGTTAGAATATTAAAGGCAAAACATATCCTTTACTATATATATGGAATCTTTGGACCATGCGGTAGATAAACTAGCCTTGGATGTGTCTGTGATATGTATGCCATGTCATGGTAAACGTGCCCTCCTAGTCCACATTATATATCAAAACTCTCCAATGTTAAAATTACTACACGAATTGAACTGATATATGGATCATATATTTTAACCAAGTTTAGCTTGTATTTCCACAGTGACCTGGAAGAAGCATCATTGGGCGTAATATGCTGTAACTTATGATGCAGGCAACTTGATATCACAAAATTGCCCGTTTTAGGTGAGTATCTGTCCAGCGATCGATTGGTGTGGTGTCCAAGCTGTTTACTAAAATGTCATACTAGTTTGCTGTGATGTTTCTTAAGGGTAGTCATGCAAAATTATTATGACTATTAGAAAAATAAAGCAGAAGATGCAGCAAAACCAATCAGGCATACTTTTTAACGTCATATATTTCTTATAAAACCTGGGTTTACTTGTATGTGTTTAGTTGCAAACCTGTTGTTAATCTGCAGCTGATCTCAGAAAGGTTCTGCTTTCGCATCCATATTTTAATAACAAATCTGAGCAGCGACATGTCAGTGTACACAGTGTCTTACACAGGGGCCGCAAACAAACTGACACTCGGCACAGAGGAGAGAGATAGGATCTAATGACCAGGGGGTTGTGTGATTCATTATGAGTTGCGGTTGTGGGCTGTGTAGTTCCACAGCAAAACTGAAAATGGCAAAAAACCACAACAGCCTGTCATGTTTTCATGATCAAGTGTGTGCATATTACAGCGATCCAAGCAGTGGCACAATTTAAGTTGCAGCATGGTACTGTCACATCAGATGTCCGACATTCAGACCGCGCTCCAATCACACTCGATTTGAATATATTCAACTGATTTGCAATTAGATGTCAGAAATGCAAAACTGCATTTCCTTACTTTTGTACAGCAAAGTGAAGCAAACATTAATCAGGACATGACAATGTCTATGGTAAAAATGTTCAGCTTTATTAAATACATTTTACATGGCACATATTAGACAATTTGGAGAGTTCGGTTGAGTTTAAATTTATATTTAACGTAATTTACTCCCAGGATCAATAAAGTTTATCTAATTTTATATACAGTTGTGTCATTTTTGATGCATAAATATATAATAATCCAAACACAACTGTACTTTCATACCAGGCGTCTGTTTCCCAGACCACGCTTTGGGGACCATAGGACTGTCTATAATGTTATTAAGGGGGTCGATGCCCCAGAACCAGCTCTCCCAGTTCAAGGGCAGAGCGAGTGCTTTTCCTGCAGAGTACAGCAAGGGCAATTTTAATCCCAACAGCTCTAATGCTGGACTGTATTTGTGTTACATAACAGAGGAAAATGTGAAGTTAACCTGTGACTCAAAGGTTAGTGTGTGAACGTTTTATCCCATGTTTCAATAATTACTGAGTTTTTCCTGATGTATTTTTAAAATAGACACTAGATACCTTCCTTTTAACATTGTAAATTCATAGTTTGAGTTTTTTGTAGAGTATTAGTGAGTTCTGTTAATGAATTAATAATAAATGAAGATAATGTCCTTCCTGTTTTTGGTTTTAGTCTTAGCAGTGAGCATATTACTTTACACTGAACAAATATAACCAACACTTAATTGTGCTGTATTGCTGGGACGGCCTGCACAGGACAGGAGGACATTCTTAATTGTTCTGTATTGCTGGGACGGCCTGCACAGGACAGGAGGACATTCTTAATTGTTCTGTATTGCTGGGACGGCCTGCACAGGACAGGAGGACATTCTTAATTGTTCTGTATTGCTGGGACGGCCTGCACAGG
>JAODLC010000083.1:1224058-1240523 GCA_026781145.1 Hippopotamyrus pictus | reverse complement strand
GAGTTCCCAGGGCAAATGGAACGCACCAAAACTGCCTGAAATGGGTTGACAGAGACATTTCAGGGATTTTGAGTCATATATCGTATGAGATACTGAAAGTGTTGTGTAAATTTGTCTTTCAGATGTGGCTCTTTGTGGTTGGGGTTCCTGACATTCTTGTCTCGTAGAGGTAATGTACGTTACGTAGATAAACCAAGGCCTACCATATTAGTTCACCATAATATTACATCTTAATGGGTGTTGTTACAGTGGTTTTGTTTAAAATGGTTTATTTAAAGAGAAACTCCGCAGCTGAAATAAAATCAACAAAATCCCACATCAGGGATCCCTAATAATTTTCCCAGAGGACAAAATTCTATCAACTGCACAAAGCCAATGGCCACTGAACCCGATATTTGTATTTTTTTTTTATCCCAGTTTAACACCAATACATTTTCTGGAGGGGGGGGGCTGACAATTACATTTCCTGAGCAGGGGGGTGGGGGCTGATGATTAAAGCTAGATTTGTCACATGGGCCACCTATTAGGGAACCTACACTACATTTTGTGTTGGATTGTTGTGTGAAATTCTCTGTTTGCATTTAGTCCTGGCGGAGGTACAGGTGAACGGTTCCATGGGGGAGGGCGTCCTCCTGCCCTGTACAGTCCAGCTCAGCGATACAGCACCAACAACTGTCTACTGGCTCTTTGGGGACAATAGGAATGTCTACAGTGTTACAGAGGGAGCTGGTGATCTACAGAACCAGGACCCCCAGTTCAAGGGCAGAACAAGTGCTTTTCCTGCAGAGTACAGCAAGGGCAATTTTTCCCTGCTTCTTACTAATCTTAGCAGCTCTGATGCTGGACTGTATTCATGCTTCATAATCAGAGAAAACATTCAGCGTGGCGTTAACCTGCAAGTCAAAGGTCAGTGTACTAAAATTTTAGAATAGTTTTTGGTACCGTCTGTCTCCGACTCATGATCAGTCAAACATGCAACCAAAATTGATAAAAAGTAAACGTATGGAAAAATAACTTTTGTCCGCTGTTCACCCGGCAGTGTTACCCTACCTTCTGTGCTCTGTACACCATTCAGTAGTTGCATAGGTACTGTGTCCTGTTTTTGTCACATTTTGAGCACTGAGCAAGTTGCTTTATATTTACCAACATTCTCCTGTTTATACAGAGATTCCTGCTTTTCTTATGTATCTGTTTTGATTCTTCACTCTTTCAGCTAAACCCACCACTGACATAATGATCCCCAGAGACTCAAACAGCACTGATGACGGGACTCCAAAGACGGCTCTCGTACTGCTCTCCCTGCTTGGATCAGTGTTCCCACACCTTTATAGATAGTCCTCTCCCCAAAGGGGGTGTCCCCTGTCTGTCTGGATCAGGGGCTGGAAGGTGGATGTAAACATTCCAGAATAATCAGAGAGCCTTTGCCTTGTTAGTATTTTGTTCAAAAAGTCAGGTGACTTTTGCTGTTTTTAATGAGTGATTAACGAACATAGCATATATCCACTAATACTGATACCTTGACTGCTCAGTAACTGCCACGCCATTTTTACACTGTTGCTTCACAAAGTACAGTAATTGTATGAACTTTGCTGCTTAATCATTGTATTTATGATTAAAATGTATCGACTCAAAGCATAATGGCAACAATCTTGTCCAGTTTATAATTTTATATATATGGCCCTTCAAAACGTGGCAAGTGTGTGTATAATATGTAGCATGCAAAATGTAAAATGGTATTTTACTGGGATAAGCCTTCATACATTATGTTCTGATTAGTGATTTTATATTGACACTTTTTAATGTATGAATTATATCTGTGGATAAAGCTTTTGTTCCGTACCTGCCTCATATGTACACATACCCACAAAAAATAGGCGTATAAAAAAAAGCCAGATTCACCTCGTGGAACAGAAGTATTATTCAATAATAGTTAATAGTTATTACACATTGAAGCGGTCATGTCATAACGTGATAATGACGTGAGCCGATACTTCATGCATCCAATAACGAATTTGCAGACAAAGAAACCCACCACCTCGTTTTACCAAGCTTCTGATATGTAATCTGTCACCAGCCCCACAAGCTTCCGGCGGGTTAACAGGTGTTAGCAGCTCGCTAATATGGGGTGCGTTTCTCGAACAACGACGGAAGTTAGCATTAACGATGCATCGTACCACGTAAGTCCGCAGTATCGTTACCTATGTAGTTTGAACTATGGTTGCGAGAAACACCTGCGCCGTACTTACATAGTTCGAACGACGGAAGTTGGCAACGATGTTTTCAAGAAACGCACCCATGCATGGTAAAAATCTCTCATTTTGAAAAACAACATCTCTCCACTGAAAGTGAAAGAATGCAGCATTTTACAATACAACGGATTGGAAGCTTACAAAACATCACGGCGTTATAAATGAGTAACACCCAAAGCTACCCTGATTGCAACCGAAATGCTCCTCAAACACATTTATCCAATCATAACCGCTCCTGAAAGGCCAATTATTCCACCTAACAGCCCATGCATTTCACAGAGCTCTTTCAGAGTAACCCGGCATGGATAATGCCACCTTGTCTGCTGCACAGGAGGAAATAACTTGTTGAGAATAATTTTAAAAGAATCCTTCTCACTAGGGTGAGCCTATGTACTATTGCGTTAAAATTTCCTTCTATCCAACAATTCACCCATACAGCCACTTATTTGGTTTTGGGTCGCGGGTTGTTCTCGATTGATAGGTAAAATCTACTCTGCAAATAAACAGCGATTATCAAACAGCCAGACGTGCGAGTGTCAGTCCCCTCATTTAGCCAGAAGTCTGCAATTTCCTCGCTGATGTAGCGCAGTGACAAATGCACTGCAAAGCCCTCAAAGACAAGTGCAAGTAGGTCCGAGGAACATTTTACCCATCGGCAGGACGGGCGGCTCAGGAGAGGCTTCGTTTTTACCGAAGACAGGATTAGTTATGAACTCAAGGGAACAATAATGTCTGAAAAACTTTAATTTATTTAATTTGCACGGCGAGGTAGCCTGCATACATAGCAATTACATTTAAATATAAAGACAAAATTCACGTTAGTATTTAATGACTAGTAAAATAAGGTACCAGCTCACTTTCCAAAATTCGTATCAACGAAGAAGCCGATCGATAACCCGAACGGAGGCTTAATTACGGAATTGTGTACAGTTTATAAATGATCCAGTTTCAGTACTCTGCCTATGACATTATACACAACACTATAAACTTAGAAGGACGAACGAAATCCATGTTTCTCTAATGAATACAGTAAAGTTGACCCATTCAGTGACATAAAATTTTACAATAAACATAAGAATAACCGTGATCGAAAATAATTACTAAATAAATCATAAGTAAAGATTTAGTTACACTTACCTATTATTATGTCCTTGCGTAGCTTTTTTGGTCTTCTTAAATCCGAAATGTTAATCATCCATTCTTCTGCCAAATACTACGGTCGAGGGGGTTAAATGGTAATGATTGTAGGCATTTTTGTAATATCTGGTAAAAAGTTATTACACCAGCAGGTTCCCGGAAGATAAGATACAGATACTCCACACGCACCTCACCAACCTTTGAACGCCTCTGTGCGAACGCGCGCCTCCTCGCCGCCGCTGCGGAGAGGCTCGAGGATAACCCGCGCGCATCCGGCTCTGCGCATCACGGGCACCACTGTCCTTTTTTCAAAGAATCATCTACAAGGTTCGTGCCAAGGGGCGCCTCTCCACTCACCTCAGCATAATCTAAGCTCGGAGAATATGGGTATGCTGAACACCTACATAACTTGTAAACCCGGATGTAACCCGCGAATCAAAAATGTACACATTCTTCCATCCATCCACCCATTTTCCAACCTGCTTTATCCTTATTGGGTCACGGGGGGTCCGGAGCCTATCCCGGAAGCATCGGGCATGAGGCAGGGAACAACCCTGGATGGGGGGCCAGCCCATCGCAGGGCACACTCACACCCCATTCACTCACACATGCACACCTATGGGCAATTTAGCAATTCCAATCAACCTCAGCATGTCTTTGGACTGTGGGGGGGGAAACCGGAGTACCCGGAGGAAACCCCACGATGACATGGGGAGAACATGCAAACTCCACACACATGACCCAGGCGGAGACTCAAACCCGGGTCCCAGAGGTGTGAGGCAACAGTGCTAACCACTGCACCACCGTGCCGCCCCCTGTACACATTCATCAATCAGATAATCTGACGTTTTTATCTACAGCCATTTATAGTGAAGGGAAGGGCCTTGATTTGCGTTGTTGACACAATGCTCTATTTGATGAACTGCAGAAGCAAAAACTTGCTAGGTAATTCTAAGCAAAGTTATGCCATATAGACAAAAGTATTGGGACGCACCTCTTAATAATTGAATTAAGGAGTTTCATTCAGACTCATTGCCACAGGTGTACAGTCAGGGTTACAAAGACATGTGAAAGATTGGGTCATTCTGAAGAGCTCAGTGACTTCAAGCGTATAACTGTCATATGATGGCACCTTTGCAATAAGTCTCTTTGTCAAAATTCTTCTCTAGATATTCCATCGTCAACTGTAAGTGGTATGATTACAAAATGGAAGCATTTAGAAGCAACAGAAACAAAAAGTAAAAAGTAACAGAGTGAGGTTGCTGAGTGCTGAGATGCATAGTGTGTAAAAGTCACCAATGCTCTGTTGACTCAATAACTGCAGAATTCCAAACTTCCTCTGGCTTTAACCCCAGCATACAAACTGTGCACCAGGAGCTTCATGGAATGGGCTTCCATGCCTGAGCAGCATGCAAGCCTCACATCACCAAGGGCAATACCAAGCTTCAGAAGGAGAGGTGTAAAGCACGCCGCCACTGCACTCTGGAGCAGTGGAAATGTTCTGTGGAGTGACGAATTGTGCTTCTTTGTCCAGTTGTCTGATGGATGAGTTTGGCAGATGCCAGGAGAACGTTACCTGCCTGACTACTTTGTGCCAATTGTAAAATTTGGTGGAAGATAGATAATGGTATGGGGCTGTTTTACAGAGACTGGCCTAGGCTCCGTAGTTCCTATAAAAGGAACCTTTAATGCTTCAGCATGCCAAGGCATTCTGGACAATTCTATGCTTCTAACTTGGTGGGAACAGTTTGGGGAAGGCCCTTTTCTGTTCCAGCATGACTGTGCATCAGTGCACAAAGCATGGTCCATGAAGACATGGTTAGGTGGGTTTGGTGTGGAAGAACTTGACTGGCCCACACAGAACCCTGACCTCAACCCCACTGAACACCTTTGGGGTGAACTAGAATGGAGATTGTGAGCCAGGCCTTCGCGTCCGACATCAATGCTTGACCTCTCAAATGCCGTTCTGAATGAACAGGCAAAAATTTGCACAGACACACTCCAAAATCTCATGGAAAGCCTTCCCAGAAGAGTGGCAGCTGTTATAGCTGTAAAAGGGGGACCAAATCCATATTGATGCCAATGGATTTAGAATGAGATGTCATAAAGTTTCCTGTAGATATCTCAAAACTTTTACATATTGTATTTATCCTGTTTAGACATATTTAAATTAGAGATTTGGTCATTCAATTTTCACAATGAGAATTTAAAAAAAGAGGTAACTCGCAATGTAGTAACGTTATGTTGGTCACGCTTTTTTAAATGTCAGAACTACAATTCTTTAATGATCACATAAAAGAATAATGGACAAAACACTCATTGCCGTTAGAAGAATTGTACGTCAGGAAATAATATATCGCCATTCATATTCATGTCATTATCATCATTATCACCATCATTATTATAATCGTCATCATGATATTACCCACACAAACAAATTTTCATATTTTTTTTTATTTTCACCAGTCTGACACAACTTATTGCGGAGCACCCGATCTGGTACAGGATCGTACCGTGGTAAAACCCCAGCACCCAGGTCGACAAATTTTACCGTTTGTTTCGCAGATTATAGGAAGGCCTATATGTTATGTTACGACTACCGACGGCTCCGTCTGCGACCTCTCAGCTTGCGTTTTTACCTGTGCAGTGCACTCCAGGCCGCTAGATGGAGCCAATCCATAGGTCCAGGCTTGTCACGGGTTATACCGGCATAAACAAAGAAGAATGTACTTCCGCAATAAACAGATTTTGTTGTTTCTTGTATCTACGGAGTGTAATGTATGGCATTGCTTTGTATCTTTATACGAGTGTGTGGGATGTGCAGATAGTTTTACCTTTAATTTATATACATGTTTCTTACCCCACCTTCGACGTCTGGTAGGTATAATCGTTAAATACACTTGTCAAAGCCTTCTCTTGATACAAGATAATCGGAGTCGGATTTTGCAGTAATGTAGTTGGACAGATGGCTAACAAGCCGCCACCAAAATTAAAACAACATGAATTTAACGTTCGTTCAAAGCTTGTCACAAACCCAACATATTTAGCCTAGGTTCATTAGTATTGTACGACAAGACGTTTAAATAATGTTACCGTTTTATTTTCGTTACCCGTTTTTAATTATCCGGGCACACGGTGGAAACTGGGATGCTAACAGTTTTTTTTCTTCCTTCGCTGATATATAAAAGCTAAATTAGTAACTCAAAAGCGAGGCTCCTAATGCCCTGTTTCCAAACTTTTCTATCAAGACCATCTTGTATTTAATATAGGCCTAATTGCTGTATTTCATAACCAATTCACCCGATTGCGCCAATACTGGACTTGAAAATGAGCTGATCCTAATACAGCTACGGTTATGAAATGGCGTTACGTGTTCGTGGCGAAAAAGGAAGAAGAATCGCCTTACTTTGCGATAGGTTATGGTAGGAGAGGACAAAAACTCAACTCCCGCCGAGTTGGAAATTAGCATTATTTCAGTTTAAATTACAGGGTATAAATTACAGAATATATTGCTTAAGCTGTTAAATGTGTACGTATCCATTGAAATCATTGACTTCCAGGATCTGTGACTTATGGGACCCCAGAGCATTTTAGGATTTTTCCCAGCGTCCACAAGGCGGCGCTGTGCAGCAAACACTTCTGTCTGTGAGCGGGACATTTAGCCACTGCTTGTCTTCGGTCATAGCAGGTGCAGTGTGGGTAAGGAGCTGAGTTTGCCATGACTGCTCTTGTGATGGACCAGGGGAAGACCTCTTCAGATAGGTTGGCTGTTCCCAGTGTAGGTATATTTCTGACTTTTGATAACAGGCTGGACTGTACGATAATTACAGAATGATTGATCTTATCGTCATTAGATGAAATAATAGCCATCATTCACCTTTTTCACTAACTGCTGTTTGGTTGTAAACAGGGTGTTTGGTGTTGATGCTGTGTCTCGTGTATGTTAAGTTAGGGAACACTTTCAGAATCCCTAAGAGGAGGTTTCCTGCCAGTGGCGCTGGAGTACAGATGGAGTCTCCACTCTCCCGCCTCCCGGAGGCCAGCAGCCTCAAGGTGATCCCGCACGAGCCTTACCCGTGCTCTCAAAAAGAAGATTCTCTTGTTTTCATTCAGATGGATTTTTAAAAATTTCTGTAAAGTCCAATTTTAGATCTCTTATCCGATGTGCTTAGCAGGTACAGTGGGGCCGGTTGTCTCAGGGTCGCAGGAGGTCAAGAGGACTGGGTCAGATGGATGGTACAAGATCCTCAGACATCAGCCAGATGTCTAACGCCAGCAGAACAGACAGGCAAGTGTTGCAACGCCTTGGTGTTGGACTTCTCTGTTGGTGGAGTGCCTTTATTCGGCCTGTGGACGCTTGGGAAGTTAATGCATGTGGCAGTTTTTCTGTTAAGCATGTTTATCAGCCCTCTCCACACACTCCGTAATGATTCCGAGTCTTTTCCTGCTCTCAGTTCACAGTCCCCACCATAAACCCAAGGTGATGCTACTGAACCTTTTTAAATTTACAGAAACGTGCACTTTAGGGTTTTCCTGCTTCCGCCCTCCTGGTGTCTGTTTATCAGACGTGTTCAGTTATTTTGGTCTGTGATTCTTCCATATTGTCCTTCAGCCTTGTTCTGCACCTGTTGGGTCCAGTATGTTTTTTGGTGCATTTCTTTAGTGTCCACCAGGTGGCGCACACAGATCAGAAAATGTTTTAGTGCAGTGGGCAGGGGTTAAAAAGAATCCGAATACTACATTAGGGCACATTACTGCATAGAGGACCAGTTGGTTGAAATGAAGCTGCCCATCCTTCCCATGATGTTTAGCCTGTGTGCCTGTCTTCTGTCTGCAGGGTAGCACTTCTGGGTGTCCTGAAGGTGGCCCCCCCACAGGAAATGCATAGCGAGGCTGTACGGTTACATGTGAGCAGCTTGCAGAATGACCCTGTGACCCGGCACAAGGGGACGGCACCCCAGCCCTGTTCGGATACCTGGGCGCAGACGTCGGCACGCCGGCCCCTCCCTCCTCGTGCTCAGTCTTCTCCGCTGAAAAGGTAGAATCCAGCGGTCACGCACGGCGACTGCGTCTTGGCGCTGCTGGGCGTTCGCGCTCATCGCTCAGAGTTTGCGTTCCAGGTTCCGGCCCAAAAGGGCATCAGACACGTTGTGCCAGGATGAGAACCTGCAGGGGGCTCCCTCCTCGCCCAGGGGGAGGAGAAGCAGCGTGGGACTGAGAGGTGAGAGCGAATGAATTCCCGCGTAGCGTCGACCAGGGTCAGAGGTCATCATGCTCAGTTACTGGGGAGGTGGTGCCGTGTAACAGTGTGCTCTGTTCTTTATTTTTTTGTAGCATCAAGGGGTGAGAAATTGAAAAGGGGCAGAGTAGTCAGCATGGAGACGATTAAACTGTCCGTCCATGTGTTTTCACTAAGTTTATCCAGTCAGGATTATTGGGATCCGGCGTCTCAAGAACATTCTGATCTAACAGTGAGATGTGATCTAGATTGAAAGCCGTAACCGTGCAGGGCGATATTAAGTGACAACTTCTAAAACAAATACTGTCCTCGCTGTGGCTGTTCTGAATTTTCCCTGCTGTGTTTCTCGCTGGTGCTGTAGGTTGCTGCTTCGTTTATCAGACGGTGAATACATGTCGTAATGTGCGCTGTATGTTCTGAGGCTCTCAAGTAAATAAACAATCCCTAACTTTCTGGACCTGTTTAAAGCCCAGATGTTCTCTCTGTCTGTGTACTTTTTGCCACATTTCTCCATCTGGGGATCTGTGCCCTGGCTTGGCTGAGCTCACTACCCACTTACCACCTGTGCTGCAGTGCCTGGGCTGTTTACTGTGTACTCGTGGTTGGGACTGTTTGTTTTTCTTTTCTTTCTTTTTTTTTTGTAAACATTACTCAAGGGTATATGAACCAGCAACCTTTGGGCGTCCATCTTGGAGAAACGCCCGCAACCTGCTAACGGTTCTTTTCACTCGTTACTCTCGATCCTTTTCCTTCATTCCTCCAGGTTCTCTTCAGCTGGAACAAGAACGAGAAATGGGAGAGAAGATGATATTAGAATACAGCGGCTCCTCGCCTGGAGAATCGAAGAGATCCTCTCCTTCTGATGAAGTCAAGGAGGTAGAGCCTGGGATCTGGATTTGTTGGTGTAGGAACTTTCAGCCATTCAGTGAAGACGTGAACTCTTCCTTTCTTCCAGTTTTAGACAGAGTAGATTTCTAGATGAATTTATGCCTGTTATGTCTGATCTGCTAAATTAATTTGTGTAAATATAAAGGATAGGTTTGTGTGAGTGATTTAACTAAATCTGCACAAAGCAAAGTGGTGGACGGATGCCTCTGGATCTGGTGCTCACCTTGGGTGTTTGTGTGTGTGTTTGCATGCAGGAAGAGAGAGAGAGAAGGGCTGTTTTGGGGCCCAAGATGAAAGTAGAGGACAAAGGGGTCACAGTGGAGTCTTCGAACCCCACTGGGCTGCCCAGGTCAAGTGCCCCACACCACCCAGGCCGGACGAGGGTCGAAGAGTCTGTCGATAAGCGAGTTTCCCTGGCAGCACCTGCAGGCTCGGTGGAAGGCAGTGAAGTGGCCTTGCTGCTGCGAAAGGACCCGAAGCGGGTCAGCAGTGCCTTCCAGAGACGTAGACTCCAGGTGGAGAAGGTGTTCCCTCCCATTCAGCCTAGAAAACCTTCACTGAGGCCCACTGAGCCAAGTAAGTGTCAACTGGCAGAGTGTTTGGGATCAGTATGGGCCCGGCCTGCCGGCTCTCTTTCCCGGGGGCCCGGCCCGCCGGCTCTCTCTCCCGGGGGCCCGGCCCGCCGGCACTCTCTCCCGGGGGCCCGGCCCGCCGGCTCTCTCTCCAGGATGTGCCTTTTTGTTGCTCGTTTTGTAATCTTGAAATTCAGGAGGCCCAGGGCATTTTGGTTCATGCTGCTGTCCTCCACAAACATAATAATTCCAGAAGCACCTCATCATTTCTGCATGTTGCTTTAGGTGGGTTTTGCCTGGAGAAATATCAGGGGTGGCACTGCTTTCTCTACTCAGTGCTGCTGTCGGTGGGCAGGGTATGTATTGCGACGGGTGGCAGGTATCTTCATTTTGACTCGGGGATTGGTTCTGGTTGTTCACCAACTCTGCTCTCCCCCAAAAGGCACCCAAGCAGTTGTTATGTGGGCATTTTACACACTCTGGCCATGCTAGTGTGGCTGGACCACTGGCAAAAGGAAGGGGCTTTGAAAGCAGGTCCAGATCCCTTAAAGCCCGTAATGGGCGCTGTCCCTGGTGCTGGGTGTACCTGGGCCGTCAGCTGAGCGGCAGAGGAGTAAATGCTAAATCTTGATGAAGTGATGCAACATTTTGATTTATTTTTTAATCTTATGCCTTCAGCTCTTGTGTAGATGCGGAAATTGCATTTAAAACTAATGGTGTTTTGACACGGCCCCTTCAAAATCCACTGCTCTCTACTCTCTTAACAGTAAGACTGTTTTCTGCCGTGGTTTATGGCTGGTGGCCGTTCCTTTCCCTCCAAATACTGGTGTTCTGTACCAGCAGGGCCTGTAAAATCAGTAACCCTGTGGTCTGGAGTCTAGTGTTTTGGAGCCTTATAGGAATCATAATCGTTCTTGACTCTCCTTCAAAGTCCATTAAGTCACCAGAGCAATGTCACGCTCCCCCATAGGGGTCGTGGTGGCTGCAGGACGAGCCTTTATTTAGTGCCTCTGAGTATAAATGATGCAGTATCTGTAAAAACCCGAATGTTTGCTTGGCAGGGTGGGGGCTCTGGGAGTCATTAGAAGGGGAAATCTACCCAGAACTGATACATTTGTTTGTCACTGGGTGATGTTTCATACAGCGAGCTGGCCTGCTGTCCTTTGGAGAAACGCAATCTGAAAACCTCCAGGACACATTTCTGTTCAGTTGTATTTGAAGTCATGGGGAGTCAAATTGTTTTGTGCTCTGCAGATTATCTGCTCTTCTGCTGTGTGTGTGTCTGTGTGTCTGTGTTTAATGATCTTCTTTCCAGCAGCATATAACTTTATGAAGAAGCATGCCTGTACCAAGATGTCGGTGTTAAACAGGCAGCATCATGGTATAAGCCTGCTATTTCCCATGAAGCTTTGCTGCTCTAGTACAATAAAGATCAGAGTATATTGGGATAGTCATTCGCTGGCAGATTTTCTACGGTGCGTGTGATCCGCCAAATCCATTGAAAATAAAGTTCTGACATATGAAACAAGCTCTTCAACTGGTGTCAGTTTATACTCTAGTAGGAGTGAAGGTGAATGTGTGACTTTTTAAATTTTTTTTTTTTTTAATTTTGGGTGTTGTCCCCCACAAACGCTTTAATGAGGCTGCGTAAGACGCGCCAGTTCTGAGCGACATGCGTCTCTCGCAGTTGTGCTGTCCAGCGATGAGGAGGAGGTGGAGAAAGATGGGCGGAGTCAGCACCGTGGGATCTCGCGGAGTCGGAACACGCCAGAATCCAAGGATGAGCTCGCTGCTGAGAAGGGGGCGGGGGCACAGGCAGAGAAGAGGGACACGCGTCCGGTATGTGACCAGCGGCAGGAGGTACTGCTCTGGGATCAGTTATACAATGTAACTTCAGGTCCTGAAACTAGGACTGAAGTGGTTCATGAATGTTTCTGTGCAGATGTTTCTTATGGTTTATGGTTGTTCTATGCTGGAAATACTTATTTACTGGCCATTTTAAATGGTTAAAATGTCCTGTGGCAAAATGTAATCTGTGGTCACGAATGTTTAATGTGTTCAGTGAAATATTTTACCATGTATAGCATGATGTTCTTGGCTGGGCCTTAGGGTTGAGTTGCATCGCCTTGTCCTGTGTGACGTGTACCTCGCTTTTGCTTACTCACTGTGCTTATCTGTGTTGATAGTACCTGGTGTCTCAGCATCGCCTTGGCTGGAGTGCAGAGCGGATGGCTTTGTGTGCATTAAAGGGCTGGTTTGGAGGCCTGTGCTTTTTACTTTTTGTGCCCTCTTTGGATCTTTAAGCTAGAAAACTAGTCCTCATTAAAAACCAAGAACATGCACAAATGTGGTTTTCGTGTCCAGGATTCCACAGGAGTTATCTTTCCTGCGATTCTTCCCTGCATAATGTGGGGCTGGACGGCTGAATTGAATTTGATGTAGGTGAAGCTTCAGCTCGGTGAATTGGTATGGATTGTCTAAAATGCTGGGATCTGTGAAAAGCAAGTACTTGGGTGCACTGAGGTTATGTGACAAGCAGGGGGCAGAGCTATGCTGCTCCTGAGGAGGTGGGACCTCCTCCTGAACCCCCCTCATCAAGGACCGACTTGGAACAGCTCGTTAGCCTTGAGTGTGGTGCTATCTGTAGTCTACAGTCAAGCATAAGGGTTTGAATTGCACATTTTTCCCTTTGTAGGAGTCCAGGACATCAGCTTCAGGTCTGAGAGCAGGAGGGCCGTCAGGAAGCACCGAAAACTGCAGTGAGGAGTCCTCACTGGTGGAGCTGCAGTTCTTGACTCTACATGCAGGGGGAGCAGTGGTTGAAGCTAATGGAAACATCATGGTGAGGCTGCCTTTGCCCCGTGGAAGAAGTGGTGCCGGGCTACTCTCCAACAAATCCCGAAAGTGTCAGAAATGTAGGAGCATTTCCATTTTCCCATAGTGGAGAAATGGGGCAGAAGCTGCTGTCTCCTACCCTGGAGATACTGGCTCTGCAGTGTGTGCCGTTTGCCCACCGTCCTCCAGATGCTGGGTCTGCTGGACGATAGCATCGACGCCCGGGTCTTTCTCGCAGCGTTTCAGATGTGATGGGTGCAAATCGTGGCACGAAGTTAGAAGGGGCGACCCAGCGTCTAGCGCAACTGTTTTCTTGCAGTTAATTGGAAACACCCGAGTTTAAACGAGGCCTGCGCCGCCCATATTGTCCTGATTATTTAGACACGTCGCAGGGCAGGCTCAAGCGAGCTCGAGCTCGCTACAGTATTTGATTTCGAGCTTTACGCTTCAAAGAATGAAAACCCGTTAAAAGTAAAGCACTGGCTGGTTGGTTTTGCTTTAATGAGCAATTAAGGCATACTGTGGTGTCGATATAACAAGGTTGTGAAAAATGACGCCAAGTTTATTAATTAGGTAAAGCAGCGTGAATCAGGCTTCATTCGGCCCTGCGTGTCTAAGGGGTCTGTTTGGTCCTGCTGCAGACTCGCTCTGGTCAGGCAGGGCCGTGGCTCTTGGGGTCGTTCTGATTGGCTCTCCAATTTGTCATGTGACTGCCCTTAATGGCAGTCTCTCGCAGGCTCCATGGGGCGGTGTCCGTCTTTCCTACGGCTTTGCTTCGTATCCTGTTAACAAGCTTTCATGTACCTAGTAATTCTGCACCCCCCTTTTTTTTTTTCCTCCCTACAGGTCACAGCGGACTGCCTAATTGTAACTGTGAAAGGTAATCTTTAGTTTTTGTTGTTCTGATGAAGTGGCAGTGAGTATCTGCTATTGTGCCTATAAATGAGGACATCCAGCGGTCCCCAGGGCTATACTGGACGACGTACCGAGGTTATCCCAATGAGCAATGTGCCTTTGACGATGTGTTTACGCTTTTCTGCCAGAGTGCTTCACTTCAGTGTAAACTCACTCAGTGCTACTTTTGGCTGAGCGGCTCCCAGCGTCAGTGCCGAACTGTTTATTTGAAGAGCACAGCACTGTTATTGGCTTGAGAATAATACAGTGTAACGTGGCGATTCGATCAATCAAGGGGCCGCTTGTCTCACTGCTAACCGGCCTTGGCGTCTTCTGGATGTTTGAGCCTGCAGGACGTAACTGTAGGGCTGCGCCATCGTGGCGAAAATCATAATCACCATTATTTTGGTGAACATTGTTCGACAGTAATCGCGATTATTTAACACGATTAGTCGTTAACTGGAAATTTATTGAACTTAAAAAAGCTTTTTAAACAGGGAATTTCCTTGAACTCAAAATTTAATTCAGCCTTAGTTTATAACACAGGATAAAACAGGAGCATCATTGTGAAATGAAACGAATACTGTGCTACATTTTATCTTGATTGTTTTGTTTTGATAATCGCTGGAAGATGAAATCGTAATTGGAATTAAAATTCGATAATTGCCCTGCCCTACGTGACCCTGCCCCTTCTGTTCTCGTGTACATAGATCCCTCGAGCGAGGCAGTGGCATCGCTGGCTCTGGTGCCCTCGGAGCTACGTGGGTATGGTACGTGGGCCGGGCAGCCCAGTGCCCTCCTCCTCTTCCTGTGGGTGTCCGACGCGCAGGCGAGGCTTGTCCAGCAGGAGCTGTCGGTGCTGAGGCCCGTCGGACGGCCAGGTGAGCACACAGTGCCTGACCTTCGTGACCGTTGAGACCTCCATGACCTGCTCCGTTTGCCACTTTGATATTTCTGGTGCAGCACATCATGGTGAGATGTGGGTGACCATGTTATCGTCAAGTCGGAAGCTCTGTTTTTAAAGTCCCTGTCACATGCAGTGTGGCTGTCAGTTTCATTAGCCAAGTTTCTAATGAATTTGATGATAGCTTTAACTGGCTATCGCTACCACATACCATTATCCAGAAGGTCTTGGATTTGACAGGTTTCCTTCCAGCAGGACTGTATTGCACAGTTTGCTTGGCGTGAGGAATTTTTCAATATGGTTCCCAAATGCTGTTTTGTTTACATATTGATGCGAATTCACTGAAATGGAAAAAAATCATTGGCTGAATAATGAGCTGAACATTCAGTTGAGCAAAGAAGTGTGAGTATAATGTGGGTTTGTCTGCTGTACCAGGACATGCCCTCCAATCTGTCACCAGGGCTGGCGGAAGCGAACTAAGCGGCTGCTTAGGGCCCAGTGGCCACCAGGGGGCCCCGTATCGGGTTTACCTGTCAGAACGGGAAGGGGGGAGACAGATGACAACTAAGTAAATCAAATTTTGCTCTGGGCTCTGAAAAGGGTCGACTGCCCCAGCTGTTGTCATCATGTGTGTCGTGTAAGATCACGTATCGCTGAGTCTGCTAATGCTTTTGGGAAGAGAGGTTTCTAAGCACTTCTTCGGGTTCATAGTGATGTGTTTCATGAAGAACTATATGGGTGTTAAAAAGGAAATGCGTGATCTTTTCACAAAGATGTCTTGTTTTTCTGCAGAGCATGTCTGTCCATTTTTGCTCCTCACGCTGAAGGAGTCTGCTGATGGCCTGCAGGGGGCTCTGTTGGCCTCTCTGTTGGACGTGGTGGGCCAGCGTTGTGCGAGGCTGACTCCCAGGCTCGCTCTCTCCCGGGATCGGGCCGTTGCCCTGGTGCAGAGCTCTTCCTGGGCCAAAACGCTGCTCCCCCTCCTGGACAGCAAGTCCTCCCCTGCGTTAGACAAGCAGGACCAGGTTGAGTTAACTTTGTGGGTTAGTGACCCTCTTGAATCGAAGCCTTCATCCTCCTCCTGGCCCTGCTTTCTTATTGGCTGTTCTGGTTTCCCCAGTGTCCTCAGCTTGGGGGTCTGACCCGGCGCAGTCTAAGGCGAGCGGGCATATCCGCCAGCCAAGAACTCAGCCCATCGCGCAGGTAGGGCGCCCTGATGGAGATCCCGTCCTGTCTTTGTGCTGATTCGCCGTTGGCCATTGACATGGATATTAATTTCTCACTATAGGTTGATTCAGTATCCCCCGCCTCCGTCCAAAGGGGGAATCACTGTAAGGATGGAAGACCTGGACTGTTTGAACAGCGGCGAGTTCCTGAATGACGTTGTCATTGATTTCTACCTGAAGTTAGTGCCGTTTGTCCTGAGCTGCGTTGTGTGAAGCATGTTGGAAATGGAGTGTCGAGCCGTAAAGCACAGTTACGCCAGTTACGGTTTGCTGCCCGAGCCTCATCCAGCAGTAAGTGGCCCCAGCCGGCTTATCTCCTCAGGTACCTGATGCTGGAGAAGGCTCCCAAGGAGATGGCTGAGCGATCACACATCTTCAGCAGCTTCTTCTACAAGCAGCTCACACGGCGAGGCGGTGCTGGGGAGGAGGAGGCCGGTGTCTCGTAAGAAAGATCCCAATTTGGGCGTGGGTCATACCATTGTTTATGAGGCGATGGGGGGGGGGGGGGGGGGGGGGGGGCC
>JAODLC010000083.1:1205698-1223958 GCA_026781145.1 Hippopotamyrus pictus | reverse complement strand
GGGGGGGGGAGTCCCTGATGGTTTTTCATTTCTGATGTTTATTCTCCTCTCTCAGGCCTAAGCGCAGACGACACCGCAGGGTTAGAACCTGGACCCGTAATGTGGACATTTTTAATAAGGACTTCCTGTTTCTGCCTGTCAATCAAGAGTGAGTGTGTGTTTGGCATAACAAATGGACAAAAATCTTTTTTTTTTTTTACTTACAGCTGAAGATTACCTGCATGTTTTACCTGCAGGACACTTTCAGTGTCACTCTATTAACTCCCTAAGACAGATACCAGCCTTAGGGAGGTTTTTTAGTTTTTAGTCAATCTTTTGATTTTTTTTATTTATAAGAAGCTAATGTTAAGCGTCTTATTTAGATTGTTTAACTGTTTGTAATATTTTATAGTTATTCATGAAGTTTCATGTAGTACCTATTGTCTCCTCAGTGTGTTGGCATTCAGTCTGTGAAGAGACGGCATAGCTGTTGAATGGCCTTCATTCTCTGTGTGCTCGCTAGGGCTCACTGGTATCTGGTGGTGATCTGCTTCCCTTGGCTGGAAGCCCCCGTGCGTGAGGATTGGGGAATCCAATCCGCCCTTGGGAACAGCGGTGTGGAGAAGAAAAGGCGCTTCCAGGCTGCGGGCCCGGCCACCGATGACGGAGAGGAGACCGCGGAGTCCAACTCCGCCTCTGCTGACGTTAGACAGGGGGGAGAGACGTGTAAAGGTCACTTTTCACCTAAAAACCCAGGCCCCCCCCTGATATCACACACTGTATGTCTCTGCTCTGTGCGTGTGCTACGTGCGTTTTTGATTTGGGGGGGGGTCTCCTTTTGACTACTGAGCTATGCCTACCAGGGATAGCACGTGTGCTGTTGATTAAAACCTGCTTCCCATGTAACGTGTAAGGAGATGGTCGGCTGTAGCGGTTTAACCTGTGATGGGTGGGGGGGGGGGTGCCGAGTTTAGAGAGGGAAATAAAACCTTTACTGCACTTATAACTTGTTCCCAGGATGCGACGGCCGGGTGCTCTGTGCTGGGGGTTAAAGCCCTGCCCATCTGCCGTTTCTGGAAGTCTCTGTCTGAGACAAACTTGTCTCCTGAGTTCAGCGCTTGCCGTTCACAAAGACCATGCGGCGTCCATTTTGGCTGAGACCTAGGGCACTGCACACGGCTCACTGGAAGGCCAATGTTTGGCATGTTCTGTTCAGTGTCCCCCTGATACGAATGGTTCCCTGTTCATTCTCTCTCTGGCCAAGTTTTGATGAATTAAATTGTTGTGCTGATTTGGGGGGGTTTGTCTCCCCCTGCAGGTGGTCCGGAGGCAGGTCTGCACGTGGCACGAGGGACACCCAGCAGTCTGCCGGTAATTAAGGACCCTGTCATTTCCTGCCCTGTATACACTGAAAGGTGAAACTGAGCACTGCTTTGCATTATGGGTACATTCTGAAGGTCACTTTTTTTGTATTCTGGCTTCCTTGTAGGAATGTACGCAACTGGGATGTCAGAGGCAAACCGTCTGCAAGAGGTAAGGCCAGACAAGGCCGCATTAACTTAATACATCTAATACTTTACTACATATGCAGTTCCATGTTAATCAAGCTTCTTGTATGATGAGACCGGCGTCTACCCTCCTTGCTGTCATGACGCTTGTGTTCTTTTCTGTCGTGGTTGCATGTAGGTAAAGGAAATCCTTGAATTTGCCTTGTGATCTTGACTGTGATTGGTGTACTAGAGACCGAGGCGTCTCACTGCCCCCTGGAGCACTGACGTGATGCTTCTCTGCCTCTCCTCAGGCCCTGCATCCTGGTCATGGACTCCCTGAAGCTGTCCCGGCACGAGCAGATCTTCACACTCTTGCGAGAGTGAGCACATCTTTTTGGCTCATGGGAGTTTCACTCGCACAAAAATATTCTGAGGGCTGAAGGAACAATGATTTTTGTGCAAGTAAAACTCCCACAACCGTCATGTGGAGTGTCACATGGTGTTGTCGTTTTATTATTTTCCTATCCAGATGTATGTTTGCAGTTTCTTTAAAAGTAATTTTACTTGTGGTTTGATGGTTATCTTACCGAAATCTGTTAGGCTGCGCACTTTGTTCGAAGGTACAACAGAAGGGCCGCTTTCTGTAACTGATTCTGCTGAAGGTATTTGCTGTATCTCAGAGGAGCAGCGTGTCCTCTGTCAGTCCTGAAGTCTCTGCCTCCCCCAGGTACCTGGAGGTGGAGTGGGAAGCACGGCGGGGAAATGCTCGCGGCTTCACTGCAGAGCGGGTGCTGGGGTCTCACTGCAGGGTCCCCCTGCAGGACAACAGCAGCGACTGCGGGCTCTACCTGCTGCAGTATGCTGAGAGCTTCCTGCAGGTAGCTGCCCACCCCCCCATTGGACCTGACACATTCGCAGTCGAGCATCTATAGGCTACGACTATTTAATCACTCACTCACAGGATGTTTTCATTGGTAGAGCAAGTCGAGGTTTTACCAACCACTCCGTGCTGCAGTTTGCAATTAAACTGGCATATGACAGGAAAAGGGGAATAATTGTCTTGCTGAATTAATTTGTGTTTGATGTCACCCCCCTCCCCCCCCCAGAACCCCGTGGTGCACTTCGACTTACCGCTACGTCTGGAGCGCTGGTTTCCCCGGCAGCGGGTGCGGATGAAGCGGCACCAGATTCGCGAGCTGGTGGTTCAGCTGTACAGGAAACAAGGGGCCGGGACATGAGCAGTGCGACTTGAGCAGTGCGGGAGGGCCGTGTTAGGGTGTACTCTCGCTTGGTCATTCGGATCGCGCCCAAGCACACGTTTCTGACCATTAAAGTCCAGTTTTTTTGGACAAAAATAATAAACTCAAACCTCCTGTTTCCCCCCCCCCCCTCCCCGTGTCTGGTTATGTAAAGTGCAGCCGTCTATGTAAGGCACTTTTTATATATGTGATAATGCCCCTTATTTAACGCCTGTATATAGTTAGTCATTGTTTATATGTAGAGGATGATTTATTTATATATCACACTTTTGTATACAGTGTACCATGGTGCTAAGATTTCCTGGAAGGTTCACAGAAAATGTCCTTAGCTTCTACAAAAGGACAGACTTGACTTATTTTATGAGATATTTTAAAAAATATTTATGTCTCTTTTAAACTTCAGATTATGGTTTTCTGCCTTGATTTGAGAATAAACATTTGGATGACCAAGTTTAAGTTGTATTATTAAGAATTTCATGTTTTGTTATTGCTGTTGGGATTCATGTGTATTTGTGGCTTTGAGTGTGCTGGACTCCCGGGGGGGGGAGGGGGAGTAAGTGACAGCTAATGAAGCCGTAGGTTGGTTTTAGTAAACACAGTTGTTCAGTTTTGCTGAAATGCTTTGTGTCAAATGGGATCTGAAGTTTTCAGCTTGACCCCCCCCCCTGCTTGGGGGGCTCCATCCAGCCTCCCATGGTGAGCTCTTAATCCACTCCCTGGCCAGCCCCCCCATGCCTTAAACGGCCGTGCCTGGAACTATTCAGCACCCAACAACCTGGGTTTTATTCCCAAGCGAGTGACTGGTTCCTCTGTTAAAATCATTTCGTCGTAGTTTTTAAACACATTTTTTTCATAAATGGCCTTTTTTATTGTGAAGCGTTAATGTTAATTGAAATACTTCAAGACAAAAGTTTGAATTTACATTCCATGGCTCTTTGATTTTGTAGTTTGTCAGGAATCTGAGGGTTAAAGAAGTCTTTCCCTTAGCCTACTGCTTCTTTTACCTTTCTTTTTTACTCAGGAATATATAAAAATAATAAAAAAACTTGAAGGAATGATGGAACATGGCGTTTGTCTGATCTTTCTGTCATGGCTCCTCTTGGTTTGTCTGACCCTGATTTCTTGCCTTTTTGCCTTTGACAGTGTAACTGATTGCAAACTGTGATTCTGTCAACAGGGAAGGAAAAAAAGTGCTTCCCTGTCCAAAAACACGCTCCTAAATAACACAGCTGAAATGACTGAACTGATTGATTTACATGGTGCTCCTTTTTGTTCCTCCTCTCTGCTGGATGCGAAAAAGGATTGATCTGGCTCCCTTTTGGTCCAGCCAGGGTCTGCGGTGGGGGTGTGGAGGTTGGTTAACTCCAGGATGGAGAATTGCTTGGAGGATCAGTGCATGGTCAGTTTGACAGGAAGCCTCTTAAGCTTCAAACACACGTTGTATCATGAATGATTGAACCTTGTATGAGTCCATTAGGGATTTGCTTTGATGAATTAACTGTGCAGAGATTATGTTTTGAGATTTGCACCAATTTTCTTGAAGTAAAGTTGTGTGGAAGGCTCTTTCTTACACTGATTTTAAAACAGGCTCACAGTGTCCGGAGGGGATGGGGATGGGGGGGGCACCGAGGCATCATCTGAGAATGATGGCGATCCTCAGAAATATGAATTTGGAGGTTCATGGGTCTGTGATAGTGAAGCCTTTTGTGTGTGTGTGTGTGTAAATGGTGAATGTATTACAAAATCACGCCTTATTACCTGTCTAGAAAGTGTGTCATTTATTTGTATAAAGCTTTAGAGAGTGGTTTAGACTCTAGTTTCGCAGTATAGATTTTTCAGTGCTCAGTCAAAGGGAACTGTTCTTAATCTAAATGCACGTGTAGCATGGTTATCGAGTGTTGGTAATCACAGAGCCAGATGGGGATCTCATCTAGCCATTCTACGGTCTCTAATCTGATTAGCCAACCAGGGTGGTTAAAACACAAGAAATGAGGAAGGACCTCTCCCACCTAGGGTCTGGTGCCCCTCCACCAGTAAGTGCCACTCTTAAGCTTGGGTGTCATGATCTTCTGGTCCTAACACCCAGACTGGGTCAACAGAACTGGCAGAACCACATTGGATTTGCCAGCACATCTGCATGAGCAACCAAAGTCCAAACCACAGTAGGTAAGGGCTTGTGCATGTCTATTTGTGGCTTATCCAGAACATAGATGTCAGTCTTGCAGGTTTGCCTGTTTGGTTTTCTTTCACCCATAATAACCTGGCATCAGAGGCACTTTCAGATGCCTCTGGTTCTTAAGGGAAAGTTTCTTTTATTAGGATTGTCATCAGATATGTCAGTCATAACCTGGGTTCTACTTTTAGCTGATGTTTGTTGAAGAATGAATCCACCAAAAGAATGAATGGCCACATGTGTCTTGGGTAGCTGTCCTTGAGTTGTGTTAACTTCTTGATGATCTTCTCTTAAGGGCTTAGTAAATATGTTTAGGTTGGCGTGGGAGGAATTTATGAAGGCCCATCTGCCTACCTGGGGATCAGAGTTGCATTTATGTAGCAGACGCATTGCTCCTAAGCTATCTTCAGAGCAGCCAAAGATAGCTTACCTGTAGCACCATGCAGAAGATCATAGACCATAGTATAGATATGCTCTCTTGTTTTATGATGGAGGAAAACAGACTGTTGAAATTAACTGTGTTTAATACCTGCGAACGACGTGGATTTGATTTTATTTTGCAGGCTGTGCCACATAAACCTCTGATTTAAAATGCTGGCTCTGTCTTGGCAGAGTATTGTGTGCACTGCTGTTGTATTCTGCATCGCTAGATGATGTGACACAAGCCCAGGTAGGTGTTACTGAATCCCGCGTATCCTCTCCAGATTCTACATGCCTGACGAATGCTTGATTCTTACAGACACAGTGACTGCAATTCTGGAGAGTCCACTGGTTGGTAAACAAAAGTTTCCGGGGGACTGGATTTCCAGGAGAAAAAGAGACGTCTTATTTCCTAGTGGGGTTAAACTTTGTGCAAAAGAGACAGTTCAACAAGTGATTGCAAACCACCTTAATTATTTTCATCTCCGAGGTAAGAAATTCTACCTTTATTACTGTGACTTAGGTGTAATTATGCAGCAAGGCATGCTGATATCAATCTGAATCACCCAGATTTCATAGAGCTAGTCTCTGCAGTTTTTAATGATGTAAACAGGGTACTTATTTAGGATTTTGGCTTAATGTTTGGAAATGTCTATTAAATAACATCTGGTATTAAGCTGGAGCTTGTCCTGTTTATGGCTATATACAGACAGATACAAATAGTGAACAATTGAAGTCCATTAAATGAGAAATGCAAGGAAAAAATCTGAATATAGAAGAAAACATCAACTAAAGAAGAATTTAATGGATCATATGGGTTGTGTGTACTTTTACTTGCAGATCATAATAAGCCCGGTCCTTAGAAATTCCTGTTTACAAGGACATCATAAACACGTTGAGCGATCAGCTCGTGGCCTTGATGTTCAATGAGAACATTGCCAGAAAAAGAAAGTGTCCTGGATAGTATATCTGATGCACCTCCATCCATCAAAGAGTCGTGGTTGTATATTTCATTTGTACCTTGTTTTGAGATGTTGAGGGCAATATTAACAGGTTCTGGTGAAACCTGACTCTACTTCAAGAATTGGGTCTTTACCACTGACCACCACAGTAATGATGATTCAAGGAGGTTATGTCATTGTGGATAATAATGATGCTTTATTGACCAACGTTGGGAAATTCTCTTTTCATCTATTGATCCCGCTTTCAGTCACAGACACATATGTAGGTGAGAGCCAGCTTGGTATCCACTTGCAGCATCTCCCCTGGGGGGTTAAGGGCCTTGCTCAAGGGCCCACCGACGTGACTATTCCACCAAGGCCAGGCTTGACCCAGCAACCTTCCGATCAGAGGCAGAGAGGCTTAGGCTGCTGAATCACACGCTGCCTCAAAAGGTCTGCAAAATTTTTAATGGCAGCCTTGTCTTTGAAGTACAGCTTGGCACTGGGAGTTTAAACAGAACTGAAAGGCGTGAAACAGCAACAGGTGGAGTGTGATTCCTAGTATAGAAACAGCTTCTCCATCACCAGGACCTGTGTTGGTTTATGCCTCTTTGTGTCAGGAGACTGTGTGGGAGGCCTTCAAGATCTTTTGGGATCGGCTTCCAATGCGTGATGAGTACCAGGGTTGGCTAACGCTGTGCCTGGATGGTTCCACCAGCATTCTTGAGATTGGCAGCAGATTCAGCCAATCAGAGGAACATCAGTCTCTGGTGAAGAGTGTAAGTGGTGTCATAAAGTATTTCAGCAACTGTTTGTTTTTGTTCTTTTGGTTATACCACCTCTTAGATTCATGGAAGTCAACCATTCGACGAGACAATCTCAAATGATTATTGCGATTGTATTTATAATACCTTCCAAGTGTGACATTCTCTAGCTTGACTAAATGGTGTCTATTTTGTTTTTAGCGAATGTCAATGGCTGAATTACACAGGTGAGATCATTTTGATACCATAAATATGTGTGACCCCTAGACATTCAGAGATTGACGGCACCCTGATTAGCTTTTGTTATAACAGTTATAATCGGTTGAGTGAAAAGATTGTTTTATATGCTTAACCACCTGGTACAAACCACAACTTCGTATTCAACCATGCTCTCTGAAAATGTAGACATTTACCTGCGGGATTCTTTTTGTCCCTGTCCCCAGCGAACTCACCAATTCTTGGCTGCATCTATGCACGTACATTCCAGTATACCGACAGCAATATATATTCCTATGGCCCACCTACTCAGAACACCCTGTGGAACTCTTATACCTGCTAGAAACCATTGTCAGACTTTCTTTTGCCAACCTTCTATTGTAGTCCCTGTTGTTGATGTCACCTATTTGCAATAGACCCATCTGTACCAGGATATGCTTGATCACATGTTTGTCAGGTAAGTGTGAATGGCGAATTACAACCAATAACCTCTTAATTTAATAACTTGGGTTATCATTTTTTCGCCCTGGGGCCGCAGTTTCCCCTTTTGAGGAAGCCACATCCACGCCCCAGGAAGGTCAGTCTGGCTGACAACTCTATCAGATTGCTTGTTAAAACTGTGGAAGATCTCTTTAATGCTTGTGTCACATTCTACCATTTAGGTGGTGAAGATGTAGGGATGACATGACAGCCCATTGGCTAAAAAAAGAGGAAAAAAATGTAGATCATATTTGTTTTATGTTTCCTTAGCTAACACGACATTCTGCTGACTTGCTCAGAAGGATCCCCAGTCTTCTTGCTTTTTGCTTGGCAATTAAGCCATTTTAACATCCCAGAGAAACTCCATCCTGGGTTATCAATGGGGCTGCGGAAGGCTCTGGAGCTGAATTCTTGTGTGAAGTCTCTCTGTTTTGGGTTTTGTTTTTGGCAGCTGAAGAGATGGATGCCCTTTCGCCGGAGACACTTGTGCTAAGTGCTACTCCTGAACCAACGATGATGGTGACGGTCCCTGGGGAGGTGAGGTGACTGCGGGGGACTCAGCTGCTGGTCACAGCCTGGACAACTGAGGAAACATCACTTATTGTACCATACTCTTGGTTACTGAAAGGAAACATCAGCTCACTGAAAATTTGTCAAATTAGTTAAAGAGAGTTCAGTTGGTTGATATAATAATAATTTATACTTTTATCGACCCCTGTGGGGAAATTGTCTTTTTACGCCTCCCTCAACTTGCTCTTTGTAGAGTAAGCCGTCCGCGAAGGGCAACCACCTGTTGGGGCACCCAGGGAGCTGGGGGTTAAGGGCCTTGTTCAAGGACCTGCAGAGACTGGGTTTGAAACGGTGCCCTTCTGATTACAGGCACACAGGTTTAGCCCACTGTCTTGCACTGTATGGTAATTGCATGCACGGGGATATTAACCTGTACGACTTTCCTTGTTTTTTTTGTGTAGTGGCCAGAGCAGCCCCTGGTGGGTGAAGTGGCGCATCTCAGTGTCTGGCTGAAGGGGGGGGTCCCGCAGCGATTTCCTCAACGATCCCTCTAGTGCCCGATACCAGCACCTGGCCCAGAAGTTTACACACAAGGTACAACAAGCTCTCCAGCTCTCTGCTCCTCCATCACTGCCTGCCCCCTCTTTGCCTCTTTCCCTCCCACACCTGGTTTATTCCTTTTCTTTCTCATTTACAAACTTCAAAGTCCAGCGGTAAAGAGAGACCTCAAGTGGTTCAGGAAACTTAAAAAAAACACATTTGTTCTGTTCTCAGTCCTTTACATTAAAAATGTATGAATTCTTATGGAGTGTCATCACTATTCACTATGGAACTCTCAGCATAAGGTCTAAGAGAAAACTTCTGACTCCGCAGGATGGTGAATCATCATGCTTTGGAATTGGAGCATCAGGGTTTTTGAATCGTTGTTGCTCTCTGGAGATGAAATGTACACCATGCCCCATTTTTCGTGGTCCAAAGAAAATCTGGCAGGTTGCTCGATGGCTGCATGGGACATGAATTAACCTGAGAAAGGGATGCGGTTGATTTTCGGGGAGGGGTTCTCACGTGATGGAGCTCAGTAGATAATGCTGGAAAAGAGGCTTGATGCGAAAGACGGCTAAAATTTCTGTGCTCATTTTCTCGCACGTCTGGGTGCCCTTTGAAACTTTGTAAGGTTAGCAGTTTTGTGCTCATCACACACTCAATGAAAATAAAAATGTATGACTCCAGATGAAAAAGCCCGATTGAACCAGGATTTTATTGTCATGCTGCTAATTCAGACGTGATGTAACAATTCAGGTCCACATAGCCTGCAGGGTTCTGGAAGTCCACAGTAATAAATTACATTTTCATATTCTATCTTATCAGCTTGAAGATGCATTTAAAGGGCTGTCGGGGTTTAAGGGAGTCTTTTGGCTCAAGTTCCGGTAAGTTCCTCTGCGTTGCCTTGTTACTGTGGACGTAAAATTGTATGTTGTGAAAGAAAGTGTGTATTTTAATGATATCTAGAAGATCCAAAGTAAATGTTCATGTACTAATATTGGCATTTTCTAAATAATTTCTAGGGAACATACGGATGGTGAAAGGTGAGTGTTTTCTGTGAATTTAGCATTTCATGTCACTCCTGTGGAAGATAAGTGTGGCCTCAGAAATCTGTGCACTCATTTTTTAATGGAAGGTGACGTAACAAGGCCCCGCTGACAATCCAGCACCTGCCGCGCTCCTTGGGATGGACTTCACCGAAGCCGTTTTATGACCAAATCAGTTACCTCTTTTGTCAGCCTTTGGCACAACCGTGTTCCACCCACTGGCTTCCATGGGAGCCGTTTCCACCACCAAACGTACTCTGCGATCTCAGTGCAGCTCTTAAAGCCACGTTTGACATGTCTGCCACGTGTTGAGCCTGGAAACAGGGCCTGAATCATAAGGGGGATTTCCCATGACACGAGTGAAATTCGGCCTGGTTGTAAACTCAACAGATTACTTCACACTTAGACAATTTTTGCTAAATTTACCATACTACATTCATCATTATAGCCGCAATTCCTCCAGGCAAGTGGATAGTTAGAGTGGTACCATCTGAGTTTTACTTTGAGTGTTGTTACCATTTTGGCCAGTGAGGTTCTGATCACCTTAGACTCTCGTCAGTAGAACAAATCCTGCCTCTCAGCATCTCTTCGTGGTATCTGTGAAAAATAACTTTCTTGATGCTTTTGACTTAGTTGATTCTTATCTATAGCCTATTCAAAACTTGTGTGTCAGTCTTCCTTAATCTGCAGCTTCAACCCCAGTGTTGTGAATTCTCTGTAGACATACATCTTCTGACACACTGCCCCTCACTTGGAATAAACTGAAGCTCTACTTCATTATCTCAGTCTTATCGGATGGGTATCACATCAAAAAAAGGAAGAATAGAGCTCATTCCTTTGGGAGAGAGATTCACCTTGCCTCGCCCCTGCTTGCTCTTGCACAGGAATAGTGTGGTGGCTACTGTCCACTATGCTGTGATCCTGAGGGCAAATACCGATGGTATCAGCAACAAAACTTTGGACTTCATTCGGCTGCGGTCCCGTTTCGTGGCAGAAGCACACCCATGGCTTGAGGAGGAGCCCACTGCATCCTCCACCGTCACTCACTCGCGTACGTATATCACTGAAGTCTCGCCAGAAGAAAGCTCTGCCACCAACAACCTGCTGGCGGTGGATGCTGACCTGATGCTGAGGGGTACAGACTTAAATGTGTTTGTGTTATTTAGGATTAGGCTTAACGGAGCGGTTGAAGTAACCATGCAGTGTTGAGCCAGACGGCTGCCTGCTTTTGATTAGTGACTATTTATGGGAGTAATTAAAATATATTAAGGAGATTACAGAAAATTAAGGTGCTTGAATTGGGTTTTTTATGTCATAAGAAATTTACAAACGACAGGAGGGCATTTGGCCCATCAAGCTCGTTTGGGGGGAACTCAACTAATAGCTCAGAGTTGTGAAAATCTTATCTGCCTCTTGAGGTCTCTCTAAGAATTCGCTGTGTAAAGATGTGCTTTCTCAGTTTAAATTGTTCTCCTCCTAATTTGGCCATTTGAACTCAGGGGCCCCCGGGAATCGTCCCCTTTTATGGTGCCCTGGACACCATAACTGAAAGGTCATGGTGTTCCTTCAGCAAGTCATTTTACCTCCATGTAAAATATACTCATATATTCAGCTTATAACTGGACATTTTCAGCAGTAAAAATAACCAGTTTAGTAGACACTACCAAGGGGGCCACTAGAGGTGTTGGGCCCCATGACAGCATATCATTTTGGGCCCCCAACCCAGACCAATCCAATTATGTTCCCAATTTTTTTAGGGCCCCTGTCACTCAGGGGCCCATGGAATCGCCCTAGACACCATAATTGAAAGTCTGCTGGTTGCTTGAGATACTCTCTCTCCTTTGCTCTGCAGTCAAGGCTTCCATCAAACCCTCTACCGCACTGGCCAGTGCTGAAACAGTGAGTGGGCGCCATTCTTGGTGTACAAGTCCTCTGTGGGGACTCATACTGACTGCCGCATTGCTAGCTGACAAGTAAAACCAACTTTTACCCCTCTGCAGGATTTGCAGTGTTAATTATAAAATCTTTATTTCTAGTTATTCCTGAAAAAAACATTGATTGTGCAGGATATGGTGGGTGGTAGTGATCACAGCGGTCTCTTGCTTTTTTCCATACATGTGACAGTAACTATTAATACAGCATGTTTATTTGGTTACTGTGCCTAGGCTTTTAGCACGCTGTTCTCGGGGACTTACACATAAAAGGCAGGGAGGCTGTTTTCAAGAACATTGTCTGAAATTAACTGCTCATGATGTTCTCAGAAATTATTCCTCCGCTATTGGTGCCAGATCCTACCCGCTGGTGAAATGTAGCAGAGGCAAGCCTTACAAGCCTTTATTCTTTCCTCTGTTCTGTGTGTGTGTGTGTGTGTGTGTGTGTGTGTGTCTCCTAAGGATTCTGTGATCTGTTGTGATAATCCGCCTCTGTTCTAAAATGCTTAAACTTGAATTAATTGTGTACCAGTGTAACCTGTAATCTAGAGAATATTCCTCTGTGCATGTGTGTGTTTAGGGCTGAGAACCTGCCAACACAGTGATCGTGTTTATATGAGACCTCTTTACATGTGCATATCCAAAGACCTACTCTGAGTATCATATTGCAATATTGCAACCACAGAAGTGGTATATAACTTTTATGTAAAATTGAGGTACTTATGTGATTTTATTTGAGTGATTTTGACTGCTGATGTGGCACTATGATGGTTAGTGTGTGAGTTTTGCTGTGTATAGGGCAGTTTTCACAGAATATTCTGATGGATTTTGGTTTCTAAATGTTGATCAGCTTCACACCCCCAACTGATCCCAAACTGTCCCTTGGCTCAGGGAGGGGTGGTTCATTTTCCATTAAATGTTGCTCGCTCTGCTGCTCCAGGACAATGTGCGCGCATCAGAAAAACCCCTCAGGTTTGCAGAACAAGAGTTTAGTCTGAAAAACATTTCCAGTGGCTTCAGCAGGAATGAGTCCATGTTGGAAGCTGCTCTGCCTCGTGGCTTCCTACAGCAGCCACAGGGCGGGCCGGCTGGTAAGAATGATGTCACTATAATAGAGGGGAAACCCGCTTCAGCAGCAATTTTCCAATGAAACGAATGCAAACTGTCTGTAGACCCCAAGGTCACCCCCAATAAAAATCCAATAGTGAGTGGGTTCTGTATCTTTCATGTACACTCACAACTGTGTATCGTTGTATACATGACAGAAGTGTGTGTGTGTGTGTTATTTGTATATTACCCTAAATGTCCCCACAGTATAATAAAAACCTCTTATTTTGACATTGTGTGGTACCGTTTTTTCGGTTTCCACAAAGGTAAACTCAATTTTATAAAAACCTGTGACTGTAATGAAGAAACTAAAAATGACAAAAATCTTGCATTTTGTTTGGTTACTTATGGTTAAGGCTGGGTAGGGGTTAAGGTCGTCATGAAATAATTAACCTATGTGGGGAAATGCCTGCCCCGTCTCGCTGTCTGTGGGTGAGAGCAAGCGTCACCCGGAGAGCTGGGGGTTAAGGACCTCAGTCTAGGGCCCACAGCCGTGCTGAGGCTGACCTTTGAACTGGTGACCTTCTAATCACAGGCTCAGAGGCTCCGCCCACCAAGCCACTCACTGCTCCCTAATCAGATGTTGCTAGGATTAAGGTTTTGCCCATAGAAATTAATGGACGGTCCCCACAAAGATATGAATACAAACACATGTGTGTGACTGTATATGTCTATATGTATATATGCATATGTATAATTATGATTCAAATTTTTTATTTATGACTTTTAGGTTATGGAAATATAGATCTAGAACTCCACCCAAGTGAGCCGGGAATCTCCAAAATGGCATCAGCTGATATCCTAGAGGAAGTCGGTAGTATTTATTCTGCACTTGATTTCTCTGATTTCATGGTGCCACCTGAAGGACCATCAGTTCTAGAGGCCAGGGGGCTCTTGGAAAACTTCTTGGACATGGAGTCAGGGTCAAGCCCCTCTGGAGATGAGCTCTTGCAATGGTTACCTGAAATGACTGGGGAGGATCTTCGGGTACCTGAGAGTGGGCAGATTGAGGTGCATAACTCCTCACTTAGGCTGTTGGAAGAGAATGGATTACTCTCACAATCTATAGATACATTTCATGTTCAGACTCCACTTTTAGAGGATTTTTATAATCCCCTGGTAATATCCAGAGCAGAGGAGTCAGAAAAATACCAGCCAACAAAGGAACCATTTTTGAGCAGAGTTCCTGTGACTAATACCCAACCTCAGCATATGATGACTGAAGCATCCCCTGTGTTCTGGACTATGGAATCCCGGACAGTGGAGCGGACTGATGAAGCCTCTGGGTTTTATGATGGCTTCAACGCAGAGAATCTTGCATCAGGAGAATTTCCCTCTATGATTATAACTGCAACCACTTCAAATAAAACTCCAGTCTTTGACTTGAGCCTCGTGGAGCAAGCATCAGGTCAGATAGTTGAGAAGCTCGTTTTTGCCATAGATCCCAATGAGCAGTTGGTTATTAATCCCTTCACAGATGCAGAACAATACTTGTTGCCTGTTACTGAAGAAGATGAAGTCCAGAATTTAGAGGTGGTACAAGCTGAGGATGTTCTCACAGAATCTACCGCTACAGAAATTTCTGTACAGGACATGACTAACGACAAAATTTTAATAGCTAGCAGGACAACAAGATGGGCAGAGGTCACTGAATCATTGAGTCCAACATACTTGTCTTTTCTGTCCTCTTTCACCCATGTCGCTCATGTTGTGCCAGAAGAAGAGCAGTTTCCCATTCTGTCCACATCAACAGACAATACCAGTGAAGTTCCATTTTCCGATGTCAGTAAGACATATTCAAATAACCAACTCCACAGAAGGTAAGGAGGATGACGCCATAGACAGACCTTTTACTGAACCACTAATCCTAAGACACTCATACTTTGATTTGAATTTGGACACAGACATTGGACACAAACAACGTTTGACACAAACACCACTGTATGTCGGAAAGGTCACTGTGACAACGAGATCGGCGCTGGTCACTGAGTCTTTCAGCCCTGTGACCCAAACTTCATTCCCATCTAAGACTGCGACTCATTTCATAACTGTTTCTGATGATGTACCTGGGGGAACAGAGCCTCATACTGAGAGTGCATCAAACACAGAGTCATCTGCGACTTTCTTAGATTTACCTGAAGATACTGAAATGGCGGGATCAGTCAAGGCCACCATTGTGTCGGATGTGTCAAAGATATCCACCGGCAGTATTGCTAGTGGTGACTTGGCCACCATTCTGACTGAGTTTACTAACTCTCCTCCATTTCATCAGCCAAAGCTCAGACCAACAGAGAACATGATAGGTTTATTCAATGAGGAAGATGACATTTCAGGTGTTATGGTGGAGCCAGTTTTGACAGAGCCCTCATCTCATAATAAGCCAGAGAGTTACTCTGATAAGGAGAGTGCAACGCTCCTGAAGATGCAGACGTATGGGCTGGATAATGACCTGTTTGATGTGTTCTATCTTGGTGGAACAAGCCTGACAAAGGATGAAGACACTGAACATCCAACTAGTACTGCCCAAGGAACTGAATTGTCTGGTGTTTCCATGCCAGGTAACCAAGATCGAGCCCTTATAGTCTTCTTCAGCTTAAGGGCTACCAACATGATATTCTCTGAAGACCTTTTCAACAAAAGCTCACCTGAATATAACGCCCTGGAGCAGAGATTTTTGAAATTGGTAATTTAAAAGTTTATTTTTTTAAGTGAAGGATCCTTGTATCTCTCCTGTGGGTGTAGTTCTTGTATGTTACAGTGATAACTTTCTTTCCTGTTGCTTCTGCAGCTTGTGCCTTACCTGCAGTCCAGTCTCAGCAACTTCAGGAACCTTGAAATCCTCAACTTCAGGAATGGCAGCATTGTGGTGAACAGTAGGATGAAGTTTGGCAAGCCTGTGCCCCGCAGTGTTACTAATTCCATCTATCTCATTCTGACGGAGTTCTGTAACACAGCCTACCAAACTACCAACCTTGCCATTGACAAGTACTCGCTGGATGTTGAGTCCGGTAAGACGTTGCGCCAGAATAGGGCTTGTTTAGTGCCACACCAAAGCCTCATTATACAACATCCCTAATATGCTGTTTTTACGTCTGTTTTTTGTTTGGATGTTAAATAGCAATGATATGGTGCTAACAGACACCTAATTAATCCAGTACTTTTGTTAATGTGTTTTACAACCATTCAAAATGAAAATAAAAGTGGGAAAAACCGATCAGGTTCTCTATATATAGTATTATGTTTGCAGTGATGAAATGGGCAAATGCAAAGTGGGAACTGGGATTGCTCAACAGAATTAGTTTTGGCAACTTTTTGGGAGTTTCTTTGGGAATTTCTGATTCGCAGTGACTACACTATCCCTGATCTAGTAGCCAAAAACTATTATGTTGCTAAAAGTTCAGTTGCTTCAGTTGAAAACATCAGTATTGGCTTGTTTTGGTGGATGACAGCCTGTTCCACTAATTACATGGAAAAACGAAAGAGCGGTATATCACATCGAGCTTTGCACTTGTTACACTGGGCCAGAGTGAAACTGCCAGAAGAGATGTAACTGTCTTTACGTAGACTGGGGACACATTAATCGGAAGTAGTTCAGACTTATATAATCAGACAGGTTCCCAGACATTATATACAATGACTGACCCTTGGAATATGAGGAGTGGTGACCTGTCTGAGCAGCAACACAGTTTCTTGTTGCTTAGCAACAGCCTCAAACTCTACCTGAGTGATGATCAAGTTTGCAGTAACGTTGAGGAAAATGATGCGTGACAATGGCTTGTTTCCTGAGTAACAGCTGTCGGTCCCTTCAGGTGATCAGGCAGACCCCTGTAAGTTCCAGGCCTGTAGTGAGTTCTCAGATTGCCTGGTGAACCGTCGGTCGGGTGAAGTAGAGTGCGTCTGTGACCCCGGCCACCTCAGCGTGGATGGCCTGCCCTGCCAGAGCATCTGTGAGCTGCGGCAGGAGTTCTGCCTCAATGACGGGAAGTGTGACATCATTCCGGGGCGGGGGGCTATCTGCAGGTTGGCTTGGCTCCTATGTCACTGAGGGAAATGCTATTGAAATCTTAAAACATGTGAAACCCTATCCAGCTCTTCTGTCTTATCTATACTTAGCACCTGTTTGGCAATGAATATTATTCCTTACGTTTATGAAAACTTGAGGATGGTTTTTGGATTATTTGATTCTTAATGCTACGATGATTCACAGATGTTATTTGGTGGCTTTTTATGCTTGTGTTCCTTGCAGGTGCCGTGTTGGGGAGAACTGGTGGTTCCGTGGGGAGCACTGTGAGGAATATGTGACGGAGCTTCTTGTGATGGGAATCTCTGTGACCTCTTTGGCAGCCTTTCTGCTTCTCACATTGGCAATCCTCTTTTTCTTGGCCAGGGTGATGCGTGATCAGTACCATAAGGATGATTTGGAGGACCCGGTTTGGTGAGTTAAGTCATTTGAATTTGTCGTTGTGTCATAGAAGCGATTTGTCATTTGTGCATTTGTTTTTAGTCTAAATTCTGTTTGTGCCCATAGTATTCTGCTTAGAGCCAGACTAGCATGTTTAGTCTAACGTGAGGATCTTACAAAAATATTTGTGTGGAGGTGGTTAAAATCTTATTTAGAACAATAAGATTTACTGTTTTCCTGGAGAGAGACTTTCTGATGGTATTTTTATCAGTCCTTTTTATAAAGGCACTGTGTTTGTAAGCAGAGGTGGGTAGTTCAGGTCCAGAGAGTATACTGTAAATCCAGACCATGAACTTACCAGCTGAGTGACTCTGACTCTGACTCTTGGTCTGGATTCTACTCTCTGTACCTAAATTACCCACCTCTGTTTGTATGATGTGGATGTTCATGCTTTAATGTACAGCGTTTTTGAGATTCTTGGTCTCCTAATGAGTTTTTTCAGTGCTGTTTCTGCTTCTTCATGGTATGGAGAGCCAATAGGACATTTTCCGCCTCTTTGAAGGAGCTACATTTAGTCCTCCTACACTACAGTACATCTACCCCTCAAATTGCTTTTGTGTCGGTGATTGATGTCAACACCTCTGTCTCAGCCTTGGCGACAGTATGCTGTCCTCAGAGTGGGACTCTAAGTACCAACCTATGTGCGAGAGTGAGAGTACTGCCAGGCAGGGCCACTGCTACCGATACCCAGAGACTACCAGCTCCGATAACACCAAAGCCTCTTCTGACACTGCCAATGAGGAAATCCAACACATCTACCAGTAACACCAAAGCCTCTTCTGACACTGCCAATGAGGAGATCCAACACATCTACCAGTAACACCAAAGCCTCTTCTGACACTGCCAATGAGGAGATCCAACGCATCTACCAGTAACACCAAAGCCTCTTCTGACACTGCCAATGAGGAGATCCAACACATCTACCAGTAACACCAAAGC
>JAODLC010000083.1:1180369-1201523 GCA_026781145.1 Hippopotamyrus pictus | reverse complement strand
AGCGAAAACTAAATTGCGTTTTTGTTACTGTTAACCCTAACCCTAACTCTAACCGAAACTCTAACCCTAACCCTAACCCTAACCCTAACTCTAACTCTAACCCTAACTTGCGCGGTTTCCACTGAATCTATGCAGATCACTTGTTTCCGCCTACTGTGGAGCTCCACAGTGTCTGCAGCCAGGTACTCTTGAATGTAGCTGTCAATCCGTCCATCCAGTTCTGAGTCATGGGGGGTAACTGCGCATTTTATTTTAAATAACTCTGTCTGTTTTGCTGTTTTGTGGCAGCTTGTCTCTTAAGAGCTTCTCGCTGGTTGCTTCTGGTCACAATGGGCTGACTTTCGCTGCGATGGTTCGATAGTCCTTCCGTCACTTTTCACATCAAAAGCAGAATAAATGCCAGCGATGTCCAGTGGGCTCTGACTGGATACATGATCAAAGCTATGAGCAACTGGATAAGATTGCAGTGAAACGTATTTCATGAGCACTGCGCTTTTCCCTTCTTTGTGAGGAAGTGTCTCCATTACTTGGATGGCTTATCAGTGCCCATCAGGACTGAGTGATTCCCTCCCCCCGTCCCAGCCGTCTCCTGTCACAATCACTCTTTTCATTTTTTATGTTTAATGTTCATGGTGCAGGGAACAGCTCGCAGTAACACACTGCGGCTGCAGGCATTGTGGCCAGATGTCTCTCTCCCTCCCACACAGATTGGCGTCACCAGCTCTACGTTGGAAACTACTGAACACCACACCCTCAAAAAGAGGACCACCTCGGTATCCTGCCACCAGCAAGAACAGAAAAGTCCTTCAGACACAACATCACGAACATCGCACCTTGAGTGATTGTCTCCTTGCCTATTCTGCATCCTCTCAGTGGGAACTTCTGGATTCGAGATTCAAGAACTTTATTGTCATTCCGTACATGTTCACACATGCCGCGGAGCGAAATTAAGTACTCAGGTCACGGATAAGCCACAGAGCGAGTCACACACACTTATATATAAATATAAAGATGAAAATTAAATATAACGGTATAGAAGTATAAAGTATGGATTATAAATTAACAGTATGTACAGTGTCCGATGCACAGAAGCAGACATGGATGCAACATAAAACGAATCCAGGTAATTTACTATATAATAGTAGTAACTTAGTTACTGTGTTATAATGACCATTGCACATACGGGCTTATTGCATGTGTTAAATATCACTACGATAGGTGGTGATAATAATTTAAATACTATATTATGGGGAACATTGCACATATGAGTGTATTGCACATGTTATATGTTATATGTCCCTTTGGTTTGCTGGAGGGTTGTAGGGTATTTGTCCTTTTTGTGATGGAGATGGGGGGGGGGATCCGTGTGGGGGCTGAGGGGTTCAGCAGTCTTACAGCATCTGGAAAGAAGCTGTTACACATTCTGGTGGTCCTACTCTTGATGCTCCTCAGCCTCCTGTCTGAGGGGAGAGGAACAAACAAATTTGGACAATGGATCTCAAACGTTTAGTCTGGAAACCTCCCAAAATCATTGGTCACTTCCCATGATCCCTCTCCTATCCTGACACATTGATCTAACCTAACAGATGCTAACAGATAAACTTTATTTTTTAGGATATTCAGATAATCTTCTTGCTACCCGTCCCATTTATTTGCCGACCTCCCCCAGTGGGTTACGGGCCACAATTTGAGAGCCACTCTTCGAGGGAATATCAACATATACGATCGTGATGATGCAATCAGAGGGTTCTAACTCAGGCTGGCCTCCCTGCTTGCTTTTGGAGAAGTCTTTACAATTAAGGAGCAAGGCGAAATTATTTTACTAACAGTTCGCTCACAAGAATAGTCTGGAACTTTTCCTTTGGATGGCAGGTTTGAAATATTGCAGGCAAGTGCCAGAAAGTAAGACATGAGTAACAGCTGAGTGATGGAAAAGAGAACAAAAAAGAAAAGATAAATGATGACTTCCTGAGTATCAGCAGATTTCCCCATCCATTATGGAACAAAGAATGTAGAGCAGTGAGGGTTTGGTAATCTGAAGCGAACAGCTCTGACAGGCTATTTCGTTGTTTATATGCCAGTTCTTTTCTTGTGGTGCTACGCCGTATATCTAAATAAGTTTTTAGGGTTATATCTTTACTGAACTTGTGGCACTTCAAGGTAAAGCAATAAAATATTCCTGCGTTTTTCTGCCTTATTTTTCCAGACGTCATTTTCAATTGGAAACCAAGATGCTGGCTTATATGAGAATTTATCACCCTCTGTGACCAGAAATTCCCCGATTCTCTCCTGACAATAGCCAGCTTCTTATGTCATCCATGGACATTTTTTGTTGAACTTAAAGAGGCAGGAATATTCTAATTACATTTTATTTATTTATTTATTTATTTATTTATTTATTGCAAAAGGTTCTCAGATTCATATTCCGGACCTACGAAACTGAAAGCTGAAAATATTAAAGTTCTGTAAGTTGCAGCTGCCGCTGGACGTTTCTAACCACCTTTAAGGGTCTTGTCCTTCTTTTGGTTCTTCCATGAGCTGAAATTCTTGGGACCCATTCTAGAAAGGACTTTAATAACGCGGTATATAACAGTCCCTACTGAGCTGCTGGTTAACTGGCTGTGACGACGTCGGATCCATCCTGCCCGTTCGCTTTGACGAGCTAGCTATAAGCCAATATAATGCTAGCTATAAGCCAATATAATGCTAGCTATAAGCTAATATAATACCTAACTATAAACTAATATAATGCTAGCTATAAGCCAATATAATACCTGCTATAAGCCAATATAATGCTAACTATAAACTAATATAATGCTAGCTATAAGCTAATATAATGCTAGCTATAAGCCAATATAATACCTGCTATAAGCCAATATAATGCTAACTATAAACTAATATAATGCTAGCTATAAGCTAATATAATGCTAGCTATAAGCTAATATAATGCTAGCTATAAGACTCCCGCTCATGTGGAACACAGGCAGTTTTAATTTCCGCATCTGTCACATGTCCAGGCGCAAATGAGTGGAATATTGGGAGCCAGGCTTCCTTGCTAACCTCCCCCCCCCCCCAAGTTGGATTGCATTAAGGCTCTGAAGACGTCAGACTACAGGGCTACTTACACATATAAATTCTGAGCAAGTCTGTGCATTAGCTTTGTGAAGCCTGGAATATGAAAGTTGTTTTTCCATAAGCCAGCATTTATCGAAGGTGGAAAATATTCGCATATTTAGGGAAACAGAAAATTATTCTGAATCTTTTTTGTTCGCAATCATGCAGAAGCTGTTTGGATTTTCCCCCTTCAAAAGGCAAGGAACAATGCACAGAAAGATCATTTTTATGACCCCCCCCCAGCATGCATTTTGCTGACACAGTAGGAAGACAATAGCCCCTAATGTTCTGTGGGACAGGCCTCTATGTAAATCAGGACTGAAGCCACATCCATGCAAAACAATACTTCCCCAGTACACCTGTCCACCAGAGCTTCCTGGTTATCTTGCCTGCTCCTGTTGGTGCCATGTAAATGTAACAAAAGTGGTACATTTGTGTGTATTCCTGTAGACCAGTGTTTCCCAATCTGGTCCTTGGGGACCCACAGACAGTCCAAGTTTTTGCTCCCTCCCAGCCCCTTTCAAAAATGTGTCCAGCAGCGAGCTCAGAGGGTGCAAAAATGTGGGTCGATTGTGGGTCCCCGAGGAGTGGATTGAGAAACACCGCTCTAGATTACCTGTATTTTGTAAACTTTCCTGTATTTTTTTGGAAACGTTTGGATGCATTCGATCCATTTTTTAATCATACCCAGATCCAGGAACCACTCAAACACCTACCTGGAGCCTCTGGAGGTTCTCCATCAGAATGGTCTTCAAACGCTTCCACGCTGAGGTCCAGGATGGTACACTGAGCAGAACTTAGGTCAGCGGTTCAGACAGGATGATAAATCAGTCTTTTACAGCTGAAAAACTGGCCTCTGTCTCATCATCTCTCATGGCCCCCAGATTTATTCCAGAGTACTCAATATGTACGAGTCTCACTGACAAATTGGGCTCTTGTTCACTCTATGGTTTTATAATCAAAACCGTCAGATATACCCCCCCCCCCAATACATTTATTTGGAATTTATTCTAAAGTGTTTTTAGAACTTATTTCACATGTGCTTTTTATCCAGGCTTTCTTTCTGTGCTGGTTATTACCTGCATTTCTGGAAGTTCACCCTAAAAATGAAAAACCTGACTTGTGCTCATCCTTCATGTATTTGTTTATCAAAGTATATGCCATTGATTGCTCATTAGTGATGCCCAAAATCTTAATTTAATAGGTTGTTGAGCAATGAATCGAACCATTATTAGAATCTACCAAGATATACATGCATTTTTTTTTATCATAGTTATAGTTTGGCAAATGTGAATGAATTTTATTTGTGGTGCTTTTGGTAGCTGAGCCTATCGAGCCATCATCAGTCTCTGTCATCGGTCTCCGTCATCGTTCTCACAGCTTGGCGTTTTTCCACCTCCTTGTTGTTCTGCCAGATCGGCCAATCAAGCCATTTGAGAAGTGTGTTAAAGCCCCTCTTAACGCATGACATGGTTCTCCTGGGCACTTGTCCTATCATTAGCCATTTTTATTAGCCGGCGTCCTTCTGGTGGTGAGTCGTCTTGTTTAGCTTGTGCCAGCAATGGACTTTGATGTGGAGGGCCAGCGTCTCCAGCAAACACAGCGAGGAATTGGGAGGTAGACTGCAGCTGCGCATGACAACGGCTGCTTTTTTACGCAGTTGACTCGACGCTGTTATTTTTTGTAGGGTCCTGCAATGCCTGTACCTGTGTTAACTGTGTTAGTCACCACGACAAGGCTAATTTTCACTGAAAAGGTCGAGGATACCATTCAGTTTCGGTGTATGATTGTTTTATTGTGGATAGTCTAATGCATTAATTGACTACATACATAAGAAATGTTAAGTTGAATACAATGAATGGAGTGCAATGAAAACCAAAAATCGACTGATAATTTGCAATTTTTGCAGCGACCTGAAATGGGCAAGAATTCAGAATATTATGACTGTGTTTATGTTAGTATTTAGATGCAACACAATATTTTAATGTGCCATTTAGCCAGAAGGCTGAATGTGTGTAGCAGATGCATGCAGATATATTATTCCTCCCATCCTTTTGCAGCTAACGGTATGATTGCAGTTGACATCAGAATACTGGCAAGGAGCAAGGAGTGAAGAGCAGGTCTATCATGGAGGCAGAACTAACGTGATAATCGTAAATTTAAGTCTACTGGTTTTTTACTAGTGTGGAGAGTTTTATTTGTGGTGCCGTAGCTATTGGAAATGGCATCTACCCTTTCAGGTCAATGTTCCCCATTTTATTTGCGCTCATTATAATCGGCAGATGCTCTCGTAATGTCAGGTGTTGTTGCCGTGGTTTCCATAGCATGAGGGATCTTGCGGTTTTTGTTTTGAGGTGTTACCATGGAAACAGACCATTTTTTAACGTAACCTGCGGGTGCCTGGGGGGATGTGGAGGGGGTATGTAACGTTAGAGTCATATTCCGTCAACGGCAATATTGTGGTTGTTAGCTACAGGAGTAGCTCCTCTGTAGGTAGACCCCTTCAGCCTGGGCAAAGGGTTTGCTGATCTTTGTCCGCACGGACCCTAGTGGAGCCTGAAACATCGTGTGAGATCCAGTCTCTGAATGGACCTAAAGTTACTTCAGCATCTTTCCTTGTTTATCATGAAGTCACGTGGCCCATGTGTCTGTCTGTCCATGGACTTGTTGGCTCAGTTAGTCCTTTTAGAGCCTTCCAGAAACACAGGGGCGGCATTGCTTGCTACGTTTCCATCTCCTAATGCCTCTGTCAACAGACATTAGAAGATTTTTCACATATTCGATACGGATAAGTTTTCATTCTTTATACAGTGGTGATCAAAGTCCATCATTTGCGATCTACTGAGTGCAGCATTGGTGTAGCTGAGTTTAAACAAGGCAGCAGTGCTTCTGGGAGTCGTCCATATCCAGCATTTTGTAATGTATCCTGCAGACCTCGCATTAAATTGAGAAGCAGTGCGTGCCAGCCCTACCGGAGTTTCTGTAGCCCATAAAACTCACTTGCACTTGGAGGAGGAGAGGAATTAAGCCCGGGGAGGGACAGGGTGCTGGAAGAGGCATCGTAGTCGCCCTCGTCCTCTTCACTCTATCGCTGTCAAATATGTGTCCATGTGTGAACTTGATTTCAGGTCGCCTTGGAGCAGCGGCCAGATGTTCTCCATCCAGCTACGGTTCTTCACCTGCTTCCATCAGGACGATCGTTGCCTGGGGAGGCCATTCTGCCCGTCGTGATGTGGTTTCTGGCATAAGACGTGATGTCCATTCAAACTCGAAGGACATCTCTGGCTTCTGCCTGCCTTAGCCTGTGCGCTTTATGCTAAATCAGTAGCTAACAGCATGATTATAGTCTTTAATAAAGGGAAGGAACACAGCCACAGTTTATGTTGGAAACAGGATTCATGTGTAAATGACAAGTATTTAAGGTGCAATACAATTGAGGGGATTTTTAAATTAAGGTTAATTTGAGAATATAGGGGAAATGGGTATAACAGAATTATAACTTCAAATTGGAACCAGCATAGACAAGTATTATATATCTAAATCAAATTCAAAATGCTAAAAAAACAAACCTCCGAATACATCACCGGTAAAAGTGAGGCTGAAAAGGATGGAGGATCAGCTGTGTAAATACAAAGGAAGCTTGGAAAGGAAAGTCAGGCTGAAGCCCCAGCTTTAAATACGCTGTGTCCTGCTTTGTGCAGGCATGGGGCTTCATTACTGTCTGCTTCTTTTGGCTTCCACTGTTATGATCTTTGTGCGTCTTTCAGGATGGATGTAGTGTTGTTTCACACTGACTGTACAAAGGATTAAAATACTGTAACAATGCAAGCATGAGCTGTGCTTGTATGGCCATCATTTCATTTTAATGACTTTGAGTGACATCTTTTGAAACTTGGTGATTTGCCTGCAAGCCAGCATTTACAGAATGTACAATGGCATAATTGTAGTTTTTATGTCCTCATTAGAGGAAAATCGCTTAGTCGCATTATCCGAAATTGACGCCTTTGGCCTTGCGTATAGGAACACTCAAAGCGTATTGCAGCTTGACGTTCCCCATCAGTGTGGCTTGTAGTTTCACACTCTGCTGGTCTTTGTGGTGCATATGGCGTTTTACAGACGCTTCACTTCAGTTTCAAGACCACTTTTAAGAGTATAGCTGCTAAGGCCATCCTTGGATCCTATTTTTGGCTAGCTGGTCAAGCTCTTTAAGTGTCACAAGACCCGGTTCTGCTCCCATGCTGAGCACACAGACACTTGTCTTTTTATTGCCCAGAAACTTAAATCGGGATGTTTGGAGACCCAAGACTTACCTGTCATCTTTATAGACTTAGTTTAACATGAATTACTCCATACTCATGAAGGAATGGAGAATGTTCCGGTTTCTTTCAGCTGGCAAGATGTTCTTGGATTCGTGCGAGTTTTACTTCTATACATTCCTTTCTTCTTCTTTTTACATTATCTTTGATTTGTGATAGATCCAGGCAAAGTTTGCAGCCTAGATATGACTCTGTGTAAATTGGCTGCTGATTTTCATTTGGCTCCTTCTGGAAATAATCCAAGAGACAGGATGGGGGCCTTGATGTACCTTTTGAGGCGAATTGTTCTTCCTGAAGCACCACACTTTATACAGAGGCTGCTCAGCAGATCTTATTGTCTCAGTAACTCCATCCATCCATTCATCCATCCATTCATTCCTCTTTTATACCTACTTGTCCTATGCAGGGTCCCAGACGCTATGCAGAGCTTAACCCAGAACAAGGTGGCATCCTGTCGCAGGGTACTCACACCTACAGACAATTTGGCAACACCAAGTCCCCTTCGCCCTTTTTTGGAGGGACCTGGAGGATGCCCCACAATGGCAAGTAAACCCCGCACACAGGGAGTCAAGGCGGAGACTCATACCCGAGTCTGAGAAGTGTGAGGCAACAGTGCTAACCACTGCGCCACTGTGCAGCCCCCCCTTTTCACCCAGTCTTCATTAAATTCAGTTGTTTCTGACTCTGTCAGGGTAACAGCTGCTGGTGTGAGACACCTCAGCTGAGTATCAATAGCTGCTGCTTTGGTGAGCCGCCGTCTGGTGTCAGAGACTCCGCCCCTTCCCCCCGTGCCGCCGTCTGGTGTCAGAGACTCCGCCCCTTCCCCCCCGTTCCGCCGTCTGGTGTCAGAGACTCCGCCCATCCCCCCCCGTGCCACCGTCTGGTCCAAACGCTCCCCAGTGGCACGTCCACATGCGTTACAGTCCGACGCAGGTTTTCGGTCCTCAGAGATCGTCCATTATGGACTGTTGGTATCTCAAGCGTAGATTTTTGTTTTTCTGTCGGGAACAAAGGAGCTGATCTCTGCCAAGCCTTTCCGGTGACGTCTTCCAACAAGCTGCATTTCCCTCACTGGATCTTTCTTGCCGTATTTGGCAGAGTTGCTGCCATTAGCAGACAGCAGTGATTGATAGATTTACGTCAAAGCTAGACCATCCCTACTCAGGAAATTTTCAAACCCTTTCATTTACCAAACAGACAAACAGTATAAATCATAAAAAAAAATCATATGAGATTCATTCTGCACAGACACGGTCTAGTCTTGAGACACCCGATTTCTCAATGTGGTGTAAATTCTGCGGATTTAATTTCTTTTACAGTGCTTTTGTTCCTTAGAATTCATACATGGTTATGTAATAATCTTCATTCTTCATGCATTAATCGTTTTTTATGGTGATGAATGTATTTCATAAATACAACACAGATACCTATAGAAACTTGGAATAAGTCCTGAGGAGCCAGTGTGTGTTTTTATTACTCATATTGTTGATGTTTATTAGGAATTCTCATAAAGTCTGTCTTTTCCAAACCAGGCTTCATTATACATGAAACCGTGTCTGAGACTAATTTTCAGTAAAGTCCCCATGTGTGAAAAGTTGAAGGAATTCAGCTGGCAGCAGACGATATTTGCGAAGCTGATATGAGTTTGCCGTTTGTGGCGTGCATCCAGCGGTGGAGAGTCCCCGGCATCTTCGACAGACATATGGCTCCCAGATGAAATTCGCGGCAAACTGTGTTTTTTAACTCCTCCGTTTGTTCTAAAAAAAGTCAGACGCTACGCATCGTACCGGCCCCAGCCGATGTGGCAGCTGGGCGAGGGCACCACAGAGACTGGTGCGGACCGGCGGCGACACTGGTGGTACGCGAATCACCGTGTGACTGTTGTGACTTGTTAGGTGGGGTAGAGGTGGGGGGGTTACAACCTGTGTCAGTGGACGTCTTGTCTAATGCAGCCGTAATTTATTCAGTTCTGTTTGCGTTCTTCGCCTTTCGGCTTGGTCCAGGTCCTGCACGAAAAGAACAGCCTGTCCAGTACTGAGAGAGGTCACATGGGGTGAGGCAAGACGACCGCTCCAGGTGCTCTGGTTAGCGATGGACACTTAGCACGTAATGGAGCAAAAAAAAAAAAAAAAAAAAAAAAAGCACAAGGAAGTCAAAGGCCTTTCAGTGCTGCCTGCCTGCTTTGGCCTCCTACACTGGGATGTGATCTAGTTCATTACATTTGTGCCTTTTTAAAGTTTTGCTAACATATTTAACAGGAATAAAGACCGGAACTAAATATTAATTTGCATAATGTATTATACTAATATTAATAATGTGAATATGCTTTTACCTTGTTATTGAATTGTTACAAATATATCAGAATTTCAGAAAACCAATCCCATGATTTGCTAAAATGTTGATTCAGGCTGTTAAGTGCATTGCAGTAGCAGCGCCCCAGAGGGTACATACCCGCCAGCACAGACCTCCATCGGTTCCATACTGCAGCCACCCATCAGAGTGCCTTTGCTCTCAATGCGACGTCTGGAAGTTTGTTAGACGTTGTGTAACAGAGTACGATAAACGTTATGGAAAATGAAAATGGCTTTTCAGGGAATATGGCTCCCTGGGCATAAGGCTTTTTCCAGCGATAGACTGGGTGTGCTGTTCATCTGCGCCCAATTAGACCGTGGCCGTGACGACGAACGTCTGTGTCATGTCACTCTAAGCCTAGATCACTTTTTTTTTTAACAATTCAGTTGGCTGGACCTGGATTTCCGCCTTCCAGCAAAGATGGGCTATATTTAATTTGTCTGTCATGACACAGAATTCCCCAGTGAAATTTAGTCGTAGATTCATATGCTACATATAACATGCAGCCCTTGTCTGTGGGCAATATGTAGACGGTACCATACTGGAATAATCCCAGTAAAGGAAAATTTAGGTTATCAATTTTCAAAGTATTTCTTCATAATGAATCTTACACTAATTGCTTGAACTACTGAAAAAAACGATTCAGTTTGCATGTAAGTCTTGGTGTATCATCCCTGCTGTGGAATACTGCAACAGAGCCAAGCTTGGACATGATTAAGGAATACCTTTTTATGTTTGAGTTTGTTCCTTTGTTACACTAAGCCTTCCTGACAGTGATTCTCAACTGGCGGGTCACAACCTACAAGTGACTCGTGGAACCATTTTCATCGGGCCACAGATTGTGTGGTTAAAGAAAATATTTTGAATTTTTTTTTTTTTTGTAATATCGGACTTTTGTGGTCGTGAATGATCTGCAGTCGTTTTTTTTTTTGTTTTACTGCCAACACACACCCCTTCTTTGGTGAAATAAGTGAATGAATACCAACAATAAAGGGTCATGACTACTGACTGAGGACTTGTGAGTACTGAGGCTACACCAGCTGTGGACCACTGATCTAGGAGACGGGAAGGAAAGGACTTTCTGCCGAGAATTTTACATATTCTGTGACCAAAGATTTTGTACAATTCACTGTAGTTTTTACAATGCGCGACGCAGGATTCACGCAGGTGCCCACAGTATTGTGTAGTGTTTGTCATTTCGCGTGTGTGGCCTGTGAATTTGGCTCCCCAGTGTTTGCTGCTCCTTCAACACCTGCTTCTTATACTGACTGCAGAACAGGGGTCCCCTTAATTTGAGAGCAGCTCTCAAAGCGCCAGGGGTGACTTTTTCCAAATGTAACGCAGTTGCTCATTGGCTCGCTGTCAGCAGTCTAGGCAATGACGTCACAGCTTTCACTTAGACTTGGTGCCCGCTACTCTATTTATTTATTTCCAGGAAAACGGTGCTGATTCTCGTGAAGTTCAGTGACAGAAGCATAGAGGCAGTGAGACTGCTGAAGTCTCTGAGATCCTGTGCTGTGAAGGTCTGCCCATGACCGCCACATTAACCATTTCCAGCCTCACGCCTCCTCGAAGACCCGTGAGCAGCTTCTCAAACGCGACCTCCCAACCATCAACCCACCTTGTTAGGTCCAATGTCCTCAGAGATACCTTATGGAGGAAATTAGTGGAAAATGAGCTTGACTTCCAGAAACTCCATATCCCAGTTGGTTACAAACACACTGGTTGTCCATAATCGGGGGGGGGGGGGTGCAAAGTGACTTGTGGCAAATAGCCCCAAATTGTTTCCAGTACTGTACTTTGAGCTGTACTTTTTCAGCACTTGCCACCAAGGGTATATTCACACTTGGCCCGGTTGCCTTGTACTGTGCTTAAGCACAGTTGCCCCCCAACTCCGCTAAAGTGTGCTTAACGTTCCTGACCTGAGCACGCTTTCGTCATCCCCCTGCGACTTTTTGTGTTGAAGGAAAAAGAGGAAGGAAACTGTTATCAGACAGCAGATGATTAATGTTGTTATTTTGTGGCTCTTTTAGGTCATTTTGGGCACAATGGCGCACGGCCCTCGTATAGATTTATTGAGTTTCGCAACACAGTGATTTTCGTCTAATCGTGCTGCATGTATAAGACGACAGACCTTTATTTTACCAAATATCTCAGACTGTTGCATCCAGTTGTTCCTGGATACGCTTGTCAGCCCAAATTTCCAGCTAACACTGCGCCTCCGCTGCAGACCAATGCGACCCCTTTGCAGCGACGTTTGTCGCTGCTTGTCCTGTCAGACTATCTCAAAAATGGCTGAGGCCTCAGAATCCAGTAGTGTACATGCAATAATAATCATCACTTTATTAATCCCTGTGGGGAAATTGTCTTTTATACACCTCCCTCAACTTGCTCTTCATAAGCAAGCTGTCTATGAAGGACAGCCACCCAAGGGCACCCAGGGAGTTGGGGGGCCTTTCTCAAGGAGCCACAGATGTGCTGAAGCTGGGTTTGAACCAGCAACCTTATGATTACAGGCACACAGGCTTAGCCCACTGAGCCACACGCTGCCCCTTGTACCAGTAGTATCACTGATGTCATGCCTGTGTTCTGTGCTTAGACAACGTTAGCAATCACTTAAGCATACTGCGCCTGAGTCCAGCTGGGTTGTACGTGGGCTCATGCCCAGGGAGGGTAGGGAGCGATCACACTAATCAAATGGGCTCAAACAGGCACGGTATGGATTGCCTAGCGTGAGGATTCCCAGAGTTCAATTCACCACTGAGTTGTGGTTGTTGGTGTTAATGCGCTCAGTGCTTGGATTAGCTCTGGTACGTAATCAAAACAACCAAATTCATTAAAGCGGGAGGTCACTCTGACTCTGCTTATGTTAGTGCGGAACATCGATCCACACGTTCATTTATCGCACCCTCTGTCTGCCTGCCTGGTCAGACTTGGAGAGCCCATGTGATAAAAAAAACATCTCACAACGCTGTGATCACATCTGGAAGCGATTACCGTGCTGGGGAAGAATGGAGGACAGGAAACTGAGTAATGACATGAACGGCGGCTACTGGTGTGGCTGTATGGTAAGATATCATGGAGGAACCTCTGAACGGTGACTGTCCATCCAAAACCAGCATGCTGACTGCAGTATCCAGTATTGCCTGTCCACCAGTACTTTGCTTCCTACCATCATCACATTGCTTTATTTAACTGGAATGGCTAAATACCCCCCGGGTCGTTAACCACCACGGCACCGAGTGGTTTTTACGTTGCATCGCTTGGGTTGGGGGGTGACCGATCTTTTCCCTTTTTTTCCCCCTGCTCCACACCCCCTCCTGCTTCACAGTGGAAGAATTATTTAACATTCTCCCTGCACGTATTTGTTTCAATTGCCTGTGACTGCAGCTGAGAGTTTATTTAGAGAAGCGTTTTTGGTTCCAGACGTGGCTGCTGATACCAAAAAATGTTGGCCTATCACAGTGTATTCAGAGCTTCGATTTTTCTGCCATTTTTATGTATAATATAAACAGAGATATTGGCATGAATATACCAAAACCTCAGAAAACTGATATGGACGCCTGTTTACATTTGTAAAATGATGTGTGAGGCAATTAGTGTGCTGGTTCTGGTTCTGCAAGTGGTTCTGTTTTAGACTTCCCAGTGGCTCAAAGAAGCCTGTGTCTACTACTACTACTAATAATAATAATAATAATAATAATAATAATAATGACACTGTTATCGATCCCTGTGGGCAAATTCTCACTTCATCTACCCCATCTTGCTCTGCATGAGACACAGGGACACATATGCAGGTGAGAGCACAGGGACAGCCAGCATGCCAGACCCCTGGAGCTGCGGGGTTAAGGGCCTCGTTCCGGGGCCCATAGACATGTGACTATTCTGCCAAGACCGGGTCTCAAACCAGTGACCTTCTGATCCCAGCCGCAGAACCTTAGCCCCTTATGCAAATAGATTTGTGGGATCTATGGAAGCCATTTCCTCAAACAGCTCTAGCGGCTGAGGTCCTTCATAGCTTTATAGTCGGGCTTTAGGTGGCCAGTGCCTAGCAGAGGGCGGGGCACCTGCCCCCACCATGTTCAGCCACTGAGCCTGAATGGCTATAGACGGGATTTCGGTTCTTCTCGCTCAGTGGGCCATTACTTTCTCTGAAGGCCCCTCGGCCTCCCAGGAGCCCAGCCAGCCGACGCCTTACACTCCGACAGGCCTCTCTGGTTAGCCCAGTCACACAGCCCTATGGGTGCCAACGCACAGTAAAAAATTCGGTGCGCGTTACGACATGGATCAGTGTGTTTGCCAGTACAGACCCAAAGGTCTTTTATCTGCGTTGTTCCTCATTGTTTATCATGGAGTCCTTTGCTAGTCATTCCTCACAATGTCTATTTAAAGCTTGTTGTAAACATACATTGTGTCTGTGAGATGTTTTTTGCTGGTGTCTGGTTCGACAATTTCCCCAGTGTATCAAGTCATGTTGTGAATCTCTCCAGCTCCGAAAGTTCTTCACTTAATGCACTAATGGATGGATTTAAGATGGACTCGGTCATTAAGAGGGTCATTTCCCCTCAGCATGCTGTCTTCTCCATTTCTGCGATTTATCTGTCATGTTTGTTGCGAGCCAAAGTCTGGTAGTTTTTTTTAATATAGATAATTGTTTTCGTCTGTGACCGTGAACGTAAGGTATTCATAGGCATCATCTCTTAGACAAATGGTGTGCTTTAATACTTGGAGCAGCAATTTTTTCCCCCTCATATAGCATTCAGATTATTCAGATATGTGACATGTCATCTGTTATTCGGTTTCGTGCTGAAATGTCCTCAGTTCCTTTTGTAAAGCCTCGCATTCGTCAGCAGAATAGATGTTCCTTTTCATTTACATTTTATATTTTTTTACAAGACGCCTTTGACCAAAAGCGACGTACGAGCGAGAAAAGCCTGGGGAGGCTTCCTTTACAGCCTGGAGGCTCCTGTGCTTTTTATCGACTAGATAAGGAGCAGAAGCAGGCACAGTGATTGGCAGTTCAGACCATCTCCTCATGTGCTGGAGGCTAAGCACTGGGCTTCTCCTGCTGTCATAGGTGTGCGTTCCGTGTGCTCCTCACACTGCAGATGAGGTTCTATGGAGGTGTTAGAAGCTGTGGGACGACGTCCTAATGAGGACTCTACACAGACTGCTTAAAATCTGGGCCACTATTGGAAATACAGTTAGCTAATAACTTGGAAGGAGCTTAAGAGAATTTCCCTCAGAGCATTTTTCTCATGTGCAGCAATTCATCGCTCTTGGAGAATCCACACAGAACCTTGCGAGCACAGAATCTTCTGGAACATTCTCAGCTCATTTATATATCACAATTATATCTTTATGATGTTAATGTGTGTCACTATTGTCTTGGAACCAAGCAAGGCATGCTGATAAAGGCATCCCAACAGAACGTACCTTTCAAGAAGTGTAGGAAGCTGAAACGTGTTTTTATTTTAACGTGAAGTTTATTGGAAGAGTAGAAGCTGAAGGAGGAATTGAATGGTGCCTCTTTTAACGTAACTCCTTACTGAAAATGTCATGAGTAACTGATGACATCATGGGTTGGGAAATGCTGATATTAGAGATATATTCCCCTACTTCTATGATTGTTTTTTTATATATATAATTGCTTTTACAGTTTATCCCAGAGATGATGCAATAATGTACGTCAAAATGTAGGGAAGTTCATTTTTTTTTACTTAAATGTTGTGAAATTACACACTGGATTCAATTTCTGCCCAATATCTGTTTTCCATCTTAACTGAATACTATACTAATATTATTTTCTCGTAATTTCTTGAACACGCCACTTTTTTAACCCAGCTTTTTCCAGTGAATACCCAGATTTTCAATTTGTGCAATATTAAACCTTTGAAGCCATACCAGAGTTTGAATGAACTCGTTGTCTTGGCTGTTTAACACAAGTCTGCATCCTCTGTAAGCCACACACGGAGCGCTGATGTGACCGTTTTTGTATTGACTGGGAAACTCTGACTAGACTTACAGTCACAGGAAGCCATGTTCGATCCAAACATGAAGTTACTAATTAGGTGTCTCATGCACGGAAACCACAGATAAGCTTAGACCTTAGAGTTTAGCAGATGCTGGGACACATGTGAATCACCTGTTTGTTTGTGTTTCTGAGGTAGATGTTGTTGGCGCAGTGTGTCCCTTTTTGACTCAAGCACACACACACACACACACACACACACACACACACACACACACACCTAATGGGCAGAGGAGATTATCGCTTTTCAGAATGAAATATAAAAGCATCATGTTCAGTTTGCGGTCAAACCGATGTTTTTCTAATCCAAAGACAGGAAGCTGGCAAAGGCTAAACCAAAGCATCTTGTTCCTGTTGCAGCAAGATTTATGGAGGTGAGCGGGAAGCTGCTGCTTTAAGAGAGATTGCTGTGCTGGAGCTGGATCAAAGATCAAAGACGTTTGTGGCTTTAGTTAGTAATCCACAGCTCATGTTGTGTCGTTAACAAGGGAAACACAACATTCTGACTTGCATGTGTCTCTCATATACACATAAGGCCGTCCTCGTGTTTGAAGGTAGTCAGACTGTATTTTGGAGTCTTGAGTAGTCTCATATTTACACGAGCACTACATCTGTTGATGTTGTGTGATAAAGTATTGCATGTGGACGGGTGGACAACTGCAGTCTTCACAGAGTTAGGTGTCCTTTCAGCCAATCATTGCCTTTGTCCTGAATCAGCAATTGGGATTAGCCTGCTGTGTAACGCAGTGACTTCATTCCCAGCATTAATCACAGAGATAAGCCTCCGGGATCAGAATTGCTCTCCTTTTGATTGCAAGAACAGGATTTACAATATTTTGCAAAAGTGTTAGCAGTCAAAGAAAATCTTTAAAGTTATTTATTTGGGTACTAAGTGTATATTTGTGCAGAACAAAAAAATAGAATTTATCATTAGAACATATGCAAATTAAGAGAGAAAAAAAATTCTTCTGTTCGCCAAAATGTTACAGATTTCTTGCTGGATGGTCTGTTCCCTCAGCTCTCCCCAGGGGCACCCCAGCCATTCCACTCGTTAAATTTAAGTACCAGCTTATTTTTATCTATTTACTTAGTGAGTGAAATATCTCAAAGAGGTATTGATTGGCCAAACAAGGTGGGCTGCTAATCCAGCGGAAAAATACATGTGTGTACTGAATGCGTGACACAAACATCATGGTGACTTTAGAAGAGGATTTGAAATGGATAAGCTGACACTCTTTGACAGACATAATAGTTTTTACACCAGCATTAAAATCATTTATACATCATTCAGTAATGCTTTACATTAATTGCACCTTCATAATTTTTTATTTTGCATTCATAAAACATTCAGTGCACCCTCATAATGTATTCATTAAGTATTCATAAAACATTCATAAACATCATGTATGTATACCATCCCTACATCCTAACATCCCTAAACAGCTGTAATATACATTAATAACAAACATTATAATTGTATAATCATATAATATTTGGTATTAATGTATATTGAAGCTGTTAAGGGATGTTAGGATGTTAAGGTGTGCTTATGAATGTTCTATGAATGCATTATGAAGGTGCACTGAATGTTCTATGAATGCATAATAAATGCATTATAAAGGTACACTTAATGGAAAGTGTTACCCATCACTTTCTCTGACTGCCTAAGACTTTTTCATGATAGTGTGTAAATTCCTTAGGATTGTTTAATCAGACCCTTTACTGGAATGAGCTTCTGTATCGGCTCATTAATGTCAGATGGCTTATATTTAGTGTAGGTTGGATTTTTGTGTCCCTTTCCCCTTTACTTTATTTACCAGGGTGTCGACACATGGAAGATTGACTACCTGCTACATGCTGCTTCCAAATGTCTAAGAAAGAATAATGGACCCGTGCAAGCTATTCCATAGCGGGCAACCAGAAATTAATTGGTATTGTATTAGGTAATGGAAAGTATCAGATCATTTTGTGTTCATAATCTGCGGGATCCAGATGGTCTAACCTGTGGAATGGAGCAGGGTGCGTGGTGCGAGGTTGGCCCATGTGGGAACCCGCAGTGGGAACCCGCAGCGGGTCGATGCCAAACCGCTCAACCTGTTGACCAAAGAAGTGCCTTGAGAGTCCTAATTTAATATTGCGCGGTATTTGCAGTGGCCCACATTCGCTGTCTGCGAGCCACATTTCCACTCCATCCACTCGGTAATCCAGCATGGGAATTGTGGTGGAGATTTACGAAGGTCTTGCCGACGGTCTCTCCCCCCCCTCAATCTGCCAATAGCTGGGGAGACCGCCAGGCTGACAAATTCTCCAGAAGGCACCTGAAAGTGGAGCAGCTCTCGAGGAAGGTATGCATGATGACATTTTGTGATTTGATTTGCTGAGCCTTGTGTGGAGAAACTCAAACATGTAGGGCCTAGTAGAAAAGGTTCTTTGGGGGGGGGGGGTTGGCTTTGAAGTTGACCCTAGAGCTCCTCAGTATTGCGCATGTAATTTCTTTAACAGGGTGGAAGAGTCTACAGTAATGGTAATGTGAAAGAGCAGCCCTAATGGGTCATCTCTGACCTACATTGTTCCCAGTCTGCTTCTGTCAGGGCAGAAGGTATTCCTTGGTGACCAGGCTTGGGGCCTGCTGTCCTGACAGTTACCCAAAGGGAAGCCCTACATCTGCATGCCAGGCCCTGTCCAGTCACTCCTACTGCTCCAGGCAAGAACATTATGAGAATCTCTTCAGAAGCAATTCATAAAGGGGAAAATGGCAAGGGGTGTGTCCATATGGCGGCCCCTCGGCTCAGGGGTTAGGCTAGCTCAAAGCCATCTTTAAAGGATGGACTTCTGTGTGTCAAAGTGTAGATAGGTAAGATGAAGATAAGGCTGTAGTTAATGGGCTGTTTGTCAATGCAAGTGCTTGCATGTGCTCTGTCTGTCAGGTTAGCAGTGGACGAAATGAACAGGTTAACTACACTTTCTTCCAAAACTGGGCAGCATTCTACTCTGGCAGAGAAAGATCCGGAGAAAGCGAGTAATGAAGCAATATGAGCAAAAACAATAGTGGCACGTTTTAAATTCAATTGGTATCACTTCACTGCCTACTTTGGTCTTGAGGGCATGAATCCATTGTCATCTATGAAGTTCATTTTCAGGTCTGGAGATTCCAGCATTTCCAGGATTTTCTCTAGTCACTCCGCAGGCAGAAATGTGTAGCTCCCAAACTCCATGATCAGTTTGTCAGTATGAATGCATACAAATCTAAATGAGTCTCATTAAGGGATACCCCAAAACACTATTCATACATGAAGCGGGACCCCCATTTATTTGTTTCTGTTTCTTCTTTCCTGTCTGTTTCCTACATCCTTTCTGCTGGGAATATCAGCATTTGTTCACATCCGTCATTCCTTGCATCCAGAGGTGCAAATGTGAATATTTACCCACTGTACAAAAGGTCATTGTTGGTCTGATGTCTGTATGCAGCTAGACAGACTGCCAACACAACCAGGAAACAGCACATCAACGTTGATGCTTCATATTATTTTTATATAATAATAGCTCTTCACGATATTCAAGCTGAAGCTTCACTAACATTGTGGGCTGCAGCCTTACATCAGTGTTAGAACAGAGCCTTATATTAATGTGTTTTGGTTCATTGCTCTGGTTTGTTTGTTTGTGTCTATGGAAGTTTCAGGGGCTGTCAAGTGTGACGTCCATGAGGTGGTCAAATGCAGCTGTGTAGAGTCAATCCTTAACTGTCAGACAAGTCATTAACTTTCACGTAACAAGTAAGTCTCAAATCTTACCACTCAAGTTCCAAGTCAAGTCCTGAGTGAAAACAGGCAAGTTCCAAGTCTAAAGTCAAGAGTCTAACACCAAGTCAAGTCCCGAGTCAACAAACCAAAGTCTGAAGTCAAGTCTGGATATAATCCTTTCTTATAATTTAATGCCACAAAAGTATTATATTACAGTCTTGTAATCTATTATAACTGTTTGCCCATTTAATAAAGTATTAGGAGGGGTGTACTCAGTGAATATCCACCAGTAAAACTGGGCCACACAGAAAGGGCCCGGGACCGAACCCAGGACCTTCATGCTGTGAGGCGGCAGCGCTAACCACCGCGCCACTATGCTGCCCCCTGATTTATGTAATCAACCTTTCAAATGGGCAGTGACTGTTTCAACAATGATGGCAGGTCACATGACACAACATGATTGAAGCTGACTAGTTTGTGACTGTACAAAATGCTGGTTATGCAGAATAACCAGGGCAATGACCTGCTCTGTGGAAGGTGCAATGTGAACCAAACCCGGTCTCTGGAATAATGTCTTTTTATTGAAAAGTAACAGCTTAGTATGACCTGGTCTGGCGCTTTGTCGTCTTTGGCTGAGACTGCAGCAGAAACAGAAAAATTCTTTACAGTTAGCTCATGGAATGTGGAACAGAATGTTAATGTCAACTCTGTCGTCATATACTTCGAGATTTGAATGCATGTTTTTCTTTATTCCATTTTTATTTGTTTGTTTGTTTATTTATTTATTATTTTAATAGTCTCCCTCTGTCCTAAAATCCATGGCCAGCCCTGAGAGACAAAGGGAACATTGTGTGATGTGGACAGCCCCCCCCCCCACGCAAAAGGATTAGGTTACTCATGGAAATGACATAAGGGTCTCATGCAAGCACTGAAGACGTCTAACATCTCAGTTATTGGTTCCCTTTCCTGTTCCTGTGCTTGAAATTCTGATGTATTATGGGACATTTCTTATAGGGTGTGACTCCCTGTCCCACAATGACACCATGTTTCCTCACCCTGGGAATGTGGACTATGTCTTCAACTGACTCGAAGGTATTCATGCGATGTCTCTCCCTGGGGATCTGCACTCCCAGTGTTTGATTTAGGGGACAAGTCGGGTCTTGAACTTCTGTCCTTGAATACAGTTGCACAAACCACATATTCATCAACTAAGCAGCAGCACATCTCATAAGCATTTCTTGAATGGAAAGATAGATCTATGATTATTAGAGCATTAGCATGAAAAATGAGCAACTGGTCATGTGTTCTGTCATCCTCCTATTATTCTTAAATGCATATCAACCCACCCAAAGACACAACCCTACTTTATATAGAGTAATTCCTGGATATTCCCTTAGGCTGGTGTTTTGTGTAACGTATGTGTGTGTATGCTTATATGTTTAGCTTGTGTTCAGCCGTGTTCCCCGTGGTGTGGCGCTAACAAGCCTCACCTGGTCCTTGTTTAACGCTGCCTCTCGTTTCAGTCCTCGTGTGGATGATCCCAGGTGCCTCTCGTTTCAGCCCTCGTGTGGATGATCCCAGGTGCCTCTCGTTTCAGCCCT
>JAODLC010000083.1:1165476-1178682 GCA_026781145.1 Hippopotamyrus pictus | reverse complement strand
CACACACACACACACACACACACACACACACACACACACACACACACACACACACACACACACACACACACAGAGTTATTTCCCATATTCACGTGTGAGGAACTAACTCCGCCACTGAGTCTCCGTTCTTGTATGTTGGAAGGGCTGTTCTGCTGGCAGGCTGAAGTCTGCACCTGGTTAGTTGATCTCTGCCTTGCGAGAACGTGCAAACTCATTCCCGTGTCGTCCACTGCCTCTGAGGCTCAGCTGAGCAAGGAGAAATGCCAAGTCGTCTTGGCAAGAGCTTGTGTGTGCAGACAGGGCTGCACGTCTGAATGAAATGTATACTGTTGTGCCACAGGCTGAGCCAGATTAATACATGAACTTATACCAGAATCTTATATCATTTACCATCCATGGGCTGCTATCCAGGTTTCCACTATGTCAAAACTATTGTGTCCAGTTGTTATTATTGCAGTTTGTCCAGTTGTGTCATTGTAGCACTTTGAATGTACATTGTTTGCATCTCCACTGACATCCCTGATGCCAGCAGGGACTCTGGAACACTTTTTGGTATCTTTGCTCCCAATGTAACATTAGAAGATGATCCCAATCCACAAGCACCAGCATCTTGGACTGTGTCCTCTAGCAGAATTACCTGGATGTAGAGGCAGGCCTGCTTATAGGGAATGTGAATTCTGAATTGACCAATAGCGTTTGTAGATTGTGGTCCAGTTGCAATTGTCTTCACTGTACTGATTGGTTGTTATCTTATTGGTTCTTATCTTATGTGTGGGAGGTAGCGCTTGCATTGCAGTATTAAAATAGAGCAGTATTCTCCACCAGCCTTGTAGTACGTCACAGTATTACAGCTCAAACTTGAGATAATGGAAAGTACTGCTCGCTTTGCAAATCGCAGATATGCAGTGTTACAGATCAGCAGCATAATAATTAGTGCTTTCGGATTCACAGGTCAGCTATCGTGGTGTATTGGGATGTATTGGTGAAGCCATAGAGCTTTAATGGTGATGTAGGGCCGGAGTATCGGGACACAGAGGCCATCCAGCAGCTGGGGGACCACAGCTGAAGATGAAAGGAGCCCCAGCTGAGGCAATGGGGAGCAGAGGAAGGGAAGTCAGTGGTGGTTTGAGCTGAGAAGTGAGGGAGAACACTGCAGACCAGAACGGGGGAGGGTGGGTGGGGTGAGGAGGGCTGGGGGGTTAAAACTGTCCCTCTGCAATGTGTTAATGTTTGGAGGTGTTACATTAAGCAGTCCCCTCCCTCCCTGCCCGGGTATACATGCTGCTCGGACTCCCTGTCGACATCACTCCACAGTCACTCGCGATCCGATCAGCTCCAGAGCGAGATCCCGCCTCACTGAAGTGTCCTGTGTGGAGACTGTCCGAAGGCACCATGCTTCCAAGACCTCTATACCTGCTCCTTGCTGGGATTCTACTGATCAGCTTCAGCCATGCGCAGCAAATCAGAGGCAAGTCATTCAGAACAAATAGTTACGAAAACAACTATGGTGATTATGTGCATATTTTCTCCAAAAATGGGCTGAATTTTTTTTTATTGCCATGCTCTTTGTTTTCAGCGTCATTTGCCGCAGATACGTGTTTGTCATACATTTTCGTTTGCACTGCCTCCAGTACCTGCAGTGATGTAAAGAGTCGGAGAGATGCCGTGATGGAAAGCTCCGGAACGCTTTGCACTGTAATTCTGTCTCCTTGGTAACCCCAGCTTTGATCCTGCGCAGGATTCTGGGCATGCAGCTGGAGAGGGGGGGCTTCACCCTTTTCACTTTTTGGCTTCTCTTGTGAATGTCAGGTGTGATGCATTGCGTGCCGATTAGATTCACAAACAATTGTAACAAAAATGCATGTTTTTGAAAGACATTGAGGTACTTTGGTCATTTCAGTGATATGGACAAGTCCTTAATGTCTGTTAGCCCGTTAGTGTTGAAGTAGAATATGATCAAAAGTGGGATTTTGCAGTTTGGTGCACAAAGTACCACTCCCTTTGATAGAGAAACACCTCGTAATTATAAGCAGATGTTACAGTCCATGTTCCCAATAAGGGGGAGCTGTGGCAACTTAGCAGAGTGCAGGCAGAATTACAATCTCACAGATGTTGAGTTGTATAGAATGCTAAATGGCATATAAAACCTTTATATGGTTTTTCTGATGCAAACGGTGTCTTTTAAGTTCCCCAGAAGTACTTAATGCGTTTGTATTCTCATGGGGTTTTTTTTACCTCTAACCTCGAAATGTGAACAAAAGTGTAGAGATGTATTGTTCTGCGATTAAAATGCCTAAAGAGGAAAAGACACAAGCATCACAAACCGTCTGAAATTACATTGGCCAAGCTGTCAAACCGGAGCCCTGATTGGCTCCTTCGTTACTTTACTGAGAAGTTCTATGTCGAAGCTGGCTGTAGTATAATGAGAACAGAGAGGTTTCAGGTTCCGCCCAGGTTCTCTGCATATTCCTTCAGTCGCTCTCACCCAGTAGGCAGCTGTAGCTGCCTCTGTTTCCTCAGATCCATGTTGTCGCAGACGTGCATTTTGGCTGCGTTCCCCCCTCCTATCCTAACCCATGCACTTCTTCTCAGTGACAGCCGGGTCTAGGGGGTTGATTACCATGGGTTCTGGGAATTGTTATCCCATCCTTCTGTCGGGTCTCTGCTCCATCCAAGGCAGAACAGGAGCCCTTCTGTCCCAGCGCAGCTGCGCAGTCGGTGTGCACAACTGCTGCCCAGTAACTGGACTTTTTTTTCTTGGGTCGAAGTAAGTGAACAGAAGTTGTCATTGACTCATGATGAACATTATAATGAAACTGATTTAATTTCTGACTACGATGTAAATATGCAATGAATGGCACATGGACCACGGTTTCATGGGTGTGTTTATCACCAATACACCAGTATAACAGTGCAAAACATGCGGTAATGCTTTACAGTAACTGTACCTTCATAATGCATTCATAAACAACACGCAAGTATGCCTTAACAGCTTTAATATACCTTATTAAAAATATTATATTATAATACATATTATAATTGTATAATCATATAATGTTTGATATTAAAGTATGTTAAGGCATACTTACATTCTGCTTATGAATGCTCTATGAACGTACTATTAGTGCATTATGAAAGTGCCATAAATGTAAAGTGTTACCAGACATGCTCAGTGTAACAGTTCGGAAGATATGCTCCTGAAGCTTGGTGGTCCAGCATCTCTGCTGCGGGCTGGTGTGCTTAGAATCCATCACTTTTTATTGACCTCTATGTAGACAGGGTTTGAAATGCGACAGAGGAGGTTACACAGGTAATCAGGTAGCCCAGTGGTAATGGGGACAATGTTCTCCATGAAGCCAGGAACTATTAGTTCTTCACTGTTATGACTCTAACTTCTTGTCAGTACATTCAGCTTGAAATTGGGAGCATTGAATTAAGGTTTGGCTCAGTCCCGTGGTCCAACTTCAGCTTGAGTTCAGCCTGGTTTGCTGAGTGTGACTGACCTCACCTCAGCAAAAATATTTTTGGTGTCCATGGTTGAGGATCTTTCTTATTTCCATGTAAAATTTGTCAGTACAAGTAATGATTGTACACTGGAGGCATCTCATATAAACATACAGAGGCTTTCCAAGAGCAGAGCAGGTTGCCGAATTCAGAAACTGACCAGTTGATTTGATTGGCCGTTGTTTCTGGCATGTTGGATGCATGGTTTGGCCAAAACACACTTGACTCTTCATTTGTCAGAATAGTTAAAGGTAAAATTCTGAATTTATTTTTTTAACAAAATGACCAATAATTAATTGTTGCTGGAAGGCAAGATTGTGTAAATGTTCAGTATACAGTTTGTGCTAAAATTGTAACAACAATGTTTCCACAGTCAAGCCGATGCATTTGCTAACCTCACATCCACTACTAGCTGAAATATTGTTTCATTGTGCTGTTGCTCAGTTGCTTGTTCACCCAGAATGCTCTAGCATATAACCCTTAAATGTATTGTTCTGACTCCTTCAAGACAGAGGGTGCATGGCCCGATCTGAATGAACGGTTTTTTTTCCCTTCGTACATTTATGTGTTTGATGACCTTTTGGCTGAGTTTGGTGTCTGGCCCATGCTGACCAGTCCAGACGTACCAGTCCTGTAAGCTTTGATTAAATGGTGATGTAGGGTCATTTAGACTGGGCTGAGAAAATCATAACTGAGATAGCTGCCCAAATTTTAGGGAAAGCGCTGTATTTTGTTTGGCTCTTCGATGGGAAATGATTAGAGCCAGTCAAACTGAATAAATGAAGCAGTGTTATGAATGTGTGTGGAGAGACCCTGGGGAGATTTGGATGCCTTCAACAATACTCTCTATTTTCAGTGGTTGAATACTCCCAAGTCAATCTGAATGGGTAACAAATCCATTACATTTGTCACAATCGTTATGTGCATATAAACATTTCAGATTGTGAGGGGGCAGAACGAGCCAGGAACAAGTTTAGTGTAATCTGTCCATCTGGCTTCCTATTCCCTGTGGCCATATTTTTCACACCTTGGCCCTCTGACCTCAGCTGTCTCACCATAAGTAGGTCAGCTCCACGTTAAACCTTTGAATGGCTGGATCTTGACAGGGATTATCTATGTGATGTATCTCCAGGTCTGGGCACAACTCCACCTCAGGTATCTGATCACTGAGATGCCGATCATGCATCATCATTTTGTCCTTAACATGAAATACCCCAATATAAGTGGACGAGACCAAATTCTGGATGATGTTTCTGTGGTGGGCTTTGTTTCAGATTGCTGTGGGTTTGCCAAAGGTCTACAGCAATTATCTACACTCCTTTTTTTTTAATCTGCCTTGTTATTCCGAAAAACTCTCAAGCAGAATTACTGATGCTGTAGAAAGCATAATACTGCTATTGTTAATCTGAGATCGATGTCTGAAAGCACATTTCAGAAACAACGCTGTGGAAAGGGTTTCTGTGTGCCCGTCTGTTTTCATTCCAGTGGTCTCTCGATTTCTGAATTGTTGGGGTATGGAACAGAGAGGAGGCAGCAGCGCATATGTTTGGCTGTTTTCATGTGGAAAAAATGTTGAAGACAAGCCATGTGTTTTTCTTCACCTCTGTTCAATTTGAGCTGCATTTGCTACGACTGTCAATCCAAGATTATTTCAGCACTGGCTCTCATTTAGCCTTTGTCTTGAAGTCAAATTTTTATTTTGCTGTCAGTCAGGTCCTGCAGTATACGACTCTGGAGTGTTCCGAGTGGAAGGTCTGGGAACTATATCCATATGGAAGTTGGTGGGAAATGGAGACGCCTTTGACATCAAGGAATAGCATGATTAATATGTATATATCTAAGCTATCCACTTGTCATGGAGCAAAGATCAATGGAGTATTAATCTTAATCTGTATAGCATAGTTCCGTAACAACCCCTTACTGCTCTGTGTGTTTCTCTAAAAGGTACAGTTAAACAATGCTTGCTGCCTTTCTCTGTCTTGTTTACCAATCCAGGAATCCAGGAAACCCTCTTTAAATGCTTCTGAAGTGTTGAACAAAGTCTCCAGGAACATTAGTTCTGAAAATTAAGTCACCTTTTCCTGCCTCTCCTGTCTATTAGTCTGGCAGGAAAATGGCAGCACTTGTCTAAGATCAGAAGGTATTGCGGATGGTGATCCAGCTTCCATGGCAACAGATGATACAATAGCTGTACTGTAGGGCAAATGATGTCCTCCTGTTAACTCAACTGCTTTATGGTATTAAATAAAACCGGTTAATCAATAGTTAATTCAATCATTTGCCCATAATTGTAATTCCATTAGCTATTACTGTTCAGTAACGTATTTACAATGAAGTAGGAAGATATTAGTACCCAGGATACCATCTTTCTTATGCAATTAGAATGACGTGGCTTTTGAATGTGTGAAAACCCCTGAATTCTTGTCACAGGTGAAATGCTTACAAACTCGGCGCCTTGGCGTCCTTTTCCATCTGTGTCTTGCGCAGTAAGGAGACAGAACATGAAAGTGCGCATCAATGCCACCGGGGACACCATCGTGCTGAAGTTTGTGCGGCCCAGTCCTGACATGAAGCTGGAGGGCTACATCCTGGGCTACGGGAGCACCATGTTCTCGCGGCAGTACATCCAGCTGCCCAGAGACGGGGAACCGTACGAATCGGAGATGGGTGAGCCAATCGGATGGCTGCGCACACAGGCGCGATGACTGCTGATGCCCACGGCACTTTTAAATGCAATGCCCATTTTAAATGTAAATCCTGTTTTTTTTTGCTCTTTCCAGAAGCATTTTGTAGTAAACAAACAGCAGTATATGTGAACACACGGGGTTTATGGGGTTAGCCAAACTGTGCATTCCACTCACATTACTTTTTCAAGCAATTCCGCTAAAACGATCCACCGCATTTTCCCGCAGGCAACAGGGGCCACGAAAGGGTTAACTGGCAGAATATTCCAAAATGTGCTATGGGTTGATTATTTTGGGCTGATTAGGTTTATCGCTTTAAAAACTCACTTTCCAAGCAGGTTTTGGCAAGCTATCAAAATCATTGAAGTAGCTAAAAGCTAATGAAGTTTTTTAAGGAATATCACTGGTAATTACTTTTTGTCGGTAAAACATGACAAGCCACAGAAGCGAAGTCATTTGTGCTGTTTATGTTATGATATTTTGATGATTTATCGGTTCCGTGCGCCAGCTGTTAATTAGTCATTGAGAGAACTTCCCTGGAGTAACTTTGAAAGAAGTGACTAGCCTTGTATCCAAATACTATAAATTCATTGAGTTTGGCCAACGACCTGCAGGCTAAATACCGATGAAAACACACGAGCTCAAGGCAAACATTTTCTTTTAGCAAATGGCCGCGTCGAGGGAAGCTTTTAAAATCCTGGCTGTGAATTTTGAATGTCGATGAAATGTACAGCCTGGCTGCTCAGTTCCATTAACACTTTTGAATAAATCACCAGCATTGAATCACCTCTAAATTGAAGTCGAGATGGTATGTTCCATATGTGCATATTTGGGGTCAGGAACCAAAAGCAGGAAGCCATTTCTGCAAGCTCTGTAGTCTCCTGACAAACCTCAGATGAAACATAAATCTTCTGACATCCTCCCTTATCGTCATAACTTGGCTGATGATTTACCTTTCAGGAGAAGCTTGTGTTGGGCAAGAGTGCTCAGTTATCTATTTAATAATTACTGCTATTCATTGTCCCATCACACAGAGCAGGTTTTGGCTATGTTACACCAGTACTTGTATTTCATTTAGTGATTTCAAAATTTTCTTAGTTTTCCTTTGAGGTCCAGTTCTTTGTGGCAAAAAGTTGAGCCTGCCAAATGTCACTGATGCATTGAGTGTTGAACATGGTTCTGGACCAGGATTTCATCCATTAGAGGATCACAGGAGCTCATATGCTGTTAAATTTCACTTCTGCTGAGGTCACCCCTTAAATTCATGGCCTGTGTCCCCACCCTTATTTCTGATTGATAATTGATGACGGCTGGTTGAGCCTCTAATATAAGCGCTGTGTCATAATCCTGCCTGGCTCTGGGCTCCCCGGACTCTTGCTTTAGCGACGTCCGGCGCTGTTGAGCCCAGCAGCTGAGAGACCTCATCGCTTCTACTGCAGTCTCCTGACGTTACCCTTTTGTTTTTTCCCACATTCTGGCCGTATCGGGTTTCCGTTGGCAAATGGGGATCCCCAGTGCCTCATGTTCTGATCTGTGGGCCGGTACACATACAGTATTATGTGTTTGTCAGCGTTCATATATTTAGTTAACTTCATTTGCTCGAATGGCTGGGTGTGTTGCTGTTTCCCCGGTCATAATCTGCAATCATGTGCCTTTCCTGATATTTTCTCCTTTCGTGGCCAGTTTCTGAGGTGGCCTTGGCTCACTTGTACGCAAAGAATCTGCAGTTTGGCTGCCCTGGCTTTGTCATGACACTAACGCACCCTGGGGTAAATAACGCAACTTGACCTTTCAATTGTATTCAATTAGATGCAGAACCCAAGTATCTGATTGCTGTGCAGCCTATTGCCACCAATGCCGTGAAGAAGCAGTGCTCAGGTAATGTACATGGTAACACTTCATTTAATGGGGCAGAAATAATATGGTATTATGTTATTACTTATGTATTAAGTGAACAGTCTTAGTTACATACTGATCTCATGTTGATTCATCATTAATAAATCATGGCACATTTTATCAAAGAGTTACTATATTTGTTACTATATCTGTTAATTCTGTAAACCTTTGTGAACTACTGAAAAAAGTAGTAATAAATGACACAAGTTAAATACCGATCTCACGTCTGTTCATCATTAATCAATCTTGATCCATCTTTTATCTCATATATCTACTATTTTTGTTCATGATTTGTGCTCCAGTATTAACAGATTTTTTACTATGATATTTGTTCCCAGTCAAGTAAAGTGCTACCAAATCAATGTATTAATCAACGGTTTAAATAATTATCTGCATCATCAAGATTAATTCGGTTCTTGATGAGTGTCTTCTGCTGTACATATCAAAGCAAAACTTGACTTCCACAACTTCCACAACTGCTTAGGAAAAATTAATCTGGATAAGCCCCTTCACCTGGTGATCGGTACGGTGTCCCCCACGTCCGTGCTGCTGTCCTGGGGAACCTTACTGAAGATGCCATACGAAGGCAGCGCAATGAGCGATTGTCTGGAGGATGGGTGAGTAGAAAAATATGGCCAAGGAAATGTCGAGTAACTGCTCACAGCCCTCTGTTGTGAATCATGTCCTCAAAATGTCAGGGTCCAAATCCAAGGAGCTGTCAGGTAGATGTGGAGAGGGATTTTCCTCAGATTTTAATTCTTGGTCTCTCAGGAACTGAAGATAGTTCCAGTTTTGATGCATCTCCTGTGAAGACGTTATCCAACATATTTGCTAAAGACTTGACAGAGGAGAGTCATGTTTAAACTCTAGGTCGTGTAGTAGGTCTTCGGGATCATATCCTTTTTAGCTTGCAGGAGGACTTGCATATGACAGATAAACAAAACTGACATTCTGTCAGCCACCTTCAGCAAATGGGCCCTTTCCGTCACATACTGCAAGTGGTTCACGGGAAAATGTCCAGTGTGGTTTGACCGCGGCCCAGCACGAGACTAGCGGTTATCTTGAAGCAACCACTAGGGGTGTAATGAATGAAATGCATTTATCTTTTTATGAAAATAATGTAATGGCCACCTTCATGCTAGTGATCAATAATATCAGTAGTAGTACAGTTTGCCAAGGAACCCCAGTATACCATATTAGCTCTCCTATCGTCAGTAAACCAGAAATCGATGGCACTGCCGGCCAGACTGGGAATTTAATAGTAAGCCATTGCAGTCTATTAATACTTTGAGCTTTGTTCTACATTTCTGGAAGATAACATGTTCCTGTAAAAGTGGCTCCCAGAATAAATGGTCACGCTGAAAGTTACTTACATGCCCCAAATGGTTCCTTTGAAAAGCATCAGGTTTTAAAGTTCAGGGACCTGTATCACGAAGCAGGATTTCTTGCATAGCTGGATAACTTTCTGGATTTAAGGCAGTCTGGGCTAAATGTAAGTGAACAAAGATAAAGTCAAGTATACTGGGGTACCTTAAATCCTACAAATTATCCGGCTAAGCAAGAAATGTGGCTTTGTGATACAGGCACCCAGGTGCTAGGAAGGGTCTAGCTGCAGAAGCCTGAGCAAGCCTACGTTAGTCCAATAAAAAAAAATTACAGCCTTGTATATGTAAATGGGGAAAAGTGCTGATTTTGATGGATATTGTAGATCATGAGTGTGAATGACAACAGACTATGGTGCTGTGAAAATGACATAAAGGTTTTGGGTGGAGCTTGCAGGTGTGTAAGCAGAGTGAGCTGCTGAGGGTTAGGATGCAGTGGGACTCCACCGCTGCTGCACACTTTTCCACTTTGACTTCGAGCTCCTCCTCCTCCCTCAGTTGGAAAAGCTGTCGGAAAGCTTGACCTAAGCCAACTCTCAAAGTGTCCTCTAAGCCTTTGACGCTGAATGCCTAATGTCAGCTGCCACAGTTTATGGCCTGGCTACTGCCGTGAGCGTTACTGAATGCCTGAAAACTAAAAACAAAATAAAGAAAAAAAACAAATGAAACCTGATCAGTTGACATTGACCGACCGGGTGACTGTGTTGCTGCGAGATTTATCAGCCTGTGATGTAGTAAATTATTCCACATTCATGTTGTTTTGGACAAAAGGTTTAATAACACCTAAGGCGTAGAGAGGGCAGATTTCTGTAAACTAAGTTGGCTATTTTTGTTGTGTACAGGTACTACACTGTCCGGTACAGGGAGAGGAACAGGAAGTGGAATTATCAGACTTGCCCCAGCAGCAATACAGTCATTGACAACCTAAAGCCCAACACACCGTACGAGTTTGGCGTTCGACCTAGCAAGAATGAGCGTATGGGCACCTGGAGCAAGTCCGTCCTTCACAATACCGGCGTAGATGGTATATTGCTTGTAATGATTCTTACCTACGTCAATGGGGAAGAAACATGCTGTCTTTGGCCAAAATCACAGCCGTAACCTCCACTGTTAACTTAATCAATTTCCTTGTATTGTCGTATTTAGCATACAGTCCTCTCTCTGCCGGTCCGAGGGTAAAAGCCTTAAGTATCACACCAAACATGTGGTCTTAATAAATCTTTGAGGAACACAACAGCATGTGCAAACTTTTATTTTGAAAAATACGGCCTGCCACTAAAATCAGTTTTTGCGTCACCATTTTAAGTGCTACAGCAGATTGCCGTTCTGCTCGGCCAGCATGCAGCCTTTCCATATGCATACCACCAATGCTAGCCACCCTTGACAGGAGCAGAGCCCAGCCACATGCCGAGCGTGATGGGGACACGTGTATGTTGCTTAGTGTGCAATTAACTGCAATATTCCCCCTCGTAAAGTTTTTCAAAGACTAAGCGATTGACAGATCAGACTTTAACGCCTTTCCTCTTGTTGCCACGTTATGTCTTTCAGACAAAGGCGTGCCGAAGCCCTTCAAGCCGAGGCTCTCCAACGGGAACCCGGTGGTACGAATCCCTCTGGGTCGCTGGTGGCTACTTTACTAGAAGACAGAGAACGGGGTCCATCTCGCTTTCAAACCCTTAATTGTTTCCACAGGCAGCTGCCTTTAAAAGCTCCACAATATCTTGCTTCGCCGTTTTCATATTTTGCGAGCACGACTGCCTCTTTTTTTGTCTTCCCTTCCATTCTTTTTTTTCCACCCTGCGTCCCCAGTGAGAAACAACTAAGCGTGCCAGAGGCAAGTAGGCCAATGGGAGGAAGCCCAGGGCAATCTAACATCTGTTTTCTTCCAATGCCCCCCCCACCCTGTTCTATCCCTCTTCCCCTTCTGGAGATGCTTTTTGCTGTCCATCACTCAGGCGGGTAAGGCAGGGTCAGACGACTCACGCCCCAACTGCAAGGCAGGGTCAGACGAGTCACGCCCCAACTGCAGGGCAGGGTCAGACGGATTTTCATTAAAATTACCAACTGCAGGGTGTCTTAAGCTTCATCTTCGCTTGACCCCGTATTGGATTCAGTTCTTCTTGCAAAGTGGATACCGTTTCGTTTTCTCAATTTATTCACGCATCTGGGTGCAAGATGGTGTTTCGCATCCCTTGGATCTGATGCCCCAGGTATTTAGATGCAGCTCCTTAAGTTCCAGGTGCTCCTGAGTCGCTGTTGCTAAACACTCTGCGTGATGTTCAGGTATAACCAGAGGCTAATCCTTCTTAGCAGCTACGCTATGCTAAGCGCCCCTTCCTTAGCTACCAGGCTGCAGCACAGTGACAGACATTCTGGCACCTTCTGAGGGAAATTCAAACTGGAAGGCAGGCCGTAGCGTGCGATACTCCTGGGGAAAGATGTGGCTCAAGGGATCCCGCCGTTTTGGCCAAGTAATGTTGCAGGGCGCTCGAACCGCAGAGCATTGATGACAGCGCGGATTAGAATTACACGGGGTAAAATTTAAGCACTTGACATGACACAGGAAATGTGTGGATTTCTAACTGAAAATTCATTTCAATTCACTTTTTAGAAGCCAGTGACTGGAACCCATGAACACATATCCCCTAATGGTGAGGTTTAAACTGTTTTCAGATCCTAATAAACCTTTATTATATACATTAAAATAACTGGACCTATTACATATGCATATGTGATAAATGTACTTTTATAGTGTATATGGAGATCTGGATTCTGTAGCATGAAATGAGTATGTTACTGCCATACTGAAGAATACCATTGCAAAGCGGCTACATATTTCAGATTTTTGGTTTCTCGTATGAAGTAAATGGGATATTGGGGTTACACTTGATGGGGCACAAATATTCAGTACAAAGTACAAATCATGAACGAATATAGTAGCTATGAGATAAAAGATGCATCGATTCATTAATGATTAACAAATATGAGATCAGCATTTCACTTGGGGATTCAGTACTTGGTCCTTTAGCGGTTCCTTCAGTAATTAACAGATATAGTAACAAATATAGTAACTGCTTGAGATAAAAGATGAACAAACATGAGATCAGTTTTAACTAATACTTAGTTTGTGGTTAATTCATAGAAAAGTAATAGCATAATACTGTTATTTGTGCCCCGTCAAGAAAAGCTTTACCAGTAGTAGCAGAGCAGAATTTGATTCTCCTGTAATGAATCACAATTGCTGTGCGCCTGAATGAAGTTTGCCATGCTGCGAGATGGGGAGAGCTGCAGGTCATTTTTACCATTTGACCTCCCTCCGCCCCTTAGGCCTGCAGAACAGGACGCAGCACACAGAAACAGCCCCAGTGAGGAATGGATATCCCAGCACTCCCAAGACCTCCTATGGTAAACTTGAGTGTGGCTCTTTGCTTCAGCCATGTGTGACCTTCTAAATCCCTCAGTTACTACTGAGCCCAGCTCCTGCTCCTATTCCTTTTCCAGATGGGTACAACGCGGCTATCCATCCAATGTGCTTCCCCTGGTTTATTTTAGTCTTTCTGATTTTTTTGAAAGCCTACGTTATTTTTCTGCAGCGCCACCTTCAGGCCGTCTGGAAACATCCCCCATCCCAAGAACCACTGTGCCTCATTGGGTTCAGTTGACACCTGGTAACAGAGAGACACTTTTTTTTTTTTGTCTTCCCAGTTGGTCAGTGCTTGGCTCCTCTCGTTGCATTGCTG
>JAODLC010000083.1:1134716-1165376 GCA_026781145.1 Hippopotamyrus pictus | reverse complement strand
GACACTTTTTTTTGTCTTCCCAGTTAGTCAGTGCTTGGCTCCTCTCATTGCATTGCTGGGGGTGGGGAGTGAGGCGGGGGGGGGAGCTCTGCTGTTGTATTGGCCGCATGCTGGCATGCCATGAGTCCATAGAAAGTCCAAGATCCTCAATGATGGTATGAGAGGAGTGACCATCAAGGAATTGCCGGTATGAGTAAGTGACACTGGGTGACGAAGTGGTCTGGCTCCAACCCTTTGAGGTTTGTGCATGGAGTTTCTTTTTTGCTCACGCGATTGCTCGGAAAGTCGCTGCCTCTGGCACCTCGAGGGGATGTTGCTTGTCACTGCTGTAGCCACCATACGTCCTGCCTCCATCGCTCATTCCACTGTGTCACACTCACATCACCGTTCTTGTCCAGTGTCTACGTCCCCATGTCCCACTCACAGTTACTGCCTGTTTTTTCGCCTCATGCACCCTGTGTCTGAGAGGGTGGGGGCTTTTCCCCTTGGCAGTACTTTCTTCTGTTTAGTTTATGATTGGTTTCACACTCTAGCTGAATTCTTGTACAAATGACTGATGAAGTCAATTCCCAAGAACCACAGATCATTTTTCTATATGGTGAAAATGGGATAAATTAATGCTTATTACAGATCCTAATAATGATCCAGTACGCAGTTCACTCGTAATGAGTTCAATCACCTTACTACCACCTTACTATTACTTACTACCAAAAGCAGGAGTACTTCTCAGTTCTTCTGTGCCCTCCTGTGGTACATCTCTCACTTCCTTCCTCCTGTTCACCTGAATATTCTTCCATCCATGGTTTTTGTTTGCAGAGATGTGCTTTCAGCGCGTGGCAGTGCCGGGTTTGCATGTCACCATTGCATGCATTGAAAGTAGAGTTTGTATTCTCCAGGAGGTGCTACCGCGATCCACAGAACTTTGCAGACACTCTTTTCTGAATTCCTAAATTCTATCTAAAGAGTGACTATTAAAATTGATTAGAATTATATCACAGACATCAAAGTCCAGAAAAAGAAGCAAAACAACTGAACGGTCTCAGTTGTTGATTGGTTTTGGTAAAAGTCCAGGTCCTCCGAGTGATTCAGTCAGACGCCAATGTGGATCCGCCAGTCACTGCTCCTCTCTCTTTATCTCACCCAGGAAGGGCAAGTTCAGTTACAAACGTGTCACAGCAGTCAGGGGGAGCTCCTCCTACCACGAATCTCCTCCGCAGCTCCACTGCACATGTCCCAACTCCCTTTCCAAATCACCAGGGGCGAGCCCAGCCCAGAGTACCCCGTCCCACTCGGAAGTTCTACAGCCCTTCTGGTAAATGCCCCCAAAATATGTACATATATTTTTCTCCCTCATTTTGTGCCCCGACCATGTATACTGTTGTCCTGCAAGTCTCTGGGGGCCGTGTGTGAAGACTTGGAAGAAGCCTCCCCGTGTTTTGTCTCCATCTACCTCAGACACATAAAAGCTCTGTCTCTCACACAGCTGTTGGCGAGTCTTGGGAAGGACTCTCTCTGCTCACGTCCACCCCCACCTACGAGCCACCACATGATGATGGCTGGGGTAATGGTGATGTCATCACATTCATCACCTGACTGTTTGTTCTGTTCTCACTAGGCTCATCCAGCTGCTGCATTACTCTCTGTGTTAATTGTTGAATTTATCTTCTCCCCTCTCACAGGTGTGACTTCTGTGTTTCATTCAACCACCTCCCCATCACCCATACCCATAAAACCATAAAATTCCCAGTGTAGTCACTAGTGATGGACAAAATGATGCTTCATGAACCATCTGCTGTATTTTTTGATTCCACTAGATGGTGCTCTCTGATCAAGAAAGGGCACAAAGCATGTCAAAAAGCAAATCAACAGCACCACCTAGTGGGGTCAAAAAATAAAGGAAACGGTTCAGGTTCATTTTGTCCATTACTACTAGTCACCCATAGGTGCTTTCCCACTGAAGATCATCAGGAACCTGGTTCCAGGTTCTGAGTTCCTGGGGTATCTGGACCGGGAGCTTTTGTATTTCCTGGCCACTGTCATGTGTCGTGTTCCCACCGCACAACAGGAACTGTGACCGTTATGCTAAGTAAGCATGCGAGACAAAAAAGTTTGTAGGTGAAACATGATGACATAATCTTATAAGTGAGGAAACTACAATGCCGCCCCAAGTAAATGGAGGAGGAATAAGTTGTTTTGTTTGTCATTTGCTAGTTAGTGGGGGTGGGGGATCGATTGTCCCATATTGATTAAAAACGAGACACAGCATTTTATTTTACAATATGGGGCAATCTCGTAAAATACGGGATGGATGGCAATTCTCCTTAAAAAAGTTCTCGAAGTGCTGGCCCGCAATGCAGTTTTTTTATGGCTTGCAGCATGTTTTTAATTCATTATAAAATATGGCCAGTAGATGGATCTTTCACTTTCCACATAATAAAAAAAAATTATGGAACATAATTCCACTGGCAGGTTTCACTGCCGGCTCACATCCCACCCCATCCACTGACACTCGGTATCGGCAATATTGCACAAAAATATTTTGGTACCAAATTTTACAAATTGGTACAAAAATAATTTCATCTGCTCAGTTTTTGCTCCACTATCTCTATCTCTGCTCCCCGCACTTCTGTGTAACTTCCAAGTTAGCCCACTTCAATAGTTCCTGGTTGAACAAAATAAATTCAGGGACCACCAACCAGGAACTACATTGCGGTGGGAACATGACAGAAGTTCCTGTTCCAGAAAAAGTTCTTGCAGTGGGAAAGCCCTCCTGTTGCTTTGAGTTCGGTTTTTTTCTGCTTGCTGCCTATGGACATGACTCCACAGTCCTGTGTCACTGTGACTACTCTTTGTTTCCATGTGTACCCTTTGGGTTAGTTCTATTAACCAGCTAACCTGCACCTGCATCTCAGTGATGCATATGCCAGATGTCTTTTTTGTTGCATTTGGTAACTGGAGTAAGTAGGTCACTTGTGACTTTAACAAGTGTTTGAGATACCTTGAGCAGCTTGTACTCCGATAGTTCATTAGACTCTCAAGAGACCTTTTGACTTTGGAATTTTAATCACTTTTAAAGGCTTCAGCCCATAAAACTAATTAAAACAAATGAAGGGATTTAAGGTTTTGCAATGCCTAAGAAAAAACCCAGCCGTTAGGCCTAAAATCATCCTGGATGCCAGGGTACTCTCATTTGGGTTCAGCCACACCTGTAGTCGAAGCCTATTTTATGGCACCTCTCTGAGTCCCCATAACCCACACCTGCTGTTCTCTTTGTTCATCCAGGTACAAATGCGCGGAGAAACTTGACCTCGTCCACAGCACTTGTTCCTCAGAGCTCAGCTGTTACCATGGCAGCCAGAAACCTGACAACGTCACCAGACAGTGCTGTTCTTTTCTCGGCCTCTAACAACATGAGGCAACATTTCCCACCCAGGTCGACTAATTCTTCCCAGACCGTGATGACACACGGGGGTAATGGAATCTTTCTTACCCTAACCAGCCACCCCGCCACCTCTGTTTTCCCTCCTAACAGTGAACCAGTGTTGTCTTCCAGTCCTCAGCATAAGTACTCTGTGCCTTCTTTGCTATCCTCAAAGAGAGCATCCTCTGTTTCTCTCCAGACTGGAGAGCTGCAAAGCCTGGCTCCTTCCATTCCTTCAGTGAACTACCTCAAGCTGACATAACGGCTCAAGAGCCCACTCTCTTTCCACAGATCATGTGCATACGCGTGTTAATATGTTTGTTCCACTGTTGTCTGGTACTACCTTTGCAATCTCTGCGCAGCTAAACTGTCTGATCCCCTTCTTGTCTATTGGCTACAGCTTCTCAACATGTGCTTATAATGTCCTCCTTGCTCAGCCCTTTTGGAGAAACTGCTGAAACATTCGGTTTTTAAAGTGATTTCCACCAACATCGTCTACCACGTACATAAATGAGCACAATAAGCTTATCCGTATTGGTCCACAGTTAGTTGTATGTGTCCCAAATATGGTTAGCAGGAGAATTTCCTATCTAATTGAGCACTCTTTCTAAATAATTCTAAAATTTCTTTTGTAGAGATTTTACATTCATTCTGAATGAGTGATTTTTCCATCAATGAGGTGTTTACTGATGTTGACCCACTATATTTTGGCTGACACATGGGATTTTCATGTTTTCCCTCAACAGTCAATGGTGAACACCTTAAAGGATTCTCTCTTCCCATATGGTCCGGATTGCAATTGGGTAATCTAGTTGAATACTACTTTGTCTCTCTTGCTCATTAACTACTTGTAGATTCACGCCTTCGTTCCATTCTTGCAGGGCATCATTGTCGATGCTGAAGTCCGCCCATGTCATGTGCTTGTTTGTGTGTGCGTCGCCCTCCATCCATGACCGTGTGACCCATGTGTTTTGTGCTGCCCAGATGTGAGATGTCTATGCAAGCTTTCGCAGACTTGCTATAGGCTCATCGAACTTCTAGCCATCAGTAGATGGTTTTTGGCAGTCACCTGCAATCAGACCCCGTGCCGATGGCAGAGAAGCCATCAGCAAAGGGTTTCTGATTGGCGCTTGGCGTTTGAATATTCTGAGTGTTGTGGATTTAGTCCTGGTTCATGTTCAGGAGCAGAAACTGACGGTTTTGTAAGCCTTCGGCCAGTGCAATACAAGACAATTTACACATAATCCTCTCGTGCCCTGCTATGTTAACTGGGCTGTTTGACAATCTAGTTGCCAGGCACAAGGCTAAACAGTCAAATTATTCTGGTCAGCAGTTTATCAGGATTGACTGTGCCCTAGATCTACTTCATTCCTCTGACTTTTATTCTGTTTTCCGTGGCCTTACGTTAAGGACCACCAGGCGCATGCGTATTTGCACGTTTGTCCCGTCCTGCACATCAAGCATGAGCTACCTACATCCATGGTAAAATAGCGTTGGGTTCTCGTCCATCTGTGTGAAATTTCCAGTCTGTCCGAGTTTACGTCTTAGTCTGTCATCTATGCTTGCTGTGTAAATTTTTGCACATGTTTACAGTAAACTGCTTTTAAGAAACAGATGTTATAGGCTTTGGAAAGGTGCCTTTGTCTGAATTAAAATCAGAGAGAAAAAACTTTACTGTGGCTACGTGCCAGTATATTTAACATGGAAAAAGTCTCCAGTTTTGCCAGTTTTTTGGGTTCAGTGTATTTAACACACTAGATGGTAAATTAATGGGCACTATTCACTGGCTGGTGGAACTGAATGGGTATCAGTAAAGTAACCAACAGGACGTGGGTATTGAAGTCTGTGACTGGGACCATATGGTGATTGACAGTATTGCAGGCTGATTTTCTCCATTGCTTAACTGCCCAGTCTGTCATCCAAGCGTTAGGATCTGGAATTATAGAAACTGAAATCAAAAGAATAATGCTGACTATCTGACTGGTCTCGTCGTACGTCATGCACTTCTTGAATTCCCAGCCCCCTGGTTTTAACACCAGAACTTTCCCCACAGCAAACAACTCCCTGGAAGACATAAAGCCTGGGGTCCATGACGGTATTGGCCAGTCAAGGCCTTCGAGTGGCGATCCACGCTATGGTAAAGTCTTGTGCAGGGGGCCAGCTTCCCATTCAGCCAGCACCATGCGCATCTTGAATTCCATCCTTTAGTCATTGCCTGCATGTTAACATGCTGCCAGTTAATATTTAGCCTCCCATTAAAAATCATCACCCTTTTTCCATTCAGCTGTCACCACTACCAAAGGCTCTTGTTAGTCTTTGGACAGTACTTTCGCAAAGAAAGTATGGTGCTTTTTGACATTAACTACATATCGCAATTTTTTTTTTTCCCAGCTTTTGCATTCAAATTTTTGTACTTGTTTTTTCCCCCCAGTCTCACCCCAAGAATTACATCCTCTTCATCTCCTTGGCAATGCAATGATCACCAGGTTTAGATTGTTAAATTGCTTAATGTTGAATTATTACATATTAAGTATGTGTATTTGTTCAGCTGGTGAGAACTGAACATAAAAGTGAGACAGAAAAGTGGAGACCCAAGCATTTACTGCTCTCTACTCTTTCCCCTCTCAATGAAATATCTTGCGTTGGTTTTGTTATGAAAGAAAATGAGTGGTTTTATTAAACAAAGGTTCTCTTTGGTAATCAAAATTTTGCAATGCCAAATAGGGTTTTTGAAAACGCTAAGCCTTATAAATGACTATTCCAAGATATAAATTATGACCAATTTAATAAAGTGTTTATTTTGTATAGTAAAAACCTTTTTTTTTTTTAACTGAGTTATAAAAATGTACTTGGAAAAGAACAGATACACAGAGACATGTTTTTGCTTGATTGTTTTGATTCTTCCCAGGTGACTTGTTTAGGATTTCTCTTCATCTGGGGACTGAAGCATTGTAAATGACTCTACAGTCCAGTGCATAGTGTTCCTCTGAAAGTCAGAGGAGTTTGATTGGATCACAAGACTTTAGCTCAATGAGCTTTGAACAGCTTTTTAATGAAAAGTCTGGCGATTTGATCCATTGCTCGGCCGTGTCATATTAATGTCATGACTCAAATACTCGGGACTGATTCCTATTGGTTAACTTATGTTTCTGCTGGTAAAGATAATATCGGTGAAGTAGTGATTAGGTTATGCTGTGATAACTAGCTGGCTAGCTCTGTTACACCTAAACCTAAAGTCAGATTTGCCAGGAATCTTTTTAAAACTTAAAAATTCAGAGTCGCTTTCTTCTACTTGTGTTTCCTACCAGACTTTAAGAATGTTACATTTATGGAGATCTGGGCATTGGCCTGTTAGCTCTCCCCCCGCTTTTGTCTTGACAGCAATCTGTATTGTTTAAAGTTTCATGTAAAAGATGTTCTACGCTTCCATAAGCAAAGAATCACTTCTACATGATTCAGTGGTTGCTCACTGTCACTTCGATTACTAATGGTGCATATTTGGCTCCGTTTTCCAGGATCTTCTTCACAGAGCAACACTGTCTCAGGAAACAAGAAGATCAACCAGGTTGGAAAGCCTGGAGATAAGGGTAAGTGCTGAGGAAGACCCCAGTTCTCTGTGAAGGCTGTGTAATACAGACGCAGTGGTCAAGGACACTTTATAATTTGATAGTTCCAAGAGTGACTTAAAATTACACTCTTGTGAAGGATGTCACACCTGAAATCCAATAATACCATAAATGCTGCTTAAGCAGAGAGGTAGTAGGAAAAGTAGAGTAGAAAAAAATCCTGCAATCCTGTAGATACTGTTCAATTTTTGTGTTGCATAATGTTTTCCAAGTGCTTATCACCACTCCATATAGATCATGGCACATTTATGAAATGGCCTTCTTGCGGCTGTTCTTTATTCATGCCCAAGGTACAATCTTCTGCTTGGTGGGTCAAACCAACTCCCACTTCTTCCTCAGATGTAGTTGCAGTCTGTAAAACATTTATTTTTGTAAAACAGACTCAATTCTTGTAACATTTGCTCATTGTAACCATTCTGAGGATCCCTGAATACCAATCCCTAGGCTAGTTTAGATGATAGAGATGTTGACAAGCGGCACCTCTAATGGTATTCTGTCAATCCTTTTCAGGAAAGGCCACCGACCTGAAGCAAACAGACATGTCTCCATTCCTGAAGCCAAACTTACCTCCTGCCACACCAAAGCCCACCAAGCAAGAGCGTAGAATAACAACACCGGTTGCTCCAGCGTCTAATGGTACAACTGCATAGTTGGACTGTAGTGAGAAATGGAATATTGTGCACTAGGTAGCTGCGTGGGAAGGTAGGGAATGTAGGTTTGACCTTTGGAGGTGGAGCAAGGCCTATAGACATGTGGGACTTGTGGACTCCAGGCTGTAAGCACTAGCACAACAAGTAGTCATTCTGGACAGTATTTTGAGCTCTTGATCGTTGAAAAGATTTGTAGTTTTGGACCCTTTCTTGCTCTCACAGGTAGCCAGTTTGACATTCGAGACAACTCCCCTGTGTTCAGCAACCGGCCCATCTCAGAGGTGGATGCAATGGGGAAGAAACGCTTTGTGGGTAAAGTACACCACGCTCTGTTTTTCACGAGTGGTTTGAACCTTGTTTTATCAGAGGATTTTCCAACTCTTACTTGCTTGAAACGTTGGAACCTGCTTCAGACACTTGCTTTATTTGCAGATTTACCTTAGACCATCAGGTTTTATTTTACAATTCTGGCAGGGAGACTGGTTTCTCATATGAGGATGACAATCAGGCTACATTAGAGCCAGCTGATAGGCTGTCATACTTCTTCTGTTGACAAATCGTTTATGCTTTTATGAGCTTTGGAGGGACACTGCATGGTCTCTTAAGGTAACTAATCTGGCTGCAGCTCCTCATGTGATCTACAAGACGGACAAGAAGCAGGATGAACCCTGCTCCATTACCACCTCCCTCAGCCACTTCCCAGACGAGGAGGGAGGGGAGCAGAACGTCACTGGCCCCCCCAGGATGGCACCTTCTAACCTCACAGTGGTGACAGTGGAGGGATGCCCATCCTTTATCATCTTGGACTGGGATAAAACGGACAATGAGACCACAGGTGTGTGGCTGGGTGGGGTCATGAATTATAGTTTTGCACAATTCATTCAAATGTATAACTAGGTAACACTTTACTTGACAGGGCACAAATAGTCATTAGTAACTCAGTTACTACTGAGGTACAAATCATGAACAAATATAGTAGGTACATGAGAAAAGATGTCACATTTCATTAATGATGAACAAACATAACATCAATAGAACGTGTCATTCATGACTCATTCTTTCAGTTGTTCACAAAGGTTTACAGAATTAACAAATATAGTAACAAATACAGTAATTGCTTGAGACAAAAGATGTCATGATTCATTAATGATGATCAGTATGGACCTAACACTTAATTTGTGGCTAATTATTACATAAATAGCATATTATATTATTTGTGCCCCCTTGAATAAAGGGTTACCTATAATTGCACTAAAAGCACTCTGAAATGCGTAATAGAAGCAGAGCACCAAACCAGCTTATGCAATGTTCTCTTCTGACAGAGTATGAAGTAATCTCTACGACAAAAGGTCCAGAAGGTGAGGAAGTCTCCATACTGACCACCAATCAAACGCACACAGCTGTGGAGAACCTCAGGCCTGAAAGAAGGTACCGTCTGCTGTTTTCAAGAACGTAGAGTCTTAATTATGAGCCATCATAGTATTGGGCTGGAATGGCAGCAAACTCAGTGGTGTTTTGCTGATTGGAATAATGCTATTAGACTGGAGGATATTAAGTAAGCCACCATTATTGAGTGTGCCTGCAGTCGATTACGATTTAACGTAACATTCTCTAGTGCAGAAAATTCCTGTTATTTACGTTATTTCTTCCTGTCATTACTCAATATGACATAAATATTTCCTTTGGAAACTCCTATTTTCAAAATCAAAGTCATTTGTTTTCACAGTGATTTCTGTCGAATCCTGTGGTTTTCTGATGGAGAATCCCTCACCGCAGAGAAGGGCCTGGGTGGCTGGGGGTGGAACACTGCTTTAGTAATGGGGCTGAACATCTGGCACTGCTTGTCAGACACAATATAAACCAGGGTTTCCTCGATCTGAGGCCACTGGCGCGTAGGCCACTGTAATGTCTCACCATTTCACATGGAAAAGTCATTACGGAAGGTGTATGGCCATGACTGGAGATTGCCTGAAGAATAAAAATATCAAATGTCACTACTTTGGAGATGGGATGTAGACATTGTATATGCTGTCTTTTTTTTTTTTTTTTTACTAAAAGTATATAAAATTAACCTCCCCTTGTTCCTTTAAAGCTATGAGTTCAAAGTAAAACCAAAGAATGAACTTGGAGAAGGCCCAACTACCGAGCCGGTGTCATTCAACACAGAGTCAGGTACACAGCCGCTGCAACGCGTCGAGACTGAACCCAACCGCCTGAGGCCTACCTCCACACATCCAGAACCCAACCGCCTGAGGCCTACCTCCACACATCCAGAACCCAACAGACTGAGGCCTACCTCCACACATCCAGAACCCAACAGACTGAGGCCTACCTCCACACATCCAGAAAGGGGGTCCAACTACACACATCCTAGACACTTTTGTAGCCTAAGCCCTGCAGGGGGCTAAGATCCTCTGAGTCTCTCTTCTTCCATTTTTCCCTTCATGTGCACCATCACATTATCCAGCATTAACGCCAATGAACAGTTGCAGATTTGCACAGTCAAAAGCAGTCTCCATAGCCCTGTCAAATTTGTCTTGCAATTTCAATCTAAAGGACTGCAACAGTGTGTAAATGGGTAATGCCTTTTTCTGTCCTCTTTTTGCACACCTCAGCGGACCCTCGAGTGAGCGAGAATGTTTCAGGTGAGTCCCTTCTGGCAGCCTCTGATTGGGTCAGGATTAATGGCGTGCATAAGCTTTTCTGGCTGGAACACAGCTGGTCGATGATCCACCGTCCAAGGAGAGAACTCCCCAGTGTTATGAGTTCACTTCTTCCAGACCTGAGAGCAGGCCAGGCCAAACACTGACACAGGACCAGCACAAGACAGCATTCTTATATTACTCTGTCCTGTACTGCACAGGCAGTTACCGCTCAGCGCGTTACTATGTAAACTGGGACACTGTTCTTATATTTTGTCAAGCACATTCTTCCCTTCTCTCTCCTTTCAAGGAAGAAGGTGTTATTTTTAGCCCTTGCGGCTGTTTCTTGAAATTTACAAGTGCAAGGAAAAAACTTAAACAGAAAATAGCTTAATAGATTAGCCGAGCTAGGATATTTTAAAAAAGCCTCCGAATTCAAGGATGCAGCTGTTATAGAACATTTGGTAACACTTTACTTTAGGGTGTACAAAAGCCTTAGTCACTACTGAAGTAGAAATTATGAATAAACATAGTCGCTACTTGAGATAAAAGATTTGTCATGATTCATTAATTATGAACAAACGTGAGATGAGTATTTCACTTGTGCTATTCATTAATTGTTCCTTCAGTAAGTCCTTTCTCCTCCACCCTATCCTGCAGGTAAAGACGCCATCTGGACTCAGTTTCCCTTCAAGTCGGACTCCTACTCTGAGTGCAATGGGAAGCAGTACGTGAAGAGGACCTGGTATCGCAAGTTTGTTGGCATCCAGCTTTGCAATTCCTTGCGATACAAAATCTACCTGAGTGACTCCCTTAATGGTGAGCCTATGTCCTCCACTCCGTTTTGGACAACTCTATGCGCCATTGTAGCATTCTTAACCCCCCCCCCCCCGCCTCTACATGGGTAGAGTTGGCATGTTCTCCCCATGATTGAGGATCATCATTGTTCTCCTTGTAGGAAAATTCTACAACATTGGGGACCAGACGGGCCATGGTGAGGACCACTGCCAATTTGTGGACTCCTTCCTTGATGGGAGGACAGGAAGCCAGCTTCTGCCAGACCAGCTTCCCCCACGACCAGGTACTACGGTTTGATGGAGTTCTTCTATCACACTGCATTGGTGCTTCCTACCATAATCACTGCCCTCAAAAACTGAAACTCACCTCTGCATGAAGTATGATGAGGCCTCTTCATCTGCAGACAGGAAAACATTGACATTAAAAACATACATCATTGGCATTAAAATACAAACCACAGGTCCGCAAAATTACAGCCCCGCATGGAACGGGGCTGTAATAGTCCTATTTATTGTCCATGTTATAGACTTTGTACATGGATTTAGACAGTTAATTAGGGTGACCAGATAATCCATGACAGGGATGTCACTTTGAGCTAGGACAGGGTTTATAAAGTACCATTTCAATTAAGCACTGAGTTGTTGCTGTGTGCTGATTGGTCAGTCTCCTATAATGGTATGTGCCACTAATTTTATTATGAAACAGCTAGATGAGTCTTTCAATCAAGGAAGAAAACCAGTCAACACACAAGAAGTAAGCTATTCAGCCAAGAACAGGAGCCTATCAGTTTTTAAATACTGTAGTTTGTAAAACCTGAAGTGTCCCCATGACAGGGATTACCTGGTCACCCTACATTTGATGCAAATGTGTAATGGAAGAAATGACTGTTAAAGCCATAGTGGTTGGTTTAGACAAACGCGACGTGGGGCGAAGTCATACATACCAGCTTCCTGGGCCTAATCAACCTTCCGCTTCTCAGGGTACTACCGAGCAGTGAGACAGGAACCCGTCCACTTTGGCCAGATAGGAGGAAACTCCCACATCAGCTATGTGGCATGGTACGAGTGCGGGACGCCAATACCCGGGAAGTGGTAAGAAGCTAGAAGGTGTCTAAGGATGAGCCACTGAAGAGGATCACACCTGAAGCAAGAGGAGGCCTCGTCACGCGTGGGTGGGGTGGGACTTTCGCCAGGAATTGTCCCAGACTGCCACAGTGATAGCCACATCCACCCTGCCTAGTTACAAAATGCGTACAGAAATGACTTGAGGGCACCTGTAATATGTTACGCCTGCTTAGTCATGTCAGTATTTATCAAATGGGACAAACGAGAAAAGGACAGAAAAGCAAAGCAATAACTTCACAGGAATTATGAAACGACAGAGTAGATCAGTTGTACAAAACACTGGGAAGCTGGCTCCCTGAAACTGTTCAAATCTTGTATATTGTTATTTATCTAAAGGATGTAATTAAGTGTTAATTATGCTTTAGCCAGTGGGGTTGTGAGGTACAGTACTTAAGTTGATGAGAGAACAAATATTGTTGCATATATATACATGACAGACACACTCAACCATTGACGGGAAGCAGTGGGATTTAAAGTCAAGAGGCTCTGTAATAAAACTGAGCTTCCGAAGTCTGCACGGAGGGTTTGGAAATGTGTCCACATATGGGGGGGGGGGGGGGGGGCTGGCAGATAACGTACCTCTTACCTGATGTACTTCTTGCACCTGCTTCCGGTCTTACTGAGGGCCAGAAAAGGTGACACACGATACTAACAGGACACTTTGTACCAGGTTGACATCCCTGTCACTGTAGTCCTGCTCTACTTTATGACTAGAGGGCTTTAGAATTGTAATTTGCACAAATTTAAATGTATTTATATGTATATGGAGAGCAACATCTTTTTGAGTTTTTGGTGGGGGGGGGGGGGGGGAGAGAACTTTGGCCTCAAGTGTTGAGTCTCCACAGTCATAGCACCTGTACAGATGTGTTACAGAAACATTACGGGGAGAATGAGAATAGGGCAATACAGCAAGTCAGGCAATGCTTTGGGTTCAGGGTTTGATGATTTTGTACAGAAACTCTTGACCATTAATTGCAAACATGTTTTAATCATTTTTAAGGGAAATGTTTAGCAATTTGTACTGTTTGACATGTACGATCATTCATACTGTTTATGTAATTTCAGTAATAAAAGACTTTGTCCCTTTTTAAATGTTTTCTCCTTTTTCCTTTTGTTAATTGTTGAATTTAAGTGCTGGTTAAACACTGTGATCATGGCTTGATGAATACAAAAATTACACAATGCTTTTCTAAATTTGAACCTTTTTAAAAGCCTTTGTCAGACTCACTCTCCATTAAAAGTGGCACCCAAACCTGCATTTCACTAATTCCTGCACTGCCATCTATAGCAATGCGGCTAACGACCCGATTTGAAGATTTGAATCGTCATCTTTCCGAACCCTGAAATTGTAACAGCCAGGCTGTTCAGAAAGAGATAGGGGCTCAGAAGAAACATCTCATATTAGCTACAGCCATCTACCCAGCTACAGCCAATCGCACACAGCCATCCACCCAGCTACAGCCAATCGCACACAGTCATCCACCCAGCTACAGCCAATCACATGGTTTTTCGGTCACACAAACAAGCACAGCAAAAAAAGAACTCAGGTACCAGATGCATTATGCTGGGTCTCCATGCCTTTATTAGCTCAGAATGAGGAACTTTGTTTATACAGAACACCTACCATTGCAACGTGGGATCCCGATTTGGTTATTAGTAGGAAAGCAGTTCAGAAAGAGAAATAAAAGGGTAAACTATTCTTAGAACTAAACAACTCGACATCCATTCTACATCTCCCAGTTAAGACTCATTACATACTGTATGCCTATGTAGTGTTTTAAACAAAGCAGATTCTCATAGCATTTACATACAACACCATGGTGGCAAATGTGATTTTAAAAAAAATGCTCCTTCTTTACATAATTATTATGTAAATTACTATTTGGTTTCCTGTCTGTGTGTTTCGCATCGCTGTTGGAATGTGCCAGAACACACAGAAGGGCGGTCCGTCTTGTTAATCAAAGGACAAATACGCAATTAAAAAGTTTAACTGGGGGGAAATCATCAGACCCACTGTATCTTCTGTACTCAAAAGAAGGATATGGGTCACTTTAAGGGATCGGGTTTAAATTCTTACCGGTACCCAGGCCCGGGTTGGGTATAGCCCTGACCGTATGGCTGGCGGTTGCGAGCATAAGGGTTAGAAGCTCCCGGAGGCGGGGTCACCGTGCTACCTGGGGGTGGGGTGTAGCCTGGGCGGGGCTGGTAGCCTGCGCTGGGCTGGGAGGTGGGGGGCATGTTGTAGTTGGTGGGCTGAGGTGCCTGGGAGGGATAATTTTGTGGGGGAAATGCCCCGGGGGGGAACTGCTGGACTCCCTGGGCCTGCGGCTGGGGGGGCGGCTGCCCGGCAAACCCTGGCACGGGGGTGCTGGCCTGGGAGGTGGGCGGAGCGTAGTTCTGGAACTGCTGCTGCGGCTGGGGCTGCTGCTGCTGTTGCTGCTGCTGCTGGGGGGCCGGCTGGGGGGCCCCGGGCTGCGGAGTGTACCCGGCTAGAAAGGGGACATGGAGGGGGCAGACAGAGAGAGGACAAAGGCAAGGTAAGAAGCAGAAACCCAGCAGATACACCACACCAGGCATTTAACACACCGCTGAAAATGGAACGTTCCTTGGGCTCATTAACAGCAAAGCATTATGGGTAAGATATGCTCTCACCTTGGTACTGCACGCCATACTGCTGCTGGGGTGGGTACCCTCCTGGGGCCTGGTACTGCTGGTACATCTGGCCTGGAGGGAGGCAGAAGAGACGTGAGACACTAGGTGCTAATCAGGTCACCCTGGAGAGATGCTTTCACACCCTGGGCACAGAAATGGCTTCATTTACACTGTTAGAGACCCACAAAATTGAACAGGTAATAGAATAGGTCTGTGGAACTCCAGCCAACTGAAATCTGCCATTCTTAGTTAAATGTCAGGTAGTGACTTGAAGTTTTTAAATGCTGAGCCATCTGTCCATCTAAACAACTAATCCAGGCGACACAGGGGACAATGCCCCTGGACAGGATGCCAGTCCATCGAGGAGCACATACATGAACATGAACGTATGAAAAGTTACAGAACAAAAAAAGGGCATGAGAACTTCAGAAACCAGTTACAATATTTTGGGGGAAAATCTGTTTTTTCTTTAACCCCACATTAATCTTGACACACAAACTGCCACGAGGGTGACAGACATCTTCACGTTCTGTTCTTGCAAAAAAAAAAAATGTGCGAGAAACCAGATTTTCAGAGAACCATAAATGGAATAAAATAAAATTTAACTGCACAAACTACAGGGGAGGGGGATGGGAAATCAGCTCAAAAGCTGAAAATGTCTTACACACCCCCCCCCCCCGCCCCCAACTCCAGAGCGGAATCCCCTACAAGCACGCTCCGGACAAAACACAGGACTCCGCCTCCCAGATGGATCTGGGGAATTTCCTTTAAGAGCACAGCATGTCTGTCTCAGAATATCCACCAGGGGGATGACAAAGGCAGAGTCATTCCTTCAGACATTCAGGGCTGCCAAAACAAAAACTAGTGTGAACCGTAATCAAGTGCAGAGGCCTCACACACACACACACACACCGGGCGCCTTTCTCCTCCGCAGCACTTGTTGTCCTTACAAAACTGGTTTCCTAATCACCACTTTCCGAAAGCAGTGCCAGATTGGGTCACACGATCATAATGCTCAGAGGGGAAAAAAAAAAAATATATAATAAAACCCAGGATATACGGAACCTAAGAAGGTCAATAGCACCGTAACCATGAACCAGAGACAACAAAATATCAAAACAAAAGCTGTGCTTATTTCCAAACTGATCAAAAATATTTTAAATCACTTCAGCTCTGGAATTTGTCTTTGGGTTAAAAAAGGAAAGCGAAACAGTTGGACCGGTGGGAAGGGTCTTCAGACAACAGACGTCTGAAATAAACCTCGCAGGCTTAAACTAAGGGCATTTTAAAGCTATACATTTAAACTGAATCAGCTGAAGGCGTGTAGGGGATTTAAGTTAGGGCAGGATGGGCTGAAGGCTCACTCCTCAGGAGTCCGGGTGGTGCTTCAGGAAAGCACAGGGCGGCGGGGAGCTGCCACAAGCTCAGTGTCACCGCGGGCCGGATAAAGGCCGCTCACCGTCCAGGTCAGCAGAGCAACTGGAGCCAACATGACACCAGACAAAAAGTGTTTTTTGCATTTATAAAGCAAATGTGCACAGAGGCAGCTTAAAGGTTTGCGACTTTGAAAGAGAGGTCAACTTTAAGCTGGACTTGTCATCGCTGGGTTACCACTGTTGCCCCTGTGCATTGTCATTTTCTTCAAAGTGGGTGGGAAGCCCTGAAAATGATGCCCAGTCCAAATTTTAGGATCTCCCCGGGGCATCATTCGGAAAATACCAAGCAAGATACCAACATTTATGAACCTGCTTTTCCTTCCACATCCCTAGGGGACGTTGGCGTCCTCCAAAAATGGGCTACACTCCTCCAAAAATGGGCAACACTCCTTTTATTTGGACAGATATCTCTGCTGACGAACTATCTGTATAATAAAGTACCCTGCATTAAAGGTTAATAAAACTTATCATTCACGTCTAACTTGGCTGATCGTACTAGCTGCTGCAACGACAAGGAATACAGCCCGAGCCGGGAAATACTAGAGAGAGCATCAGCCTACGGAGAAGGCCGATGCTAGCTGAGCTTTCGTGACATTTAACCAGCGAGTGCAATGTGAGCACACAACCCCCATCTCAGGAGAGCCACCCCTGCCTGTGAACCAGCTGCTCTTCAGGATCTCTCTCTCGGAGTTCCCGAGAAAATAAAATGACTGTGGATATTCCAAAAGACATTGTTTAATCAGGGTTGGACACAGGATTTACGCCAAAGGCCAGCAGCTGGGCCAGGAAGATGCACTGATGTTCCCAACAGATGATCGTTGAGGCAGACGAAAGGAGCTGCAGCAAACATTTCCAAAAAAAATTCACAATCTGATATAGTTGGAGGGAGGGTCCTACATATCGAGTAACATCTTGGCCTATCAGAGAAAGGGGCATTAATTCACTGATGAATCATTGGCTCAAACTTGGAAGGGAGTTTACATGCAAAAGGCCCCACTGTTCATATGAAATCACTGTTCACAGCAATGCCAAACAGCATGGTAACATTTCCCCATTGTGAGAGCATCTCGTGGACACATCAGTGCCGGCTTCTTGGGGGCCGCTGCTTGGAAACGTACTCATCATACTGGGACCGAAGGCTTTATGACACCTGTGACAGATACTGGTTACAGGGAGACGAACGCCGCTTTTAAAAAAACATTACACTGTTACAGTCTCCACTCGAGAATGCTGACAGGTCAGAAGCATGAAGGAATGTGCCAGAAGGAGCCAAGAAATGTCCAAAAATTAATAAAACATTAAGCATCACAGACGCCTATTCTGTAAAAACATCAGATTTCCAAGAAGTGTAGGGCTTCATTCCGGAAAGGAATCATAAGTCCCCTGGCAATGACACCTCACTTGAAACTGAGCGACAGCTCAGAACCATCTAAGCACAGGCCAGGATGTGTTTATCTGCCATAGGAGACGACCCATTAATTAGTCACCTAAAGCCCAAAAATGACTTCTGACAAAAATTACTTCACGTGTCATTGCCGCTATCCTCAGAAGTGCATGTGGAATGCATTATGACAAAGATGAGCTCTTTATTGCAGTCAACACTATGGTGATTAGGAGATGACGTGCAGATTAACGTGAAACTGTCCACACCAAAGTGAATGAATACAAGCATGTGTGAGACCTTACTGACCTCCAGCACTGCTAAAGTCAGAAATACCAAGTACAAGTTAGTCCCATTTCAATAGGACACTGTCCTTCCTAAACGCTTGTTAAACAGATTCTGCACCATTTGCAAGACAGATTTGGTGCTACATTTTTATCCAGTAACGAGACTGACAACCTGAGCTAAATGGTCCCAATGAACCAAACTTTGAGGAAACCTGGCTGGGCGACAAACATTTTGAGGATAACCTTCCAGTTGTGGTGGTAGTGGTGTGTGGGGGGGGTGGGATCTATGGTCCACGGCAGTCTCTCACAAATGGCTGGACCCAAGGCTGTTATGTCATTGTGACTTTGACAAAGCAGCAGGAAAATCATTAACACCAATTAAAAATAGCTTCCATAAGACAATCTATTGCTGCATTTAACATATGGAAGTTGGCTATGGTCAGATAAAACCTGTCACTATATCTTTGAATCGTCTCAACCCAAGTCACAGGAACACCATTGCGGCTCATTGCTGCCACAACAGCACACGGCACTGGGAGATTATGAAAGACTTGGGTTTGAGGTCTGACCCACAAACCACTCCAATGGCTCTGTGGAGCTCAGGAATCTGAGCTGAACCACCACTATTCCTACTGAGAGCTCTTTAAACTTTATTACTTTAGATGTGTGTTTTGTAAACACTGGATACGCCGCTCAACTGTGCTTAATTAGTAACAGATCCGAAGCTGACAAGTTGACAAATACAAAACACTCTACCACACACCAGCTTATGACAAACACCTGTATCCAGACAACTCGGTCAGACCTGTTATTACCCAGGACTGTCTACAGACCCTGAAACAGCAAGCTGGGAGAGATGTACCAGCTGTGTTCAATTCAACCAGACCTGAAAGCCCTCAATAACCAGTCAACCTCAAGATGCCTTCTTGAAGGTCTGGGCTGTCATGTCTGCCGTGGGTGGTTTGAGTGGGTCGGGAAAAATTATCAAACTTTAACCTGGAATTACACAGCAAGAAAGGATCTCAAATCTCTCTCAATGCTGCTCACTCCAAAAGGGCATTAAAGATGAGGTTTATGGTCAATTTTTTTTTCACACCCCATGGACATAATGAGAGACGTGTGTGAGGCTTTTATTTGCAACCATCTCTATATCTGGCACATTGCATAACCTGGCTTAAGGTCATAAAACACAGGTCTCCCACTAACACTCCGAAACTTTGAAGTGCAAGATGAAACACAGCGGTGGTTTATGGGTCCGTCGGTGTTTCTCGTGGCTCCATGTGAGCTGCACACCAGAGCGACCTGCTATTTTTCCACCTAAGGGGCTTTTTGGCCTGCAGACTTCCTCGCCACTCACCGATTTCCCCAATGACTTCATAAATTGAAGCCTACTGGTCCGAAATCAAAACACAAAAACCGCAGTGTTCCTGTTGGCCAGAAGATGGGATGAGGTTGGTTAAAACCATAGTGATGTTCAAGCCAGCCATGCGGTTAGTTTAGCAGCAAACATGGCGTCTCCAGAGCCAGTGGAGCATGGAGATAATGAGTGAGGTCTGGAGGAAGGGAACGTGTCAGGACCAGACTTCCACTCTTCGCGATAGTGCCACAGCAGCCTATTTTTATAAAAACGTTGAAGTACTAGACGTGCCCAGTCTCCATAATTAAATTCACGCCAATACTTCAAGACAAAAGGGGAAATGGAAACAACAAAACATATGCACCTAACCAAAAGATGCATCCCACAGGATTGACCTACCTATCAATGACAGGGTCCTCTGCTCAGCATCCCACTGTGACAGGATGCCAGAAGGCGAAGTCAAATGCAAGTTTAATGATATTTTTCCAGAACGTGGTGGTGCTACACGTACTGGGTAAAAAGTGAAAAAGACTTGCGTCTATAGTGTTCCCTCTGGTCTAATCCCTTGCTTGAGAATTTTTAAAGGACAAAATCCAAATTCCTCTACTCTGACTAATTGCTTTTATCAAAACCCCTAAGGTAAAGGAACAGAGGACCATGTCCCATTGATTTATTCTCTTTGATCTAAGTAGGAAGGACAAGCTTAACAAAACAAGGGTTCAAGTAACGGTATGTTACTAGGCTATCATGCTGAAGGTCTAGTTTGCTAACTGTATACTAAGTGCCCACTTAATTTCTTTGAATTACTGACCTGATGAACCTCTGCTGTTATTTGTTCATATCCTATGAATCCTATGAAGGCAGAACATCTTGAATGATCCTAAACCAAGCGGCACTGGCTGCCACCACCCTCCCCGTCATTTCTTTCAGAGAAGGGTCATGGAGTACAATTTGATTTTGAGGTGAGTAAATACGCTGGGGCATCCTCCACCACCAAATAAGAGCCAAAGGCAGAGAAATGAATAGTGTTCCCCGCATCAATTTCCAAGCCAGTCTGTTGTTTCCAGGTAACCAAACTAATGGAACCAACGCAGATATGATAGGATCTTCCCTCCCAGCTGTCCTCTCTTTCCCCGGTCTCATTTGAAAGGTTTGATGGAGTGCAGAGGTATCCTCCTCTCATTGGAGTCCAGGGAGGAGACCAGTTCTAAGCTCATTATCTTACATTCATGCAGCACATCCTATGAAGGCAGAAAATCAAGACCTTCTTATCCATCTACTGTTTGATTTCTCCCGAGTCTGACAGATCAGAAAAAGATCCCCAAACAGGCCCTGGGACGACACCAGAGGACCATGTCCAGCAGATAAGGCCTTTCATTCCCCAGTCTTACTGCTGTGTCTAATTTTCATAGCTCCTCTTACCAAGTGAACAAGAGGCAGGATACGCTCTACATGACCTATCGTCAGCTGCCTCTCCCTCCAGACCATCCTGCCTCTCCCTCCAGACCATCCCTTCTTGCACAGCTCCTTCACCCTTCAGACTTCTCCCACCTTTTTAGTGATGGACAAAATAACACTTCGTGACCAATTGGCTATACTTTTTGACCTCACTAGATGGTGCTTTCTGTTCAAAAAACGGCACAAAACCATGCAAACCAAGAGCACCATCTAGTGTGCTCAAAAAATACAGCCAATGGTTCATGAAATGTCATCCTTTCCATCCCTACACCTTTTATATAAGCCAATACCCTCAGCCGCCATACAGCCAACATGCACAACCTTGCAAATGGGATTGGATTGAAACTAAACAGGCCTGCATAAGTAAACAGAAAGGTAAATCGGTCTCCAATATTTGCTGGACATCTCAATTTTCAGCGTTCATGTCTTCTGGGAGGTAGAACAGGTGCTGATGTGTATTTGAATCATCAAAATCAAAGGGAGCCCCAAAATCCTCACTTGCTTAAATACTAAAATCCTGGGAAGCGTATCAGTTCGCTATATTAGTCTGCATTTACAAATTTCTGCAGTTGGAGTGGAAAAGGTTTTAGAATAACATCAATACTCCATCACAAACTGTGAGAAATGTGGTGAGGACAACCACTTCATCATCAAAACTAGGCCACATTCGGAAAGACTCGATACCTCCCAAACCACAGGCAAAAACCTGCGCCAGTGAAGGTGCTGATTGGCCCCTGGCAGAGCACAGTGAGCTCTCTGACTGGTTTACAGGCACCGAGGTTCCTCAAAAGGGACCCGGGACCACACAGTGACAGACAGACGAGCGCCGAATATGAACACAGCAGCTTTAAGAAAAATCCGAGGTAGTGGAAAGATGACATCAACGAGTCCATTTTGAGGAATTCCATGCAAAGTGCCAAGTAGGGAAGTGTGCAAAAAAAAAGGGGGTGTCAAGGCAGCAAGAATGAAGCCCAAGTCACAAAGACAAACAGCAGCTTATGACAGAGTGGTGACCTCACCTGAGCTCTACCCAACCAGTCGCACATACAACCGATTTCCATTAAGGAGACCAATCAAAATGTTAAGTCAAACCAACTACACACTTTCTCCCACCGGTGGCCACTTCAGAGGGTGTTCTTCCATCTGAACCCATTTAGTTTTGGGGTCCAACAGCTGCTGAACCAGGAAGATTCAACTCATCACCAAAGTCTGGATTCTAAGAACTTTATCACAGAAGCAGCAAAAATCCAAGAATATTTAGCCGAAAATGTCAATGCCCACAAAAACAAAATTACTACTGTGGAAAAACATCTAAGTGGAATGGAAGCAATTAAAATGAAGACTGGAACACAATCCCATGGTAACCGGAGGGGTCGTCAGAAACCCTGCTTGATAAAATTATTTATAAAGCCATGGGCAATAGGGGTAACTGCTGGCACCCAAGTCTGCTTGCCTAGAAGGAGACAGATGTGGGAACTCAAACCATGATGCTCATTCACCATGTTTTTGACTATTAGATTCATCTAAACAGTTACCACACCAGCCCAGTCGCAGGCTTTTTACCCAAAGCCTGACGTGCACTGTAGGAAGCACTGCAAACTGCAAAACGAATTAAAACTAAAAATAGCGACACTGTAACATGCTTCTATGTGCAGAAGCACATAATCTAAATTCACCCCTAGTCAATGGCATGCTGCACAGACAGCAAAAGGTGGCAGATCCATGGGCTGAATCAGCTCTAAGCAGGGGTCCAGTGTCCTCCGACTCCAAAAATGTAAAATAGCATTAAACGGTAAGTAGGAAGCAGTCCTCAATGTCACTCGTATCAAGTGCTTTTTCAAAAGCGAGCTCCTGCCTAGATCTTCGCCCTTGTAAAATTTCCATGGATAAAAGGCTTTGCACCAAAACCAGGCAGATAACAGATAAAGTGCAAAGCCAGATGGTGCAGCTCTCTGGCATGGGGAGGCTGGAGTCCACATTTCCCAAGGGCTGGAAATCTCCAGGACAGAAGGCAGATACCCATGGGGAGAAGGGCCCAGGGCCCAGAGAGCGGGCGTTGCTAGGCTAGAGCACCGTGACGTTACTCTGTAAAAAGGCTTACGTTCCCATTCAGGCCAAAGCACTAACAGTCTTTGCAAGAGCCATCATTACTGGATCCTAATGCATTTTTTTTTGACAAGTAGAAACTTTGGATAAATGGATAATGAGATGGTAGACACCTACAGTCTGGGGGAGGACATGAACCACTTAGGGCAGGTGTGTGAGCTTTTGCACCCACACTCAAATGTTCTGGGTTCACTGTAACTTGTGTCTTGATACTCTAAGAGAGGGGTCTCCAACTCCGGTCCTGGAGAGCTATAATCCAGTCGGTTTTCAATCCTACCTGGCTTCTGATGAGCCACAGCAATTCTCAGGTAAATACCAGGGCCAGGTGTGGCTTATCAGAAGCCAAGTGGGACAGAAAACCTACTGGATAGTAGCTCTCCAGGCCCGGAGCTGGAGATCCCTGCTCTAAGAACACGCTTCTTTAAATGTTTTTTGACTGGATGGTTTTAGGATTTCGATGCAGACATTATTCAGAGGTCTTACAAGTTCCCTAAAGTACTCTAACTTTACAAATTTCCGGCTTGTAAAATCCCGATAAAATTTATTACACGTATCCACACTTATGACCTCTACGCACCTTATTCAACAGCAACCGAAGTATGCACAGCATCTAAGCACAGACTGATCAGTTCTAGGGTCACGTGCACTGAAACTATCTTCTGTAGAAAGATCAGCTCAAAGGAAGACTATAATTGCATAAGGTTTACAATTTAAGTACCTTCCATTTGTCACAATCTTTTACCAGACGAATCCTTCTGTTTGAGCCCTTCCTGCTGAAAAGCACTTAATCTCCATGTGATGAACAGCATGAGCAACAGACTTGGACTTGGAACCCAATACGCTCAAAACGAAAGGCTCAGAATTGCTGATCGTCCTCGCATGAAGCTGATGACGCTCATAAATCAAGTCGGTAGTTAATGAGGCCCAAAGCCCATGGCGCGATTAAATCGCCAGTGCACACATCAGATTTGGACCCCCGCCTGCTTCGGGCTCTCTGTATGCTGATGGAATTAGCAGATACCACAAGCTGCAGCCATATGGAGTCGCCCCACGGGAGAAAATGTGCGTTTTTTTAGGCTAATCGAGAGAGGGCTGATTGATTTGCATGTATAATCCCTGGATAATGGGAAAACTGTAGCAGCCCTAAATATATTATTTCGGGCATGTAAGTTGTGTTCCAAATGCTTTTGGGAAATATGGCTGAAGAGACGAGACAAAAGCAAAGGAAAAGCATGAGAGCCACTCACGCCGGACAGCGTTTACGAAAGCACCACCCAGCTGCCGGCTTTCCTACCCGCGGGGCACTGAGGAACCCCTCCGTTCTCGAAATCGACATTCCCAACCGCAAAACCATGTGCCGTCTCAGTCAGCCATCTACGGAGTCGCAAATGACAGCGGGCAGCAGTCTGCTGAGGCGAAAGCCGCAGAGCCCGGAGCTAGTAGCCTGCCGTCACCACCACCAACGGGGGGCACCAAAGTGACCTGCCAACACCCCACAGGCCCAACAGCGACTCGCATGGTCAAAACGTTTCCGTGGATGGAGCACGAGGGATAATGAGTTTAAGAATGTGAAATCTCAGCCTTTCCATGGGTGAATTAGTACAAAAACATAAAACAATCTCAGATGACAAAAACAAAAAATGTGTAATGCTGAGGTAGTACAACCCGCAGAGTTCTTGGAACATATTAGTAATTTATATTAACAATGCTTGTCAGCAAAGTATAAAATAATGCAGAGCTGCTCACCTGTACTAATGCTTATGTATGTTTATGTAATGACCGTGAACTATTTTTTCAGAGACCGACTCTTGTCAAGGTCGCCTCCGTCACAAGAGTTATTTTGCCTTTAGGAGACGTAAGCCCTGGGACCACACAGGCAAGCAAGCGCCATCATGTCTCAGGAAACGCGGCTCTCCGTGGACCGAGTCACGTGGCAGGAAGTCTGACAGCTCAGCAGCGTCCGAGGTCATTGAAAAGCAGCCGCCGTGTCTGAGGGCCGCACTTATCTATACCAGTCAGAGAGCAGGTTATAAACACAGTCACAACAGGCACATTGCATGGCAATAGTGCCGGCCAGTATACCAGTTCATCCAGTAGTGCGGTTGAACTGCTATACCATAGGACAGCAAATTATGTAACACTGTTCGCTGTTAGAAACACTATGGCTTGTTATGCAGAGTTTATTAACAGGAGACCCCTGAGTTTATTAACAGGAGACCCCTGAGTTTATTAACAGGAGACCCCTGAGTTTATTAACAGGAGACCCCTGTTCACTGTGCGCACCCTTCTTACTAACAGTTATAACACAACAAATCTCCGCTCACAGCTCTTATCAAGATGACAGTTATAATCAATGAAACATGTCGCTATCTAACTAAATATAGTCTAATTAAATGTTAGTGAAACAATTATCGAGCCAAGCACCCGGTTATGATCAATAAAACCTGTCACTATCAAGCTGAACATACATTAATAATCAAATTAAATGTTAAACTACTAAGCTAATCGTAAATGATTTTTTATAATGATTAATAACACAATTTAAAACATGTTTACGAATGTTTTTAAATCGACGTAAGTGCTTGCTTCTGCATTAAGGATAAAAACACAGACTCACACACAGGTATGTAATTATACCTTAATCATCATACATATAGCATGTTTACTTTTTTGATTGCATTCACAGATCTTTGTGGAGACAAAAACCACAGCTTTTTCTTAGGGGGACATTTGGTACCCACTACGTAATAAAAACCTAATACACACCTTCCATGGCGGCAGGGGGGGGCTGCTGAACCCCGGCATAGGGAGCCTGTGCTTGGGGGGGCACCCCAGGTTGGTGGGCGGCTGAGGAAGAGGAGGCGATGCTGTCAGGGGTCCCAGAACGCTCCTCGGCCACGCCGCTGGGGGGGCCTAAGGCCAGAGATGTAAGGGGTTATTATGGTGGGGGAGAGGGGCCTCCAAGGAAGGAAGAAAAGCCCACTTTTATGCACAGATCTGACAGAGAACTTTGTCTACATGAGCAATGGCAGATGACACCTTGCCATTTCACATGATGGCGCCTTGATGAACAGGCAAACAGCACAAAGCAAGATACTACAAATCATCTTTACTGCAAAGAAAAGCGTCACCTGCTGATGTGAAAATACCTTCCATTTGTCACAGCCTACCTGCTGAAAAGATCTCCAGGACCCTAAATGGACTCCACTCAGCCACTTACTGAGCTGCATCAACTACTCAAGAGCCAATGTCTTTGACGGTTATATGACTGAGACCAGGAAAGGGGAACCAACCTTCCCAGGTCTAAGGGAGCCCAAACAGTTGGCTTACCTGAGACCTGGTCCTCGGAGAGGCCGAACGCAGAGATAACGTTCTTGCTGACCTCGTCCTGGTTCCTCAGTGGGTCGAAAGCAGACATGCTGGCAGCACTAACCGGCACGGCTTGCTTAGGCACAGAGTCTGGGGCCACGGCCTTCCCCTCGCCGCCGTCCACTGCTTCCAAAGAAGAGGGCAATTAACGCAAAACGGCAAATGTATGTATGCACAGGTCATGGAGCAAGTCAGAAATCAGGGGAAGATAAAATACTCTGAAGACAAAACGCCAGATTTGTGAAACTATAGGTTCTGTGAATTTTCCTCTGTTCATTACAAAGAATTCTGGTGAGATAGATTAAGGAGGACCTCACAGTATTAGCAGACTAGATAGCAGGGACACTGAATGTGTCAATCCACCTGGGCTTCCCAGCTAGGAATAAATCAAACCAACCTCCAGCTCAAGAAAACATAGACCTGCTTCCCAATCCAGTCCTCGGGGACCCGCAGACGGTCCACGTTTTTGCTCTCTCCCAGCTCCCTGCCAGACAGTCCACATTTACTAGGAGCTCAGTGCTTCCCCTACCATTATATTATGGATGGATCTGCGGGTCCCTGAGGACCGGATTGGGAAACACTGATATAGAGAAAAGTACAGACGTCTGAGGCCTGTTCTCCTGAAAGTTTTCCCTGGGGAGGCATCAGCACTCATCTGGCAGGTGCATACTTACCATTTTCAGGTGTACTGGCAGCAAGACCAGGCTCTGCCGGTGGTTCTAAACTGTCCAACAGTCGGTTGACTTTGTTTCTCAGCTCGATTAGCTCCCGCCTGAGGTACTTCACCTGGCTGGATTCAAGCGGCCGGGGCTGCCCATTGACTGCAGATTGAAAGAGAATCAACAGTATTAGGAGATTTACGCAACACCACAATGTCAACCCTGCAGCAGAATGGGGCCTGTAAATATATATGGATATACAGTGGCCGAAGACGTATGGGGAGACTCGGCCCAACATCTCCAATGAGTGGGAGATGGCCGCCAGCAGACCCCCAGAGTCGACATGCACCATAAATTTGAGAAAGTGAGCCGCCTTTGTGATTTAATACAAAATGTCTGTCACCAAGATCTGACCCTTCCAATGAGAGGATAAGAGAGATGGAGCCTTCGAGCTAACAAATTAAACCCACAAAGACCCTTTTTTGAGATTAAACACGAAACATATGAATAGAGCTACATCCAGGGATCGACGTAAGTGGTACGCAAGAACACATTCAAAGCATAAAGGGATACATGCGGATATCAGTCATAAGAGAGCAAAAGCCCGGACAGTTCAGTACTTTGCTTATGTATGTTTTACAAGAGACACAAAACAGCAACGTTTAACTCTTGAGTGAGTCTGACCTTCAGTTAAAGGTTCCCAAAGAAAAATCAGATCATTTAAGGTCTTGCATGTTACCAGTGACTGACACACATATGAACGGCCCAGTCCAATCAGATACCCGGAACATTGACAGAGCGGTATGATGTCTGGTGAATCATCATCATCTTCTCCTGCCATCTGGTCTCATGATACTCGCCTCACTGGACATTCGTCCAAATGGAAGCAGAGACTTACAATGTGGGCCATACAATCTCCTTTCTCCTTGTGAACTCAGGGATCTCTACCCAGAACTATTCAGAACTCAACCCCTGAGGACCCTGTCAACGCTCCTCTCCGTAGTTTGGACATCAGTAGGCTCATAAACGCACCATTTGCATCTTAATGGCAGCACCACAAGACAAAAGGTAACTGGGAAGAGGAGACGGCTCTGGAATATTGTTCACAAGCACAGAAAAATCCCAGGGAGGCTCCCGAAGGGCAAACCAAGGCTACGGCAACCCCTGAAGCCAAAACCACAAGGCTCCAGGCAATGTCCTACCCCTAAGGTCAGGCCCATAGTGTGACTGGCTAGGGGCAGCGGTTACATTTTATGGCTGAAAGAAAAGGAGGGGGAAACACTGATTCTGATGGGAAGAGGAGACGGCAAAATGTTTTACTGCCTCATTGGAGACGTCATATCTTCACCTAGACAGAAGCTGGCTGCATTTCTAGTGCACTCTGGTACTGTACTTTGTTATTCCAGACTCTGAAATCGCTCCCTTTTCCATATGATAATGTGTTTTTGTTTTCATTCCCTTCAAACCCAAATCTCCGGACCATACCAACTTATAGCCAAATAGGGTAACGGTTTTATGGAGATTCTGCGCCTGTTATTAAATTGAACATCGGCAAACTTAACGGTCACTCCTTCTGGATGATGCATCGGTTTGGATCATTACATAAGTATCAAAAGGTTGTCAAAGTTCACATCCAGTCACTTCCTGCTAAATCTGAATCGCTTGCCCAGGTGGCACATGCCCCTATGAGCCTGTTGAGTCTCACAACAGGACCTCCCTCTGGACAGTGACCTGAAGAGGATGCTACCAAGAAAATGCCAATGATGGCACAAAGCCAACAATGGCCGTCGGTAATACTACACTCCTGTCGGCTCAGATTCATTTTGTATGTTGCTGCTAAATCACTGGTTTGCAGCTACTAAATGTTAAACATTAACAACTTGAGCGTTGCCGTTTATGACCACAAAACAGGATTAGTCTAAGAGATATCCATGGTCTGGGAATGAACCGATGGAACATGCTGCAAACCGCTACCCAAATGCATAGCCGTGATTCACCGTATACAGATGCATGCATTAAAGCCTACAAATAAATGGAACACTTCAGCATCCGCTTTGCTACGAGGAACAAATCTGTGGGTTTGGAACGGATGTCAAAAGACAGGGGGGGGGCATGGAATAATTGATGGCACCTCTTTTTTTTATTATGGGTCTGTAAATGATATAAGAAAACAGGCCATGATGGATTTTATGCAGCTAGGATTCCATCCTCCAGAAATGGGCCACAGGACCCCAAATGCAGGGAAGAGCTAGCGATCATTTCAAAGGAATCCAATAACTCTACATAATGGCCTTTAAGTCTTTAATATTTCCACTGCATGCTGCCGTAAGGACTTTAAATCAGAGGCCAGCAGAGAGTCAGGAGGACGCTGCACGTTCCCTGCTTAAGCAAGTGGCGTCTTTACTAAGCTAGACAGGAGGTACCTTAATGGGGTAAAACCTGGGCCCTCGTTTATCAAACTTTACGTAAATTTTATTGTGGAAAAAACGCATATGCATGAAAAGGAAAAAGGTGCATACAAGAAAAATGTATCAAACCTGGTGTATGGGCAAACGGACACATTTTTCCTTAATATTCCCTCTCTTAATCTGAATATGCCCAAGTACGAGATTATATATGTGTGTGTGCGTATATGTCATTATTTGCATAATTTGTACACACACACACATTTTTTTGCAATATCATGCAGCCGTAATTTCTTCCATCAGTGTTTGCAGGGCATGACAGCTCTCGGAATGAACTACCACAGATGTCAGAGGAAAAAAAAAAAAAAAAAAGTGTTTCACAGCAAGGTTTGCCATAAGAAGCCAAAGTTCATCTTGAATTCATTTATCTTGTAAATTCAGAGGCTAAGTGTTAAGCTGAAAACAGGTCCTGCAAAATCATCTGAACTATCCAACGTGTGCATGGCTGCCGCCTTCAACACTCATTCTGCTGCTCAAACTTCTAGGTCTCGGACATTCACACGCTGCCGGTTCTGGGTTTGCTCTCGCATGCCAGTCTGTGTCCTTGGGCGTCATGGTATGGGGTACCCAATTACAGGCTGGTTCCAGGATCTGCAGTCTCTCTTTGCCATCATGTGAGCTCACTACCATGGCACTGTGCTTGTCAGCCCAAACACACAACACCCCCTCTTGTGGTAGCACAATCCAAAATAACTCCCCCCCCTTTACTTTCTTTATATAGTGTTAAAAAAAAAAAAAAGTCATCCAACATGGAAGATGAAAACTGAACGGACTGTACTGACTGAACAGGAAATGGCGTCATGTTGCTATTGGATAAAGAGGAAGGCACGCCTACTGCAAAGAAGCAGGCCTGAAAGGGAGTAGAGTAATTCAGAGCAGACGAAATGACTCCAGTCCCAGAGATGGTGGACCCTGCGCTCAGCGCGCAGAAAGCCTCCCCTCACACCGCCGTCTAGCCGCTTAAATCATACATGCATATGGCATACGGGAGCGATTTTTAAAAAAGCATGCTCATCAATCATGAATTATGGGTTATCCCAGTGGGGCTCACTTATTGAATCAAATTCATATTCACCACATAGCTGCATGGATGTCAGGAGAACAGATCGGCAGCTTGAGGGCACAGTTTGGGATAAATGCAAAGAGCCCCCCCCCCCCGCCACCTTCGGCCAAGGGTCCGCGGCGGCAGGTTCTGGCGCTTGCGGTCTGAGGGTTTCTGCTCTGCTCCC
>JAODLC010000083.1:1115738-1132043 GCA_026781145.1 Hippopotamyrus pictus | reverse complement strand
CGTAGTATTGATGGTCACCGGGGTGGTGCAGTGGACCGTGCACCGTGCCGCCCCGGTGACCATCAATACTACGCGGAATTTATTATAGCTTTTAGTGTGGCACTGAGAGGCCTCCTTACTTTTTATCCAGTGAATTTCAATCAGTGGCTCTGCCGTCAGCAGACCTCAGAGCACAACACATGTGGGTGTAGACCTCAGTGAGGGCCCTCCCACAGCCAGGATGCATCCTGCCTGACTAAGGACGCGTGGGTGTAGACCTCAGTGAGGGCCCTCCCACAGCCAGGATGCATCCTCCCTGACTAAGGACGTGTGGGTGTAGACCTGCAGGACCTGTGGGTGTAAAACAGGACCACTCTGCCTTCTCTGCTGGACTATTACAACAGCCACTGCATCCATAGGGCCACTGGTGTCAAGGACCATCCAACCCCTCCCACAACCTCTCTCCTCCACTGTCATCTGGTAGGAGGTCCGGTAGCCTCAAAGCCAGAACAGTGAGGCTTTGAAATACTTTCTTCCTCTCAGATATTTGACTACTGAATAGTCTGGCCCCTTCCAGCCTAAGCCTGGGTCTGGTAAAACATCCTTGGACTCCATATAAATTATTTATTTATCACACATTCTGCTTCAATGCCAAGCTTCATCATCCCCACCAATCAGGTAGTTAAATATGTCTTTGTCTCTGTCTTAATGTCAGGTCTTAAAACGGCATACCTACATTATGTTCATATGTCTTAGCATCTATATTGTTTTTCACTTACTTGCACTACGACCAATGAGAATGATATTTCAGCTCAGTGAATGACTCCATGCATCATACAGCTGAAGCTAAATATAAAAGATACTTTGACTTTGATTTATCGTGGGTTTCAAAACCTTGAATTTCCTATAATTAAATATACTGTAAATTGATTTAGGGTAAAATTCAGTGTGAATTATCCAACTGACAACAGCAATACAGAGCAGTTTCCTAAGGAAGCCATCAAAACTGAAAGTGAAAGTAACTGGGTGCCAATGCCTGTCATTGTGTGCCAACGATAAAGGCTCTCAAGCAAGGTCACCTTCGTCCTTGTATTTGATGGTGACCTCGTCGCAGCTCTGCAGCTTCCCGCGGAACACACGCTGCATCATGAGAACCAGCTCATCGTAGGTGATGTCCTCGTTGTGGATGGGGATGCGGCGGATGTCGTCGCCCAGCTGCGCCTTGATGATTAGCTTCCCGCTGAGGTCCAGCTGCCCGTTCATAGCGGCCCCCTGTTCTGGCTGCTCGCACAGTACTAAGGTGGGGGAAATGAAAATCAGAGAAGCACTGACCACCCAAAAGTTCAAGGTTCCCTAATACATACAGTCAGCCCTGCTTGGGGCGGAGTGGTGGCTCTGAGGCTAGGGATCTATGCCTGCAATAGGAAGGTTGCTGGTTCGGATCCCGTGAATGCCAGGAGTGATCCTACTTTGTTTGGCCCTTGAGCGAGGCTCTTAACCTGCAACTGCTTTGTCCCGGGTATGACGTTAATCTACATCCAGCCCTACAAGGAGGTCCTCTAACTTACAAGGAAATTTGGGGCTTGGTGGCAGGATTGGCACTCCAGCCTCTGGAAAGGTGCTGAGGTATCACCTGCTACTCGACTGCATTCAGGTTCTCATCTCTGAGGTGGTGTGTTGTATGGGGGGTGTGGCAACATGCTGTAATCAGCGTGCGCTCCTTAACGTGACTAATGCGTTCCCAAAAAACCTTGGGTGCACTAATACAGTTAGGGGATGTAACTCCAAAATTTTGTAACTTACGCCAAACTAAATGAATTAGATAATTAAAACAGTGATATAAAGAGCCAATATTGTAATTATATGCATTTCAAATAAGAAAAAGAAAAAATGCATTCATAAATATCATAAGCATCTCCTATGGGGCATATGAGTCTCCAGAGAATCGCCTAGCAACCGCTTCAACCGAATGTGCCGAACTCGCCAACTTGTTGATTGCTGAGAGTTAGAAGTAGCGCGTCACACCCACTATGTGGTCGGGCATGCAAACGGCACAAATACAATGTCACATTGTAATTTGCGTAATGCTTTTCTTTCCAAATGAAAATTGCACAATTACAAATGAGATTCGTTGTATTGGACTTGGATTCTAATATATAAATTGTGTTCGAAGAGATTGGCAGTGCGATATCATACATTGTAGCAAGACTGTATTAGAACATTAATGGGCTACATTTCTGTATTGTTCACTAGCTGTGTTTCAAATCGCACACTATGCATTGCTGGCTTTTACTAAATACAGCTTACTAATCATAAGTACGTATCCTGGCCAGTATGCATTTTTAGCTTCTATTTTTACCATCCTCACAATCTGCTCCACAATTCAGACACCGGTTTTCAAAATCTTCCACACCTTTGGACTTCCCATCTTATTGTTTGTGGTACATGCTGGGACAATACCCTAATACCACAGAGAATAATTAATTTTTTGGAAGCATCCAGAACCTTTACTTACATCACCACGTGCTATGGTACAAGGAATACGGTGTTTTACTCCAGTGTTAAGAGGTAACTATAAAGATACTATTATACATTATAGACCTAGTATGTTACAGAAGAGAGCATGCACACAAGCCTCAACGGACTGTTTGCGTGACACACTGGCCTCACAGAACACTCCAATTTTACCATGCAAGTACCGGTATATGAACATATACTCAGTAAGCAGGGGTGCCTGAAAGCAACTCTGAAAGCATCATGAAATCAGTGAGAAGCCCAACCACCCAAACACATTAACCTCAGTAGCCACAAACAGATTGGTACAAATTGCCTGAAAGAGTGTCAGCCATTTTAGTGTGGGCTCGGCAGGTCAGAACAAGCTTCTGGGAAAAATAAGAAAATAAACCAGCCATTCAATATCTGTAAAACGAGAAGCCAGGCGAGAGCCAATCGAAGCGCTGAAGTTCTTTTGTGGGCTTCACTGCATACATTTCCACACAAAATTGCTATCACTGCCAAAGTATGCCCCAGTTATAGCAACACATACAGGCGTAACTGGACAAAATGCTTCAGACTGACGGCTGTCCAACACCAGACGCCATGTAACACATGAGACATTATACGCGGCTGCAGCCTGACTAGGCTGACGTGCCGTACCACACAGTGTGGAGCGCTAATCTGCGCCTTCAAGGGGTCTAAAGTTCAGAGACGGCCTAGTGAGTTGGCAAAAGCATACATGTATCACCAGCAGTGACCAGCGTACCATGTAACTTCTGATTCATATACGAGCTGCTGATTTAACCTCTGAAACAAATAGGACAGGTCCAAACCAGGAGTAGTTGTTGCCAGTCATTCCCATACGTAAGGCAGAGACTTAAGATTGAAATAACTATGAAAGGTAATATGAGGATCACTCCGTAATATCACGCAGCGCAAGTCCGTTTGGATTGTCTGAATTAATAGCAGGAAAACCATTCACTCACTCACTCATCCATCCATCCATCCATCCCTCCCTCCCATTTTGGATGCCATGGCTTGAATATCACCAGCTTCAACACCCGCTCAAGCTGATGTTTAGCAATCTGTGCCCCAAGCATGATACAAAATATAAACTCCTTCAGTAAGGATGACTCAACAGGTACAGATCAGCACAAACTTCCGAGCCTTCGGAAACACATTCATGACGAAGCGAGGCGAGCAGCGAGCCACGCAGGACCGATTTAAAAACTAAATGTTATAACTGGAGGCGTGATTCTCCGTTCGGCCAGTCAGCTCTTTTAACCTTCATTTAATAATGTAGAAACCCGCAGTCACCCTGGCATTATATCCTATGACTTCTTAATTCACCTTAGTTATAAGTAAAACTAAAAATCGAAAGCAACACGCCCTTTCGCGTTAACAGTCGAGCCTTTTGTTTCGTTGGTTACTCCACTTTATAATTTTAAAAAACAACCCATTACCACCGGATATGGTAGGTGCCAAATAGTGCTCCTGTGCGCGGGGCCGACAGAACACGCGGTACAAACCGGTCTATGTCAGCAGCTCTACTTCCTGCCAAATAGGGATCCATGGCTTCTTCTCAACAACCCTGTCCTTCTTATTTAGCTAGTTTTAACAACACGAGCCGTACCGAAAACCCGTACACGTGTTTAAACGTCTGCAGTCGTATCACATTTATTTTCCGCCAGTTCACATGACATTTAAATTCCCTCACAGGACCAGTAATGACACGTAATTCTTTTCCTCCATTTATGACGGCGCTCCGAACTGGTCCCGTCGTAGGTGATTCACGCCGACCGACGGCTTACAATATAATTTTTCACTGCTAAGTCCGATGTTCACGGTTAAAATTAGAGCCGTGGCCAGATCTTAAATCCACCCACCTTTGACCGGTCCGTCAGATCTGAAAGATGTTCTTGGTGCCGTGCAGGCCGTACCGATTCGTCTCTGAACACCAGGAAGCGTCTCTTCAGCTGGACGTGGCAAACGACGCCGCGCATGCGCATTTGGCTACTTTGGCCAAGAAGTGGGACGAATGATGATGTACTGATCTTAAGATGAAAGTTCATTCAAAGCATGTTCATATTGCACATTTTAAATATATGTGGGACCACCACATGCCCCAGATGTATACATTGAGTTGATTGCTACTGAGAGATGATGTTTATCATTACTTGAATAACTTACTCATTTTACAGCTTTGAATGATTCCTGCTGAACATTCATTTTAGTATGCATTTCATGTATGAAATGTTGTGTGTCGTTTAACCAGATATTTATATCGTGAAATGTAGTGAATACAAAGATGTTTAATGAGACGATATGTCGCTTCAATTTGCAGACCCCGCTCAAAATTACTAATTACAAAATGACATCTATCTGTTAGCCTTTATTACTATTCTGGCACAGAATGGGACTGGACCAAAAAAAATGCAAGATGCAAAGATGCAAAGTCACCACTAGATGGCAATGAATTGAAAGATTTACTTCAGTTCGAACGACTTAAAATATATAATTCTGTGTTATATAGGCTACTGAAACAAACATTACATAGTAATTTGTATAAATATATTTTATGTGACAAAAAAAACGGAAAAACAACAAGATAATGATGAAGATAATCTAAGTATTCTTAAATTAAACCCTATGACGCTCACTGACTTTGAACTCCGATTAAGAACTGAACGATTAAGCAGAAAATGATCTCAAGATGTATAGTGACACTTTGATTTATTTCGTGGTTCGCAGTCGTATTTATATGGCCATTCTTTAGGCATGTCTACTGTTTACTAGCGATTGAAACGATTACTGCTGTAATGTATTTCCCCATTTCACAAAATGCCCCACCCATCACTAGTTAGTTATTTTCTTACCCTTGTCTTCATTCCAAGAAAATGTAACTGTGATTGTAATCTACACGGTACACAATAAGAACTTTAAAACAGGAGAAAGCGGTTTTGAGTGTAGTGGAAAATGACTGAAACGAAGAGTAAGACTCTATTGTTTTGGGTGAATTCACCTTTATTAAAAAATAACAACAGCAACAATATTAATAGTAATAAAATAAGAAACTTCATTCTTCACTGGGTTCTAGTTTAGCACCATTATCAGCCAACAATGGGTACATGTGGTGTGTTATTAACTTGCTTTTTAATCGCGAAGAACCACTGTTTCTCCCACAGAAACAAATTCACGCGGTAGTCAGTAGTCAAACATAAATATGAGACCTACCTATACTGTTTAATCATCTCATTCTGCTAATGATGCCCCCTGGTGGGTGTAGATAGAGGTGGAGGGGCAGATGTGTGTCTGTTTATGGAAGAATACTCTTCTCAAATTATTGTAACAGACTTGTTACTTTTTTCATCAGTTATAATGCCTTATAAAGCATCCCTTATTGCTAAAATAGTCCCTGTAAATAATATTCATTTGCGTGATCATCAGTCGTCTTTCAGACTGAGGTCTGTTCATATTTACTCACCTATTTGCATCCTGAATGTTACTTCAGAGGACAGCCCTGGCAACTTCAGCTCGCACATAATGCAATTTAAACCAAACTACCAGCCTGTATTCTCTTTGTTCTCAGAGGTTTCATAAATATGTAAAAAAAAAAATAATACCTTGCATATGCACATAGAAGATAACCTTGAAAATACCTCAGCAAAATACATTTTGTCTTTCATATAGATCTCAAAGGAGCCATGTACTGATTCCTACCTGGGATTATCGATAACTGTAGTTGTGGTTAATAATCTTCTATGGACTGTACTGTTTTACTTGCCAGTGGTTATTTTGCTTGTATTCTATTTTACTAAAGAGGAAACAAAACTCAGTGAACTCCCTGTAATGAAAAAAACCCCAAAACATTCTGGTCCATGTTTACTGAATTAGAAAAAAAACTCCTGTTAGTTTTCTCCACCAGCAGCATCTCCTTGCTCAGAAACAGACATTTACTTCCTTTTAAGTACAATTTGCCTTCAGCATTTTACGATGGGTTTGTTTCAGATACTTGCAGTTCTACCATGTCACCATATATTACCTATCACACTCCTCTCCCTCCGTAACAGCCATGCTCAGTGTTGAGTATATGTCAATGTCATCCTTTTAAATATAATTCAAAGTTTTCAGTTGCATTTTGTATTTGTAGTTTCTAGTTCCTCAATAAATAATACATATATCTCCACTTTCAGTCGCCTGGATATTTCTTTACACTTTCTGCCACATTCCACTTAATTTGCCCTTAAACACGGAACTGGATGTTTTGTAAAATTAATTGTTTAAACTGGATTTCTGCACATTCCCTAACCCTTTTCCATATTGTTCCCGGAGAACAATTGCTAACTGTTGCTTTAATATAAATGGTGGTTTTCAGTGTTCAAAGTGACTTGGAAAATTGTTCAGAAGAAGTTCAAATTGAAAAGTTAAGCGAACTGCAACTTATGTCCTTTCTTTACATAATAATCAATAGATTTTTTTTTTTGTTTATGTGTCTTGGTTCAGAAGTGATATCTTGTTTCCATGACAACAGGAACTGCATGCTCAGTATGCTCTTCTGACCTATCTGCTGGATACTCCAGGAACCCAGTTTTGTATTCAACAGTATAAAATGCTTAAACACTTCTGTAAAAGCTAATGTATACACTTGATTTCCCCACCCTTTTTACATTGGGTACAGTAGGTATCCAGAGAAGGATGAGTGGACATATTGGCCAGCATATAGTCCTGCAGCCTGGTCGGATGGGAGCTGAATGTGCACTGTATCCCCGGGTTCCAGAGGCAGTACTGCACTGCCTGATGCCTGGTCCAGGAAGCTCTTTTTGTACTCGTCGTATGTATACATAACCGGCTCACTGTTCCTGTGGAGCGCCACCCACACGTTGGCTCCTTTGCAGTGAACGTGGTATGCAAAGTAGTAAATCCCAGGAATTTCACAAGTAAAGATGCCGGTCTGTGGATTGTAGTTCTGGCGGCCATTGTAGAGGATCTTGTCGAAGACTACTGGGGTGGCCACAGGAGGGAAGGGAGTGGTCAGCTTAGCAGTGAATGCAGGCATCTCTAAGCCATTGCCACCCATCACTTCCCCTCTAGGCTTCCCTTTGCTGTAGGCCCCAGATGGGGTCTTAACACCATCCAGACCTGGGCCCATTTCAGGTAGGATTTGTCCGAGATCAGGTAGCTCTGCTGGAGGCCCAGGTGGGCCTGGTGGGCCTGGTGGGCCTGGCTGACCGGGTACACCAGGAGGCCCACTGGGACCAGATTGTCCTGGTGGGCCTAAAGGACCTTGAAGTCCAGGTTTTCCTTCACCCGGGCTGCCAGGCTGGCCAGGTAGTCCAATATCACCTTTTGGCCCCGGAAATCCTGGAGGCCCAATTGGCCCCCCAGGGCCCATAATTCCTGGGATTCCCTTTGGGCCTTGCAGCCCTTGTTCACCTGGCACCCCTACTTCTCCTTTTGGGCCAGAGATGCCAGGAGCTCCTGGTAAACCTGGAAGTCCTTTGTGTCCATTTTCACCTTTTGGGCCCAGAGTGCCAGGGAGACCACGTGGACCTTGTGGACCTACCTCTCCATATAACCCTGGCTGACCTGGATGCCCTGGAGGACCTGGTTCACCTTTAGGACCTACTTGTCCTTGTAAGCCTCCTGCTCCAACCTCTCCTTTTAGACCAGGTAAACCAAGACCTCCTGGTGGCCCCATTGGACCTTGCAAGCCGTGTGGTCCAATAGGTCCTTGGGGACCAGGCATCCCAGGAAGGCCAACATGACCTTTGTCACCTTTCGGACCTCGAACACCAGGTAAACCAGTTAACCCCTTGTCACCCTTTGGCCCTAGATATCCAGGCTTACCAAACCCAGGTAATCCTGGATTTCCTGGTAAACCTGGTGGGCCTGGTTCTCCCTTCCCACCGGGAAATCCTACTTGTCCTGGTAGGCCATCAAGGCCTGGTTTACCAACACCTGGAAGTCCTGGTGGTCCTGGCTGACCTCCCTCGCCAGGAGGACCCATGGGCCCTGGCTCTCCGGGAGGGCCTGGTTTTCCTTGCCCACCTAGAGCTCCTGGCAGCCCATTTAAACCTGGCTTACCAATTCCTGGAAGACCTGCTTGACCTGGCTGTCCAGGAGGTCCAGCAGGACCTTTCAGGCCTGGCAGTCCTGGCAGACCAATCCCTTTGTCACCTTTGGGTCCAGGCAAGCCTGGTAATCCTGGCAGACCTTTGTGTCCAGGCTCCCCTCTGGGTCCTTGTTGACCTGGCAGTCCCTGACCTCCTTGTTTCCCAATTCCAGGGAGTCCTGGAGGACCAGGCATTCCTTGCTGCCCTGGCAAGCCCATTGGCCCCTCTACACCAGCTTGACCCATGTCTCCCTTGGGGCCTGGGGCACCTGCTGCTCCTGGTTTTCCTGGCATTCCTGGCATACCAGGTTTACCAATTCCTGGGAATCCTGAAGGACCAGGTGGGCCAGGTTTTCCTGGGGGCCCTGGCAGTCCATGGCCGGGCAAACCTGGAGGACCCTGAGGTCCTGCTGGCCCCTTGGGGCCCATTTCTCCAGGAATGCCCCTCTCTCCTCTGGGAATAACTTCACCTTGGGAAGATAAAGCATAGGTAAGTAATAAAACTTTCTGAATAGTGAAATCCATCTTAATGTATGTCATGAACAGGTTTTTTTTAAAAAAGAACTGAATATTGCATGATGTGAAATTTTAAAAACTAAAACGTAAAGCTGTTGGAAATCAGTTGTTTCTCATCTGTAAACCTTCTAGTATTATGGAATAGGACTCAGTGAGTATGTGTGTGGGAGAGCGAGAGTCTCACCTTTACCATCCTTGCGTGGCATCTCCTTACCCAAAGGTATGGGCATCTGTGGAAACTCCTTCCTGTACTGTGGGATCATGGGCATCTCTTTGCCATACGGCATGTGTGGTGGCATCTCTTTGCCCGTGTACTGTGGTGGCAGCCCTTCCTTGCCCATGGGCATATGAGGTAACTGTGGCAAGGGCTGGTGCTGTTGAGCTAGCTGCTTATGCCCATAGTATGCCCCTCCATGTACCTGGCACAACAGCGCCACCTGGAGGGCCACCACCAGCAGATGCGTCGGGGGAGAGGGCACGGCCATGGCCTGGTGGAAAGAGCGAGGGTCAAAATATGGTAAATCCACTGTTATTATTTAAAACAAAAACGCCAAATATCTTTTTGATGGAAAACACCTATGCAAACAGAAATTAATAACTGAACAAATAATTTAAATCTATCCGTCTTCCAGCCACTTATCTGGAGTCTGAGTCATGTGGGGCTTGGAGCCTTTCCCAGTCAGCATATAGCCTGGCAGGGCTCCCGGAGTAATTGCAGTACAAAGACTAATTACATGCTTTAAATATTAGCCAAATGGTGGTTTGGGGGAGCGGGGCAGTCAACCCAAATTGGTAAAGGTAGATACAACATATATTACCTATCATTGCTCACTTTAGCACTATGCAGGAAATCTGAATCTAAAACATGTATATTCTAGGTAGACAATATACACAGCTTTCCTCAGCATAGATCCATCCATTTTCTGTAATTGCATGTCCTATTCAGGGTTGTGGGGGTTCAGAACCAATGGGTACAAGGCAGGGAACAACCCAGGATGGGGTGGCAACCCATCACAGGGCACAAAGCAGGGAAAAACCCAGGATGGGGTGCCAACCCATCACAGGGCACAAAGCAGGGAACAACCCAGGATGGGGTGCCAACCCATCACAGGGCACAGTCACACACCATTCCCTCACACCTATAGGTAATTTGGTAGCTCCAATTAACCTCAGCATGTTTTTGGACCGTGAGTAGGAAACTGGAGTACCCAGGGGGAACCCCACAATGACGTGGGAAGAAAGTGCAAATTCCACACGCACAGAGCAATAATGGACACTCAAACCCGGGTCCCAGAGGTGTGAGGCAGCAGTACTAACCACTGCCCCACTGCACCGCCAATTTTTGGCACTGATATTAAATATAATAATATTAATAAAGAAATGGCAGGTTTATAGCCTGGGACAAAATGAGTAAAAAGTAAGGCAGCACTAATTTCAATCTAAGCAGCCCTGTTATGAAAGCAGACACTTTTCTTTCTTATCATTCACCTTGGAGACATTTCTAGCGTATAGTGAGGATTTCACTCACGATCTATAGTATTTATTTGCTACGCCAATAATACATCCTCCAAGCTAAACATATAGTGACATTAGCATGTGAGGTTAACTTGCTACAGTAAGTGATGTATCCTACACCTGACAGCAGAGGGTGCCCTCAAGCTTCGGTTACCCAATACAGGTAGAACAAATGATCTCACCGTGAGCCGTGGGTCACGAAGTTGCCAAGTGAAACGAAGGCGGACAGATTAGATAATAAGGTACATGAAACTACACTGGCCCAAAACGACGTCAAGCGACAAAGGGAAATTAAGTCACATGTCCTCTTCGTGTCAATGAGAAACACAAGGTCTCAAATGGTCTTGGACAGAAAAGCTTTGTTTTGCTGCTGCAGTCATTTGAAATTCAGAAGTACCAGCCTGTGATTCTGGAGTGCTGCAGTTATAATCAGGAAAAAAATACTGAAAATTTCCCAATCATCACAGCTATACCTAGACTTAACACCGCAAAATGCACATTGATCATCAACATAATCACTACAGGCTGCCTCCCTCGCATACCTTCCAGACATGAAACAGTGACATCATAAATATTGACCCGGCGGTCTTCTCCCAATGGATCATAATGGAGGATCCAGCACAGGGAATTCCTGAACAGTCTCCCCGCCCCGTTGCAAATCCCTCCACGATCGCTGCGTTCCCTGGAACGCCGAGCAGGAGAACCGGCATCGGGCCGCTCTGGGATTCGCCAACCCCAATAACACGCCCATGTTCAGCTGCCTTTTCAGCAGCGGTCAGCGGGGCTATAAACTATTATTTTACAGTGTCTGCTCCTGCTGGTGGACGCTGACACACCGGACGGTATAGCCAAAAAACACTGTGTGTGTTGTATGAGTCCACAGGACCTTTCAGTCCCGTCCACGGTATGATGGAACGCCCTCTTTTCACCAGACATCTTTAAAACATTCCCCGGAAGATCAAAAGTGTTCTTGACTCTTGCTGTGTCGTCTGTGATGTATCACTGTGTGCCAGAAAAAGTGTCAAGGAAGTAATCTACCTAAGAAAAATGAATCCAAGAAAATAAACACTCCTCTTTGCTGTTTTCTGCCCATCTGTCCCTGTGTGGCCTCTTCTCTTTCCCTTGTCTGACGCCTATTCCTGGAAAAGCTTGGAGCTGGCGAGGCTTCCCTCGGTCTCCGAAAGAGAAACAGGTGACCGGTTATGCGTCACCCTGTGAATTATAAGACTGGACCCAACACTGATCGTCAGGGCACAGACCTAACAGGCTGCTGTGTGAAATGGCAGAACATTTTCCGTCTGGCACTATCTGCTATTTCTCAGCTGGGAACATTTTGGAAGGACTCCCGGATAGAAATTACCGGCAAATCACTGGCATTTCCTCTGGATGGGGTGGCACACAGTACCTGCAGTATGATGGGGTGGCACACAGTACCTGCAGTATGATGGTGTGGCACACAGTACCTGCAGTATGATGGTGTGGCACACAGTACCTGCAGTATGATGGGGTGGCACACAGTACCTGCAGTATGATGGGGTGGCACACAGTACCTGCAGCATGATGGTGTGGCACACAGTACCTGCAGTATGATGGAGTGGCACACAGTACCTGCAGCATGATGGTGTTTCCCAGTCCGGTCCTCGGGGACCCGCAGACAGTCCATGTTTTTGCTGGGAGCTGGGAGAGAGCAAAAACGTGGGCTGTCTGTGGGTCCCAAAGGACCGGGTTGGAAAACACTGCAGTACGGGAACCAACATGTGCCACACAGTGCGGAACCCACCCGCCAGAGCCCTGGCACACTGTTAAATCTATCAGCCTGGGAAATGAATTAACATTCTTTCAGGTGAGTGTTTAGAAAGTGATCAACACTGTGTTAAAAATCTCCACATAAAACCCCTGCCTCATCATTCCAGGCTTTTGGGGGAAATTCCTGCCATTCCAGACACTAATTTTGGTTTTCACTTTGCATGGTCTCAGCATCGATTTCTAGTTTATTACATTTAGGAATGGTCTGGAATTCATTGTTTTTTTTTTTTCTTCTACAGAAACAGCATGATTTTCTTAATGAGTGCATATGTAAATCATTGAATTTCTACCATTTTTTTCAGGGTAATAAACCGACAATAAACACACTTGGAAACAGCAATGGTTAGCAGTAGGGGGTCCGCAATGGGCTAAATTACAGGAAGTGTTGTCTGCACGGCTCAACAACCCTGATGAAAGGCCGCAAACATCCCCGTGCGCTTGCACAAAGACAGCATCAATAAACGCGAGTATTAATCATGGTGAGGAAGCAGTGCATGATGGGTAGGCAAGCGAGTTCAGCTCGTGCTGCTTGAGGCTTCCTGGGGTCTGTGGGGGACCCTGCTGCTCTTTGGGGTACTGAGGTCTAACGGCTGCTAGTCAGTGAGGCCCAAATGAAAATTTGTTTGTGCTGCTCTACTAATTTGCTTCTTATCCCGGTAAAACCAAACAATTTCCTTCCCCAGCTCCTTGAACAGAAACACAAAGAATTAACCCACTCCTTAAGCCCATATATTCCAGCTAGTTCCAGCTACTTTGTGTGGTATCAGCGTTTTCTCCCTTTGTCACAAAAGAACAAAAGGAAAGGGCCATTTCTCAGGTGATGCTGTTTTTAATTTTGAGAAAAAAATGAATTTTTGATTTTGTACAGAACCTCCCTCAGCGGCCTTCCCCTTCACATCCGCATGGAATTACTGAGCTCTTCCTGTTTTAATTCCCTGACTAAATGCACTGCATTACTCATTTTGTACAGAAAATGAGAAAAATCAAAGCCCTACACAGAAACTTCAAATCCTGTCAGTGAGTTACACATTGCGGTTTTGGAGGAAAGGCTCATTCTGCAAGAGGGCACCAGGACATGAAGCAGAGGTCGACGTGGCTGAGGGCAGGCGTTCGTCCCAAACACTTCCTCACATTTGCAGTTTCTTCCTGTGATATTTCCTGCCCACATTTACTCTGCTGCCACAGAAATGTGCTCTCCAGGCAAAGTCTGCACAAACACAGCGTGATTTTGACAAGCGCCATTTTCTCCTTTCTTAATTGTTGTGGACATCACAGAAAACATTACTTAGCAAAAATGTAAGTACCCAAGTTATAAAGCCAGTTTAGGCACATGTCTAATTTAAAGCCATTATGGTTAAGTAAACAGAAAATATTTTTGTAAAAAAATAAATAAATAAATAAATAAAATAAAATATTTAGAAAGTGTGTGATTCAGTGTCAGAAATGTGCGAATCCTTGCTTTACCTCTAGTGGGCGACATTTATCAGCGTTACTGTACATTATGTATTTTGATTTTAATCTAGATAAAAATACCTTAGAAAAAAAAATAGTTTAATGATTTTACACTATTCATATTCCTCCACCTACACCAAGACATAGAATGAAAAAATCTATGATTATTTCCGCAGGAAGGCGGACTATTAATTTGTTGGGAATCAGTCGCTTCTCGTCTGTGAACCTTCCAGTATTTATGGAATCGACCTAAGTGTGTTTGTGTGTGGGACGGGGAGGGAGGGAGTGTCACGAGTGTGTCTCTGCTAGCAAGATAATCTGCTGGTATGGTTAGAGTATCGCCCTTTTTCTGTCTCAAACATCACGTCTTTCTCAGCTGCTTTCCTCTTCCCTCTCTTGTTGGAATCCCCTTCCCCGGCCCTGAACCTGACCACCCCCCACTGTGTTTTCACCATGCGTTCTCCCATGCTCCTGGTTTGGGGGGGGGCTGATACCCAGGTGGAATACCAGACAGCTGTGGCTTCATCTCTTTTCCCCACTCCACCCACCCGAACATTTGTTCTTACTCGTCACATCACCTGTAGTGAACCTCCTGATAAACATCTCTGGAGGTTGTCTGAGGTGGTGTTGGGACAACTGCTGCCTTCATTCCACCACATATCCACGCAAATAAATATTATGCGCCTGACAAACACTGTGAAAAGTGGGAGACGCTGAGAGTTCTCCATCAAATTTGCGATCTACGTCACCAAACCAGCCATTTTCCAGGAAGCCTTTGAGGTGCAGTGAGGCTGTGGGCTGTTCATCCTTATCACTCCTGAAAAACATCTTTTCTGCTTTGAAGAAAACATATCTGCCTGTTAGAAACCTTAGAGAGGAAATGCAATTAAGCCAACACTGCGTGAAGCCTGTCACATCCTCCAGCATCTCTGGGTTAAGTCCAGACCATGGACATTCTTCCAGATGTTCCTCAAGCTCAGACCCGAGAACTGAAGTTTTTAAAACTGTGCACAGTTTATTTGTTAGAATTTCTTTTATCCAGAGATTTGCATGAGTGAGGGTTACACAGCACCCCCTGGAGCAATTGGAGTTAAGGGCTTTGCTGAAGGGCCCAGTGGTAACATTATTCTGGCAGCTAAGGGATCTGAACCAGCATCCTTCCGATCACAAGCAAAGAGCCCTAACCCACAGAGCCACAGACCACCGCACTGACATCATGATCTGTGAGAGGTAACACTTCAACACTGGATGCTGAATTAATACAGGAAAAAGCAGAGGATTGTGTTTCAGCTCTACCAGACAGAACCAAGCCAGTCTCCCTCCTCACTGCTAACCTTCCACTGTTCTTGTCTGTGTATCTGTGACATGGTTGGAGATTTTCTTTGGCTTGCTTAGCTTGGAAGGACAGCGTCTTTAGGCCTGTCTGCTCATGTTTGGGTAGCTGGAACCTCCTGTTGGACGCCTGGATCGAGGCCCAAATGCAGCCTACACCCCTGTGACAATAATGAATCAGCCCCCCTCCCCCCGGCGCCCCCTGACTTTTCACGAGGTGCTGGCGATTTTAACACAGGGCTGCTGTCCATACCACCCCATGGAGCCTATGCTACACGCTTTGAAGGTCGTGTCCTGTTCCTGCAAGGAAAGCGACAGACTTGCCAAAAGTCTATAAATATGTGCTGGTCTCTCATAAAAGATTGCCGTTTGAGACTCCTGCCCATTGTTTCTGTTGCAAACGGAAGAGATGTAGCTAAGGACAGTTGCTGTTGCCCACCTTTTACACTCTCGTGCAGGAACATCTTGCCTGCCAATCCTCAGAACCCTCTTGCATTCTGTGGTGTGACAAATAGTTCAGCCACAACAGCAGACAGCTTCATGGCCTTACGGTCACACGAGAAGGTCACTCTTTCCTTTTATGAAGACTGTTTCGGCCATCGACCAGTGATTCCCAAACCTCGAGTAATTCGTGAATTAACACCTCAGCCTGCACTTTATTGACTGAGGGTAGCAAAAAAACATGGAATGGCTGGGGGTCCCAGAGGAGGGGGCTAAATTCCACTGCCTTTGGCCAGTTTCTGAGATGGTGAAGCATCTCGATGGGAGACTGACGCTGTAGCACCAACTAACATCTGAGTGTTGCTGTACCAGTAGGGTGCCCAGATAATCCATGTCGGTGGGGGGGACACTATGAGCTCGGACAGGGTTTATAAACTACCATTTCAATCAAAAGGACCTGGATTTCACTTAAGCACTGAGTTCTTGCTGTGCGCTGATCGGTCAGTCTCCTATAATCATGCGTGTGTCACTAATGGTAATGTGAAACAGCTGGATGAGTCTTTCAGTCAAGGAAAGAAACCAGTCAAAGCGCAAGAAGACCTGAACATTGTAAAATCTGAAGTAGCTCATACTGCCCCCCCCCCCCCCCCCCCCCC
>JAODLC010000083.1:1091135-1109258 GCA_026781145.1 Hippopotamyrus pictus | reverse complement strand
CTCAGGGTTAGCCCAATACCACCTTTTGCTCCTTGTTTGTGGTCGGGGGGGATTTCCTATGGAGTATTACCCAAATCAGCAATTTATAAAAATGCCCAGGTAACACAGCTTACATATATCGTCACCTTTAAGACTCTTAAGAGAACAGTGACAGAGATGCCTTATTTATTTAATATTTCAGTCCATCCATCCATCCATCCATCCATCCATCCATCCATCCATCTAATAGTGTCTTATTCATTCTTAGTTATGGTGAAGTACAGAGGTCCACCACAGGACTCATCTAGAATTACCAGTTAATTACCAGTAGGCACCCAGATAACACCTACGTGAAAAAGGGACAAACTAGGGCGGGATTATAACCCGTCGCAGTACCCCAGGCTGACCACCAGGGAGCGTCTGAGAGCAGGGCAGCCTGCACAGCCGAGCTCCTGTAGAACAGTGGTGGCAAAGTGCCTGAGCGGAAACCTGCAAGCTGCTGAAAATGCGCTGCTCAGAAGCAGAAGCCCCCCCCCCCCTAACTGTCGCTGCGGCTGTGGGGCTGCTGCTATGATTTTAGTCAATTCAGTCAGTCAAGAGCCACTTCTGCCACCACACCTCTATCCTTCATGCGGTAAAGTCAAGTGTGTGACAGAAGCCTTCACGAAGCAGCGGTATGCCACACAGCTCGCAGAGGCTTGGGGGTGAGCTGTCCAGATGTTTCTTTGTTTACATGGCACTCGGATGTCGTCGCTCCCTCGTTTCATGCCTAACGGGACATCGCATGTCTTTGGAAGTGGCTGAACCATTTTCCACATGCTCTTCTCAAGTCAACGGTGGAAAATTTGCCTGTTTAATTCAAAAACTGACAGATTGGCCACAACAGTATGGAAGGGCTTTTGGTGACAAATGAGATGTTTGCCAGAAGTGGCAGGAACGCCGCTTCCATTGAAGCAGTTTTTAGCATTTTCTCTTTGAATAAAATTAAATACACAATGGATCAAACATTTTTTTTGCACAACTGAGCAGAATTTCCTGGAAACTTCTAAAGGTCGAAATTTTGGGATGATCTATTGACACAGACAGCTGACATGGTTCCCACGCAACCCCGTGACAAACCAGTTATCTTGCTGAAAAAATAATTTCTTTTTCCTTCATTCCATCAACCCCTTAATGCCTTTGCTCTAATAAAAATGCATTCAAAGGTATTTGCAGACCAGATAGCTGTCTTTTGGGATTACTTTAAGGTCTTGGAATGCAAAGGACATCGAACTGGAGCTCTCAAAACACTTGACATCTGCTTTGAACCAAAAAATAGAAGCCGGACTGCTCGAAAGCGATTTCCTCCTCCTGTGTTATCCCTTTGTCCATTCCTACCCTGACTCGCAGTGAGACACAAATGGCTTCTTATCACAGACATTTTCAGTGACAGGTTCCTGTTTGTGTTTTGACTGAAGAATCTTGGAAGTCTTTGGCTACCCCCCCACCTGAGGGTGGTGTTTGGCACCTGTGACTCCTGCCATTAAAAATTGCAAAGGATGCGGCCCCCATATTCTCTCCAAATTCAGACACCCCCCATTACAGTGCTGAGGGAATGGGCAACAATCATACCTCGCTCTACTGTGCTGATCTAGTAAAATCTCCTGGAAGTCACCGCTCATATCTCCCCTGGAGGGGGAGACAAGGGTCACTGACTGTCGCCCAGGTGGGATCTATGACTGGATCCAGGAACGATGTACTGCACAAGACAACATCCTGATTGCTACAGAAGCCCAAAACCAAACCAAGTCTCCCACAGACAGGGCAGTCCGTATAAACACACCTCTGGGGCAAAATAACCCCAGAAAACAAAGCCGCTGGACTATTTAACTCATGATACAAATTCATAGGACTTTTCAGGATTTTGACTAAATATATTGCTAGAAGGATTAGTACAACTAATTTTCATTTTGTTCCTCACCGAGAATCTTTATAAAATCAGTGATGCATCACTTTTGCATGGAGCTCTTCCGTTACAGACTGGCATTTTTATTGCCATGATTTTTCCAAGCTTTTCAAACCTGTATATTGTTGCAAAATCTTTCAGGCTTCCCAGCAATATCTGCTTTGTATAATATTTAAAGGCAAATTATTCAAGAAGAAAAAAATCCATCTTAGTCCTGACCTGAATGGTTTATAAAAGAAGTTGCTCTACAAAATTCTACACAGTGCTCTGGTATTATGGCAACGATACATGTATGAAAGGAGAGCTGAGGTATTATTCATCGGACCAAGTTTTTCTGCTTTTGACAAACAGTTAATCTGCCGTCATGTGACGGCAAGTAATTCTGAACTCCAGGGAGAGATAGAAGGACAAATCACAGGTGGGAACATATTTTTAGCGGGACAGAAACAGCGCAAGGATGGACCCTCACTCAGAATGTCTCTCTCTCTCTCTCTCTCTCTCTCTCTCTCTCTCACACACACACACACACAAAATTATATGTTATATAATTTATATATATATATACAGTATATATATAGTAGGAAAACACAGAAGCAGAAGGAAAGTCAGTGAGAAAGTTAAGAAAACTCACATATAATGTGCCATTAATGTGTTAGACATGTTAGATGAATAATAATAATAATAATAATAATAATAATAATAACAAAAATAATGAGAGTAATGGTGATGAGTATAAAATGTGTGCGCCTACCTTAATCAGCATGAGGCCGTGTCAGAGGGATGAACGCTCCAGGCTGGGGACTCTGAACAGCAGATGAGAACATGCTCTTAGTTTTTATGTATGGGTGGGTGGAGTTACACCGTTCTGAGGAGGTGGACTGAGTGACAGAGGTGGACAAGTGTGTGTGTGTGTGCGTGTTTGTATGTGTGTGTGGGGGGGGGGGGGACAGACAGGAGGGAAAAAAAGGGGGAAAGGAGGCTGAGCAAGAGGACATCAAGGAGAGAGAGAGAGAGAGAGAGAGAGATGGAGTGGAGAGAAGAATATTCCGGGTGAAGATAGAGTTTATGTTGGACGTGATGAATGTTCACGGCTATGTGAGTAGGCATGTCGTTCAGAATAAAGGAAAACAAACGACAAGCGTTTATCTAGGGGAGAAGGACAGAAGTGGAGGAGGATGGTATATCCCTCCCTCTGCTGACTATCAGTCTCATCAGAAAGAGCGAGCAGAATAGACAGGCATTTCCTCCAAACATTGTGTGTTGGGATGCAATCTGGTTTTATGACCCTGATTTATTTTTTTCAAAAGCTAGGAATTTACTGCTCGTTGGTACAGAAGGTTGTTGACAATAGCTCTTAGAGGGGTTAAGTCAGCAGTAAGCATGAATTACAGTCATTCTACATGTAAAGCAGGTTTATCTCAAAGAGACTGTATAAGTAATTTTAGGGGATCAATAAGACACTTTTTGTTATCATACCTGGTGTCTGTGGTATAGTGTTGGGGTGTTAAAGCTAATCTGTTCACAGCTGCCTCTGAATTGCCCCTTCCAGCTGCCTCTGAATTGTCCCTTCCAGCTGCCTCTGAATTGCCCCTCCCATCACCCCAGGAAATCATTGCATCAGCTAACATACGGCGCTCACAGAAAGTCTTGGGGCTCTTGCTTAATTCAGTAAAAATGTTGTGAATTTTTTGGTTTTATATTATAACAAATGTCCATTGACAAGCAACGTGTAACATACCTACACGTCTTCCACACAGACGTTTTCTTTTTATTAAGTGTCGTAATTTTTTTGACTGACTCATTCAGTTCTATTCTCACCGTTTTGCTATTAATTGCATTGAGACTCACTGGCTCCCAAAGGTATACTAAGCACAAATATTTGGTATTTTATGTTATTGCAAAGGTGTTATTAATTACAAAGCCCCCAGTGATGCTTGTCAATAAACTCCTTCAACGGCTCCTTCAATTCATTACTATTTGAAACGCATTTTTTATATAAAATATTGTTTTTTTTCTAATGTAATACATTTTTGTCATAATTTTTGGTACAACGACATTTACATGTCGGTATCGGAGCTGATATTGTTATTGTGATCATTTAAGGAACTTGTACATAAAACTTCACCTGTGTTTATTTATTTATCATTTTGATTATTTATTATTTTAATTAACTCCACAGGCCGGCCAGCTGAGTTCCCATGTCATGGGAGAGACAGTCTTGGGAATGGAATAGCAGAATCAGATCTCTTCACATACTCTTGGTCAGTTTGCCATATAAATACATCTTGCCCAATTCGGAATTAATAAACAGTCTCAATCCCAAAATCCTTTAAAAGTCCTAAATTTAAAAGCTGTTAAGGATATTTTACGCTGGGGTCAGGGTTATTTTTGTCCATTTTAATTGTTATTGATATAGAACTGTCTATAAGCTATTGTCTGTATTTTCACCTCAGTAGAGTTGTCCTTACTTATTGGAGATTGCTGAATCCTAAGGTTTTACATATACATGTAAAATCATTTATGCCAGAGGTGTTGTTACAGTATATGTACTGTAGTGTATTTTAGTGTTTTATGAGGCCATAAGGCTCATCTCGGACTACAGGCCCAACAGAGGAGGCGTCTTACTTAAATCTCAAAGCCAAAATGGTGGTTGACTTCATGATGGATGCTGAAGTTTTTTCAATGATGCTGATAATTTAAGTTTTCTACAGTTTGATGAATTCCGTTATAGTAGACTGGCATGTAGTCACATGTGGTGTAATATAATTGTATTCTAAACAAAAAAGATTATATGAAAATTATATATTTTTAAATATATTGTAATTTGTATCTCAAATGAAGGAAACCATCTAACCAAAACAACAGGATAGCATATTTCTGTAGCCACTTGAGTAATTCCTTCACATTCATTACATTTAGCGACCCTGTTTTTTTTTGTAATTTCAGGATCATTCAGGGACATTATTACTTCTTATCCTCCAATGAAAGCACAGAAATGGCAGTGGGCAGCTTTCTTTTTTTTACATAGAGTGATTAATGAGAGTATTAACATGGTGTCTGGGTCAACAAAGGGCTGTGAAAGAGTGCAATGTTTCCACATAATCATGACTGGGCTTTTTAGATTGGCATGGTACCCAGAGCAGTGGCTTGGGGCAGACCTGTGCCCTCAGTCCCGGCAGGATAAATTATGAACTTTAAATTCTCCGAAATCCCCAAGGGCTCCAGTCAAAAAATAATGTCCTGTCAACGTTTCCCCCAGCCTGCTTCAAAACAGCAACTTAATGTGACTCTAACATCAATGTTGTTTGAAATGTGTATAGCCATAAAGTTGTTTCTGCCAAATGACTTTCTTCTTTATTTGACTTTATAAGTTCTCACACGTCCGTTTTAAGGGTACCGAGGGACATTTCCCGTAACCAATTCACTGGTTCCTTAATACAGTATATTCTGGATATTTACATTATCAAACATAATGGTGCTGGAAATACTGAATTGCAAGAATGGAGGCTTTTCATACATTCATAAGCAAACATTTGCTTTCACTAAAGGTATTTGAATAAGAGGTAAAGTCCTATGAGGTCATCACATTCACACAAAGAGGCTGTTACTTAGGCCAAACAGGGGGCACAGACCGAAAAGTGATTAGACTAAATTATCCGGATTTACTCCTCTGGATCCAAATTGAGTGAGAATTGTTTATTGTGACTGGAACTTTTGAAAGCAAGTTTTACAGCTCCTTGTCATTCTATGATCCAGAATTTATTTTTATTTATTTATTTATTTATTTTTTTACAAAACAAACACAAATTAAAGTAATATCTTTATTTTTATGCTCATATGGGGATTTGGCTATGAGGACCAAACCCCTGCCTGTTCTCTGTGCTTCTGAGCTCAAAAACATGAACTTCCAATAATATAACTAGTCTAAAATGTACAGTCAACTCTCGCTGTCAATTATATTACATCACAACTATATAATGTTTGATAGCCCAAATAATTTGATTTGTTTTTTGTTTTATTGGGTTGGAAACCTAGAATTGTTTGTCTGGAAATCATTGCAGGGACTGCTACATGAAAGATAGAATTCTACGTATTCACATCTGTTAGATTTCTTGATGTAAATGAGGGTAAAATATGTAGTTCAGAGAGCCTAATGAAAGTGAATGAAATGGTCTCTATACATGATGAGGCGAACGAATGTCATAGGCAGGCAAAGTACTGGTTTCGGGGTTAGAGAGCTGTCTCACAAGGTTTTGGGTCCAAGCAGAGAAGACATGTTAGACAGCAGGTATTTATACAGTTACAAATATTCAGTCTTGCAGTCTAATTACCCGTTTCAAGCGTATTGTTTCGATAATATTCCCCTCATACTCTCCAAAGAAAAAAGCAAGGAAAAGAGAAAAGACTGCTGTCAGCCAAGCATTCATACAAGCAGATCAACACAGGTGTGTTTAAGGCGCAACTCACAAACATGTGGCTCTTATTTCTTAATAAACTCTGTCGGTTTTTTTAAACCTAAACCTCGCCAACCCTTATTTCATTCACTTATAAGATGTTTGCATCCAGAAAAACTGATATGACAAAACACAACACATGAAGTCGTTCAACAGAAGTTAAAAGAAAAAAAAACATTTGTTTTAGCTTGCATGGTACATTTTTACATAATGCATTGTTTGAATCCCTCAAAAGAATCATGAGTTCTAAGAAGTTGGAGTTTCTTCCGTCACAGATGGGAAAACCTAGCATGACCAAACACTTCTTTGAAGGTTGACTGTTAACCAGATAGGCCCTTCCATTTTGCATCTCTTGTGTCCCCAAGGGGCGTGATTCTTACTTTTGTGTACTGAACAATGGGTTTGGAATGAGAGGAATGGGGAATGGGTAAACTCCTTTGCGAAGGGACGAAACTAGACATCATTGTATCTGTGGTTGTGGGGGGGGGGGGGGAAAATAAACTTGATGCTTTCGCTGTTCGGAGGCCTGTAAGGTGAGAAGTTTGCATCAATAGCAGAGATGGAGAACTTTGTAAGAATGTAGATGGTGATGCAGGGACGTCTCCCAGATGTGCAGGAAGGGAGAAGAAGAAAGGAACATCTGAGTACCATTCATGCAACAACGACGTGAAAAAGGTGGTTGTGAGGTCATCAAGTCAGATCAAATAAGAGCCAAGTAATCTGCTTGTCTTCATTATTCTCACTGAAGGACCATGTCCTAACAAACAGGAAGGCAACACAACTCTGGTTATAAGTTTAACTTTGCTTAACTACAGATGTATTCTACAGCTAGAAGAAAAAAGATGAAAATTCCACTGTATAACTGCATTGTGTTGCTTCTAGAAGATTGATTGGTGTCTGTAGAGTCCCATAATTGCTCTGGCTCTCACAATGAAATGGGGTTTGATGGAGCTCTCCCCTTATTGAGATCACTGACCTGGGTTCAGGCTCTCACAATGAAATGGGGTTTGATCGAGCTCTCCCCTTATTGAGATCACTGACCTGGGTTCAGGTTGAGCACCCTAGTGTTTTCAAGCAGAATTACAGCCATCTAGTTTGGCTGCAACCTCAACACATTTTCCTGTGAGAACATTTTTCACTCGGTCACAACATTCCAAAAAACACAGAGGGCTTTAATAGCGTTGCACCATATCACACGACATTCCCTCATAAGTTGGTCAAATTAAGAGATGGGAAATATTTTCTGCTCTTTGTATATAAGTGAATTATTCCTTGATCTTGTTTTAAATCTTTTGTTATAAAGTGAATACCATTTGATGATTTTAAAGACTCACAATGACGAAGCCTTGCATAACCTCATAAAGGATGATAACATGAAGACTATGGAAACCTTTGGGGAGACAAAAACTGTGTATAAGACTTTTTTACAGAGACTAATTCAAGGTATGACATAAAACCACTACAGAAACGAGAAGTTCTTTGACTGTCGAACACAGTGCTACATGGTATATGCTTGTCTTAAATTAGGACTCTAGTTGAGAATGTTAATTAGGATCCATGAGTATTTGAGTCTGGATTTTTAAACTCATATTTTTAAAACTGATTCTAATCGAATTCCTCTGAACACATAGACCAGGTCGAAAATCCATTTATCATTTAGTTCTTTTTCTGAGCTTATACTCCCAGCCTCCCCAAATGGGAAGTCTTTGGGGGGAAAGGGATTGTAAATGATCGGCAAAGATTTATCATGGCACTTTAATGGAGAACATCATCTCATGCATTCCCACCAGTGCAAAGGACAACTGGTTCCATCAATCCATCAATATAGTTTTACTAGAATATTAATTCAAGGTCTTATTTTTATATGAATTTTTAAGCTTTATGGCTGGCTATAAGCTTTAGGTTAAAGGGCAGTCCCATCTTGATGACTAGCCTGGTTATTGTATTTTACTGTTCAATGCTCTCTATCCACCTTGGTTCCTTGGTACAAACAACCATTGGATCTTACATCTGGAAACTGAAAGGATGTTGCTAAAGCTTTGGATCATGGGTTATTGGGGCAGGCTGCAGACAAACTGTCTTGGAGACCTCAGGATACTGCTTCTCTTTTCCAGTGGTAACCGTAGTCAGCTGGATCTCAGACACACTCTCAAAATCGTTCCATCTGCAGAATTTCTCCTGCCATGTTGAACTTTACGTCGGCCTTTCCACTGCCAAATGACACATGTGCAATCTTCTTGTCCACAAAGGGATTTTGGAACCATCTCAGTGATGTGGGATAAAAAAAATATATCACTAGTGCGTGATATTTTAAAATATGGAATCGCCGGAATTAATTTGTTATGCGGAAATTAATCGCAGTGTAACTGTCTGGTGTAGCAAACGCAGTAATTCCATATTAATGTGTTGCAAAAATACAACAAATATATCCCATATGTGGTCCAGTGCGAATTCACAAGTGAAAAGCCGGGGATACTTTTAAAATAAAAATATCTTACATTCACACACTTGGATAAACAAGGATGAAAGTTTTCCACGTCTCCTGCTCAAGGGGAATTTCAGAGCTTGTTGGTTCACATACTGTAGTTAAACTATCTCAATCGAAATCAATCAAACTCCAACCTTCTCAAGACCCCATCAGTTGCATATCAAAGTGATGTCACCACCCACAAGCTTTCTCAGTGGTCATTCATACACAGAGGTCCTGGTCCGTTCTTCCCATCCAGGACACTGCAGCTTCCTTCTGCTTCTCCAGATATTGGCAAAAGTTCTCTCAAGTCGTGGCCTTCACCAGAAGAGGTGTTTGCCCTTTTCGTTTTGTTTTTGTTTTTGCCAAGTGGAGCATATATCTTTTTCTCATTTATCTTATTTTCCCATTTTTTTGTGGACAAACATTCGGGCTGGTAGACTTTTATGTAAGGGATAATGTACAGGCAGCCGGTAGTTATCGCGAAATAAGCCCCGACAGTGTGATCAGGACCCGACGCGAAGCGAACCTGCAAATGTCTCAACTGACCAATCAGAATCAAGCATTCCAGAGAGCCGTGTAATAAAATGAAATATACTATATCCTATAGACATGCTGTTCAGCCTTGAACCCATGACCTTTGAGGCTAAAAATGAGTTTTATTGTTATTCGTAGTTGTAGTTTTGGTATGATGTTCTGGGAACATCAGGATAACTGCATACTTTAAACGTTTCCAAACATTCAATAAACGCCACTACACCTAGCATTGTTAGCTGGGCTAACATTTGGGCAAGCATATCACGTCTCTCTCTGGGGGGGGGGGGGGGGCATGGCTGTCCTGGTGTGCGATAGCGTCATGGACTCGGACATCCATTTGGTTCACCTGTATCTCATTGCCATCATTTACTTTAGTTATTTATTTACATACTTTAGTAAATTATTTACTTTACTTTAGCCTCAAAGGTCATTCTGTCATCGCTCACCCCTCGAGTCCCAGCCCTCAGCTGCGACCTTGGGTCCTTTTCCTTTTTATCTGGGTTTTTGTGAGACTGTCTTGTTTTTTGTTGTTGCTCCCTGCTGTATCAGCTCCTGTCCCCAAATTAAACCCCCATCCCTTCCTGTCATCCCCGTGTCCCTCGGTGCTCCTCGCTGTACTCCCCGGAGTGAGCGTCTCTCTCTGTGCACTCCTGCCTCCGGAAACCCGACACTGCAGGCAGGCGCATCTCTCACGAACAACAAACAACATGAATAAATAACAAAACAGACTCACTAGGCTGTCATAATTACTATAAATACTGACTGCAGATGAAAGACTCTGGATGAAGTGAAAGCAGTCTCAATGAAGACAGGAAATGGCACTTAATGCATTGCTGGAATCAGATTAGTGTGGATTCCTTAGGTGCCAGATCTTGCTGTCATTGAATTAGCCTGCTGTCGGACTGAATCACCCGGTCAAAGATACATGAGGGAACAAAATGGCCACGAGCCTTATCTCAATCTTCATTCTCCTGCATGATTCTCCAGGGAAGTGGGTTTGCTGCAGTCCACCGTTTCCCTTTGAGGTGACATTTACAGGAGACCGCCCGTCCTTTTTTTTTTGGGGGGGGGGGTCGTTCCAGGTTCGGCCAACATCAATGACCGCAGCATGCTGGGAAAGCGTGATAGCGAGGTGGCGGTCATCGTGGAAGACACAGAGATGGTGGACTCGGTGATGGATGGACAGGAGTACAGGGCCGGAAGGTTCAGCCTGGAGTTGAGGCTGGACTGTTTCAGGCAAGTTTTTGGAGGGATTCTGAGGCAGAGGCACGAAGCAAGCGGACACCAACAAATTCACTCTACTTGCCCCACAGGACGATCCTCGGTGCCTTCACGGACCCTACCATCGACGTGAGGGACCCCATCAGCGAACGCTTCTACAAGGAGGTCTGGATGGTCATATCAGCTCGCAATGCCACCATTTATGAAAAGGTACTCCCCGTTTAGTCTTGCAGCTCAACACCGGGCTGAATCAGTATTTGCATCTGGTGTTAAATGACGTAACATTCTAGAACAGGGGTGGGTCATCTTATCCGCGAAGGGCCAGTGTGCATGCAGGATTTTGGGATAACCTTTAAGTCAGTTGTTCATACCCAGATGTGAGGACCATTCAGCTAATCAGTCCTCTAAATGGTAATCTAATTAGGGAGTTGCAGTGAAAAATTGCACAAACACCGGCCTTTTCCAGATAAGATCGCCCACCTCTGTTCTAGAACATTCTATGTTGATGAGTACTCAAAGAAGATCCATGGAATATTCTGTACTAGCTGAACATACAAAATACAGCCCATGGCTTTGGTGTTCATGACATGGTGCCTCTCCACGTTTTTGCCCAGGTGTTTCGCTGTCTGCCCTCCAGCGACGTGCGGAATATGCAGGAGATGGAGAATTACTTGTGCAAGCTGGGTCTGGACAAGACAGATCCAGCTCGGGCTAAGGAGGAGCTAAAGAAGATCCGCGGCTTCCTGGTCCAGTTTCCACTTAACTTCCTGAGCGAGCAGAACCTTCTGCCCCCAGTTGGCTCCAAAGAGGCTATGGTCCCCATGGAGACATGGACCTGAGGCCTACTGCATGTCCAGGACCAGGGCTAACGGGCCAGGGCTGCTGCCACCATGGCTCATTCGTGGTGACTGTTCTGGAAACCACTGAGTGCGTCTACTGCACGGCTCTGAACTTCCAGTGGGTGGCGCTGACGGACACCCGTCACGGCACGTCCGGAACAAGCGTGCTCACAGACTCGCAGGTTTTTATACCACCTGCACTCTTCCTCTCACCAAACTACGTGATAAGCCATTTTCTAAAGACAGTAACACCTTGTAATTACGGAATTAAATGTGCGTCTCCGATATTAATCTATGGTCAAGTAACAGTGCCAAAGCTATTTTTATTCAAGCTCTTAATAGATCTTTTTAAAAAGGAATTAAGTGCCTCTTTAGAAGAGCAGTAAAACTGAAGTGTATAATGTGAAAAGGTGGACACAGGCTGCCCTAAACTCAATAAATCCCTTCTTTGTGTGGGAATTTGACAACCATGGTCCTGCTTTAAGGAAGAAGCAAAATACAGGGGCCGTCAGCGGTCATCTGTCCACTCTCTCCGCTACATTGATGATATCTTAAAGCTTTTAAAGCTTCATGTATAACCTCTGCCCTGAGGAACAAGAGGATCCTATAGCACTGGACTCTCTTGGTATGTCAGTGATGAGGTTCCTACCCAGCGTCCACTCGCAGTACCCCTGCCGAGCAGACAGAGGGCGTCCCTCTTTCAGGTTTTCATCTGGCGGTACGCCACTTTTTCGCTCCTGCTGTTAGACCAGAAATCACCGTGTGTTTTTAGTTATTTATTTTTGCACAGGCCACTCAGGGTTTCCCATGTTCGTCGCTCTCTGTGCACCCTATGCAGAAATGAAAACATTAATTCAAGTTTATACTGCAATTACATTATTATTATTTTAGGGCTGGCATTCTCTCCAGTTTGAACTCCTGCCTTGTGCCCAGGTCTCCCATGACCCTGACCAGCTTAGATGTATGTATGAATTATATTAACATTGAGGTACATTTTTCCCTGCCAGATCTTTGTTCTCTCCCCAAAGTATCACACCAACCGACTCTGAGCTGGCTGACCCTTTCAATGTCATCTTTGGTTTAATTTATCCTAGTGATAATTTATAACTTTTATGTTGATTAATTTCAGAATCTCATCATTTTATGTGTTTCTCACAAGGAGTGACAGCTGACTCGGTCCTTACAAAGCAGACCATTGACATATAAATATATAAATGAAAAATCACTCAATGCGGTGTGTAAGGAATGTGACACTTGGAGCAGCTGGTCAGAAAACCAGTGGATGGATACATGGTAGGTAAGGGGCAGGTGGACACGATTATATGAACAGAGGAAGGTCATTTTGGTCCAGTCCAGACCAAGATTTTGTTTCAGCCAACCAGTTGAGTACTCTGTGAGAGACTTTATATATTCATCTGGTTGGTTGAAACAAAATCTTGATCTGGACTTGTACTCCCTGGACCCGAACTATCCACCTGTGAAGCGGTTTCTCACGGCTGCAGGCGTCTCAAAACTGTGCCGTACAATTCGGCCAAGGCTGCTACTTTACACGTCTCCTGTGAAAGGCGCCAGAAAGAGGTCACTGAAGGCATTAAGGAAAATCGTCTCGGAAATAGTGGGATGACATAAAAATGTGCTTTTACCGTAACGGCTTTGCACCTCTGACAGACTGTGATACAGGTGTATCAGTGGGAACTGAAAGCTGCGTAAATTCACGAGACGTTTGACCAGTCGTGGCAAAAGCTGCACGGCCAACATAAAGTTTCCTATGACAACATAAAGTGTCCTATGACAACATAAAGTGTCCTATGACAACATGCCCACTGATTATGTGGCTCAGTCATTCAGGATGCTGTGTCTGTGATCAGACGATTGCTGCTTTGAATCCCAGTGTCTGCAGGGTGATTTCACTCTTCAGCTTTTAACCAAGGCCCCCAATTACTCTGGGGACTGGCTGACCCGACCTGTGCATCGCTTAGTATAGAAGCATCTGCTCAAACAGCAACAGAGTGGAATGCAGATCAAGGATAAACTCTATTGTGGTGTTTGTAAACAGGTGCAATGATTGCAGTCAACATGATGAGCTGTGTTCATGCTTGTGAAAGTTTGTGTGCAATGTTGAAATGTATTCTCTCATGAGTACCTGGTTCCATCAGATAAATGAACGACGATTCTGTTAAACAACTAATACTATTATACATTCACTGATTTTTGCTACTGTGTAATGGGTCAATGAACCTACTGGAACAGAACGACGAGATCTCGGTGCATCCTCAGTGACCTGGTTCAGGCAATACAATGTGTGTCTTGTAATGTGTCTTAAAATGATCCTTGGTATGTAGACAGCTATCTTATGTTTCATTGAAAAAAAAAAATTATCCAAATGCCCCCCACCGTTTTTGTGTCAAGATTTTCACGGGTGGGGGACCAAAAACTATATCAAGTGTGTGTGTCTGTGTGGGGGGGGATTAGCTTTATATTACGTTGTGGGGACCAAATGCTCCGCAAAATGTAATTAAAACCTGATTTTTTGACATTGTGGGGACCATTTTTCAGGTTCCCACAAAGATGTGTGAATGCAATCAAAAAACTAAAAATGCCAGAAGTATTTTGTTTGGTTATTTATGGTTAAGGTTAGGGCTGGGTAGGGGTTAAGGTCTTAATGTTGGGATTGGAGTTTTTCCCATAGAAATGAATGGAGAGTCCCCACAAAGATATAATTGCAAATCTGTGTGTGTGTGTGTGTGTGTGTGTGTGTATACATGTGTGTGTGTATACATCTGTATACATTATGTCTACATTTTCTTTGAAGTGGTCTACATGTTTAATTTTAAAAGTCACATGTGAAACGTCACGAACACAGTTATTAAAACGGTGTGTCCAAAACTAAATGCAGATATACACGGTGTTCTTCCCTGTTTGCAAATATACAGCATTAACTGTTCAGTATAGACATTCTCCGTTGCTGAAAACAGAATTCTCAAAATAAGGATAAAAATTAAATGATGGCTGTATCTCTGTTGCATGGGTCCAATAATACAGCCTCGACTTAAAACCCTGTCACTGCATCACGTCTGCCCACAGCAGTGTTTTTGGTCACTTTATGACATTGCTCTTAAAACAGAAGGTGAATGTTTATGAACAAAACACTAAAATCCAAATCTAAAACTCTAAAAACAGAAGCCTGACAACCACTGAAAGTGCTATTAATAACTGGAAAGGCTCATTTTACGTTAATACACTTCAACAAAATAAAATAAAATAGCAAATTATAATATTTTTAACATGCTAGAAATTTGTTGATGTTTTAAAATGAAATGTAAAATAATAAAATATAATGCTCAATTTATCACCACAACTACATTACCATAAGACTAATTATTCTTCAACATTTATCCATCCACCCACCTATCAATATTTTCTGTTCCACTAACTGATAGGTATGCAGTGTTTTTGTCAAAGGAAAGTTGAACCTGTTACCTGCTGGAGATCTCCATGGTGATGCAATCGACTGTTTGTGGATAACAATGGTGTGGAACCTTGGGTGTGCAAAGTGAGGTGCACTGCTAACTTGTATATTACCTATTTTGGCAGGACAGGTAACTACGCAGTCATGTTGCTGTTCACCGGATGGCCGCAGTGATATTAATCAGGAATGGTTAGTGGCCTTTGTTGAGCCTAAGCTGTCACACTGGTTGGGCAACTGACAGGTGACAAATTATTATAATGAGCATTGTTATTTAGGTTTGCAAGTGTCAGGAAACTCACATCAGACAATTCCTTGCATCATTCCATGGAAGTAGCTCAGTAAAATTATTGACTCTCCCCATTAAGATTTTTTTTTTCTTTTTTAACCCACAATGCATCTCTGCCTCATCAGCCACAAGTCTCATTGCAAAATCGCAGTTCATCTCCATGGGTTTAACTGGGAATCTGAGGTGGACCAGTCCAGATATTATCATACAGACAAAGTCACGCTGAAGCTTTTGATGGCCAGGAATCATCAGTGTGCTGTCATCCCTAGATAGAGAAGGATTAGATTCGTCATAGAAGGAGCAGACTTTGGACAATTTACAGTACGGCTCGAATCCATGGTTCTGGATGGTCGCCGTGGAAGAGCTTCTTCATGGGGCAATGTTTCTGCTCGTTTCCTGCTTTCTCTGAGCTGTCATGCCAGTGATCCGGCTGGGAGGCCTTTGTGTCTCAGCGCTCTGTCCCCATTAGCCTGATCAGATAGAGCAGAACGTATCGCCGCATGAATTATGCACCTCAGAAATGTCGGGAGTGATGTTGCGTAACAGTACCTCCCCGGAGACATGGATGGGGATATTTCTAGCCTGGCTCGGTGAGTATGTATTTATTTCTCATGTAGAAAAACAAGTACTGGGCCAGAGCTGAACAGGCCTTTCCGATGCCTTTCGAGGATCCCTTACATGCAGGGAACCTGCACTTCACCTGCAATTTTGGAGCAAAGTAGATTACAGCAAGTAATGCAGGTCCAAGCAAGTCTGAAATACAAATAATAAAAACCCCCATGTTACAAGGTGCCCTGGCTAGTAGTCCTTAGTGGCTGACCATTTACCCCCGCTTTACCAGTGTATTCTATTTTGGCTGATTTCACTGATTGGTTAAACAGCTGAGCTAGGCTTCAGTGATTGGTTAAACGTCTAAGCTGGGCTTCACTGATTGGTTAAACATCTAAGCTTAGCCATTCTAGGGTGTTTTTGGGTTCTTTCTGTGTGTGTGTGTGTGTGTGTGTGTGTGTGTGTGTGTGTGTATATATATATATATATTTATTTATTTTAACCCTATATCCCTTATACGAGTGGTTCTCAACCTTTTTCCCATTCCAGCTCAGTCATGACCCTGTATCAAGCACAGGTTTAAATTAACGCTATGATCAAGCATGCAGTACAGTCTGCAGTTTACGCCAATCAATGCCTATTGCACAAATCTGATTGGATGTGCCAGTGAATTTTAAATTAAGCATCTATGGTTTGGCTTCTTGGATTGGTTGAGTGTTCACTAATTTCACACTAAATAGCTACAGTCCCAAGACCCGTTTTTATAGGTTAATTTTAGAATTGACGCTGGGAAATCTGATCAGGGATCAACATAGGAGCTTGCTGCTATTAAAATGCTTACACATTACACTCTGCCTTGCGACCCCTTCGGAACTGGCTGTGACCCAAATTTGGTTCGTGACCCATGGGTTGAAAATGGCTACCTATTTAGTGTGAGTATTACGTAAAAACACTGACCATCAGTGATCTATGTGGATCATGGTATGACAGTGATTTTATGAAGAAATTTACCTTCAGCAAGTGATGGTATTTGTACAATTGTTCCCTTCTGCTGAAATACTTACAGTACACTTAAGCGGAATCCAACATACCATGGTAAGTGTTTTAAGTGAAAGACAGTAGGTAAATAAAAATCTGCCAGTCTGTAATGGAAAAGTGATTGGAAGACTAATGAGTGGATTAGAGAAAAATGTACCTTCGAAACAGATGTATAGAAGAAAGCAGTACTTCAGTTCCAGTGAATGTCCATTGTAACTATGTATTTGTTTACCTGGCATTTAAACCAGGAAGTGCAAGTTAGTAAAGATGAATCAGGTGGAGCCAGGAAACTGTTACCTTGGAAGAGACAGGTGACTGGAGTTTCTGTACTAATGTCTGCACTGATTCTTTGTTCCCAGTGACCTGAATAAAAGGGTATCATCGGGTTTGTTGATTGCTAAATTCTCCTGGAAATTACGAAACAGCAGAAGCCTGTAGGACAGTCCCACACATCCTGGAGCGTTTCTGGATTCCAGCCTGGCAATTTACAGATAAAGATCCCCCTTTTCAAATATATTTGCTTCTCCTTTGTCTATTGAATCTTCCGATACTGCTGAGGCCTTTTAAGGTGCTACTTATCACTCACTTACATGGGGCCTAAATTTGATTTTCAACAATTTGCGCAAGAAAAGAAGTTTCCCCGCCTCAACAATTTTCCACTTTAGACCAGAATTACTGAATTGAACCCATACACATGAGAAGGGATGTGTTCAATATATCAACTGCTGTGAGTGCTGGTAATGCAATGAAATATGATTCAAGATAAGTTTCAACAGGGTTCACCAACAACACTTGGCCGTAAAATCCCATGTTATGAAATATTGTAGTGCGAGCTGGGAGGTAAATGAGTGTATTTATATTATGTTGTCAAGTCACACTGACTCATAATATCTATTATTTTGTAAGAAAACAGGTTCAATATATGTTCAGTCAATGAATACATACAGATACACACCTATTGTATTGCTAAAATTACATTAAATTTACTGTAGTGTATTTATTTTATATACAAACACACATATGTGTATTACAAGATACCAGTCCATCACAGTCACACTTACACACTCGCACACAGGGGTGTCATGGATACTCTGGCAGATACAGGGGGCCCAGCACTTAACAGGGAGCCTTGAATGCATAGAATTATATGTGAAATTGAGTTGGTGGGGCTGGGGGGGGGGGTTACATTTTGCCAGCAGGCTCACATTTTCTAGAAACACCCTTGCACATGTACTATAGCAGTGTTTCTTAACCCAGTCCTTGGGGAACCCCAGACAGTGCATGTTTTTGCTCCCTCCCAGCCCCCAGCCAATCAGGAACACCGAATACTTGGTACAGG
>JAODLC010000083.1:1080066-1091035 GCA_026781145.1 Hippopotamyrus pictus | reverse complement strand
ATTATTCGAAAATAACGAACCTGCAAATGTCTCAACTGACCAATCAGAATCAAGCATTCCAGAGAGCCGTGTAATAATTCCAGTTAAATATTGTAACTAACTTTTTTTTTGTTTAAATGTACAAAATGCTTACAATAATTATACAATAGTCAATGGGTTTTGAGGCAAAGTATGGTGACAGGAAGACCATGTCACTACTAAACAGAAACCTCAACTTTCACAGCGGAAGGACACAGTTGGAAACTCTCTGGAGGCTCGGTCAAACGTCTTTAATTTGTATATTTTTAACAGTCATCTATAGTAAGTAACTCAAGACATATATTTGTAGCTTTTTTCTCTACCCTTTACTACAGAGATCTATTGGAGAGCAGCGTAGATATAATCGCTGGCCGTGTTTGAAGGCTCTAACAATGTGGAACTCATTATTGATGTGTTCACGGCATTTCTAATTGCTTCTGCATGGAAGTAAAGTTTCATGGGTGGTGCCCAGTATGGGTATTTATGGGTATTTAGATTCCATGTGTATTCTGTTAGTGGGTACTTCGGGATGGGGGTGACTGATCATTGTGAGTGAAATGCACAACATTCTGTATATTTTTTTGAGGAAATTTAAAATGATCACATTGTCACCCTGTTTTGCAGAATCCACTCTGCCTCAAGCAAATGGTTTTGTGGCTCCATGGATCTGATTGACGACTCTACTGATACTGTGATGCGACTGATGTAAACTGGGACCAGTGACTTATGCTTTGACTATCTTATGTCTGGTAATAATCTGTGGTTGAACACACAAGAGAAAGACAGCAGGATAGTAGGTGCTTTGGCCTAACTGGGCTATCAACTTGAATATAAGAGTTGCCAGAATGTACCGACCTGGAGGAGGGACATTCTTGCAGGTGGGACTTGTGACCTGCAAGAGGGACATGAGACTTCTGTTGTCCTTCTGTCACTCCCACTGGGAGAACAGTAGTTTGTCCCTACAAATAAACATCTTACTTTCTACCATGTAATCCAGTGTAACCAAATGTCAACATTGTTCCATGTTTTGGGATTTTGCTAGATCTCATTTATAAGAGTCTAGCTACTTTAACACCCTGTCAGTGTAGCTGACGAAGCTGCTTTCCTGGAGCCAGGAACACCTATGGACATCTCCACTAATCGACGAGCTTGATGGACGCCATGCTGTCGAAACGTTATGACACTCAAAACATGAATTACAGATCCTGCATATGCATTCACTATGGACGTTTTACGTTCATTATGGGTGTTTTTGTATAATTATGTTTTTATTTTTCCAGCATATCAATACTACCCATAGGTGAACACGTTCCCTCCTGCGGTTTGGTTCCCCTGCTTTCTACCTATCGCTATTTGAGTTTTTCTTTGCCTTGCTGCCCTAGGTTCACTCAGTAGGGACTGGGTCTGTCTACCAGTGCAGCTGCTTTGAGGCAGATTTCTGTTGTGAAAAGCAATATATAAATATATAAGCAATATATAAATAAATCCGAATTAGAATTTTTGAATTATACTTGTTCACTTTTGCCTTTGACAGAGTGATGCAGAGGAGAATAAATCAAAGCAGCAGAGTGTTGTAGTTCCTTAAAGTGAAATATTACAATAAAGAATCTATTTAAAGGAATGGGAGAAAATCGGAGGCTACAGCATACTAAATGTAAACAAAAACTGGAAGTTTCTAGAAACATCCACGGAGCCCCTCCTCTGAAAGGGATGCGGTGACAGCTTGCCCACGGCCAACTCTCTGGGAATCTCAGCAATTCGACGGCGCAGAGTGGAAGCTCTGCAATTACGTGAACTGCGGGGCGTCCTGTTTGCTCGCTAAACACTCGGAGTTCTCAGCATCTGGTTCAATGTTTGTCATCAGGAGTGAGGCAGCAGAGGTCGACTCTATGGTGTCGGAGACACCCGCAAAGAGATTACTTCCCAGCTTGGGGGAGCCCAATGAGCAGGGCTTGAGTTATGATTTCCAGACTCTGTGGAAATCATCTTCAGTATAATGACTGCAAATGGGAGATGTCTTGGTTTCAAACGAAGGTGATATATACTCGAATATAAAGGTCTGTCAATGGAAGGGAGGGAGATTTATGCTAAATACAACACATTTTAATACTGGTTTGTGTTTGCAGTGAGCAGTATTTGTACAGCTGACTCTCTTATTTATGCCTTTGGGGGATCAGGGAGCAAAATTGGCTTAACGAGGAACTATACTGATGCTTAACTAAAGAGGAACTACAATGTTTATGTATATATAAGGAAATGTGGCATAAATAAACCCCTAACTGCCCAGAAAAAGACTAATTCTATTCTTGCTGGTGGTCCCTTTCCATAGCGATGTGTAGAACCGGACTCAGGACGTGGGTCAGCAGTTTGGACTCATCGTCCGACCCAGATTGTCCCACCCCTGTGGTGTCCCATAGGTTAACACTGGAATTCAGTGAATACACAATCTCCTTAGAAACAGAGGCCTCATATAATCTGACCTGGGTGATGGGAGTCGCTCGGCTGTGATTGTGCTTAGTCCTGTTAGGCACCATTCCGCATACATAATATTTAAAGCGGCCTACAGATTGGATTAATTTGGCTGATTTTAACATCATGTGTACAGTTTCGCTCAGAGACCCCGAAGATGAAGGTGCCAGACCTTCACTGAGCGACCCGACCCGTAACGACATTCCGCCTCAAATTCTGGGTGGTCCAACACACTGCTGTGTGGGTTACAGAGGAAGTTCTAGCCTTTCGAGATGGTTCTTTGCTGCCCTCTGGGGTTTCAGGCGAGATGCTGTCATGGACCGCTTCATGCATGTGATAAATAACTTTGGGGGGTGGTGGGTCTACTTTTGGTCATAAATCCATTTGACCATGGGTCTCTTTTCAATAGAAAAGCCATTCTTTTAAATGGTTAAAACCTACTCATCCCTTCTACTAAAAATAAATCTCGTATTACTGCCTTGTCCCAGTAGGGTTAGGGTTAGACTCCGGACCTCCTGCGACCCTGCATAAGACAAGAGGCTTCAGAAAATGGATGGGTGGATGGATGGATGGATGGAGAGGTGGATGGACAAAGGGATGCATTACATGATCAGAGTGGTGGCCACATCTCCAACTCTATACAACAGGACACAAGAGATCGTGGCCCAAAATACTAAATTTGATATTATTACCACGATTTTCCAGTATTTGACAGATATAAGCCATCCCATGCATTCCCCGGTAGATTATGCTGTTTGCTTTCTTCACCATTATTACTGGCATCTTTTCTTCAAAAGGATAATAGTGACCTAGTGTGAACAATACAATAAAAATCTAATCCTTGACATTTATGATATCCTTTGTTTCAGATTATCGAATTAGAAAGATTTTTTATGCTTCCTCTATAGACGCTGCTTTTGAGACTGACAGGATGTGTTTCATAGAAAGTAATTCAAGCTAAAAAAAAAAGACGAATCATCTGTATGAGGCCAACAGTATCCGATAAAAGTTCAACTGTCCCAGAATGCACTGGGGTTAGTGTGAGTGAGCCCAGACTGTGTGAATTACTGGGTGATCCTGGTTCTGGGATGCCCACCTGAGAGGGAGTAGTAGGCTTTATTAATTCAAGGTTCAGTACTGAAACAAAAAAACGTGTTGATTCACATGATGCATAAATACCTGGAATCTCACTGAGAAACAACAGAAATAAAGTTGGAAGAAGCAGAAAATGGCACGTCCATTGTAAGCATAGCTGATAAACAGGTGCTCCTGTGGTCTCTAGATGAGGAGCATGCTGTGCGATGTTCTTCAGCTCCGCTTTCAAAACCAAGCAGTTTATAATGAAACAGGAACAGCATAAATTATATAACAGCACATAAGGAAAGGGCAGTGAAAATGCATTACAAATAAAACCATGTGCACACACATATCCTCTCCATCCATGCTGGAGGATTCTCGTAGGAATGCGGACGTGACCTTTCTCACCGTTAGGATTCCTCGCACACTTGAGTTTGGCTCGTTGCAGGAGATGCACAGGGTGCGCGAGCATCCAGGCGATGCACTTTCACCCCCTACGAGAGCGAAGGTGAGCCCATGTACCCGCCAGAGTGTGGGCCCTTGCACTGGCGAGTGTGCAAGCCCTCCTGGTTTTGCATCAGAATTCCAGCTTCACAAAGGTACCGTTCATATGGATTTACAAAGGCACCAGATGCAGCCCTTTGGTGGAGGGCTGGGGTGGTGCTCGAGGCGGGGGTGTAGGATGTGGGGGGGGGGGGTGCTTGCCCAGATGCTTGGCACATTCCCTCTGATTCCCATGCCAAACATGTCCCTCACCATTAGGGGTGGGGCAGCTGGGATTCATAAACACAATGTAATATTATCTTGATAAATACGGAATATATATGACATAAACCTGCAATAAGCATGCATATATTATCAAGCACCATAAATTGACTTTATAAACTAAGACTATAAAACATTGTCATAACCGTGACCAATTAATAAAAGCTATGAGTCACCTTTATTGCATTTATAAATACACAAAAGTATGAGACAGACGGAAACAAAATATTTTGTTCATTTATAGCTGTGATTCTTTTTTACTGCTTTCAAATATTTTTATGGCAAATATTTTCAATATTTCCATAAATCTGCTTTTCCCGACCTTTGTATTTTTACGAGTTATAATTTTCCGGGTAATTACTAAGCAAGTCAACACTTTTGCCAGTCCCATCAAGGATTATGTTACACATAAACTGAGTGAGTGAGAGGGTTTTACCCAAACCCTCATTCAGCACTAGTTACTGACTCAGCATGCAAATTCAAATGAAATATGTTGTTTGGCTACAAGACGGAGGGAAAGGTATAATCACAGCATAGCTGGGGGAGGAAAAGAACGACGATGGCAGAAACCAGGAGCTGAGGGTGGGACAGGGAGGATGGTGAGCTTTACATTGCATTGTATATCCCCCCCCTGTGTGTCCCTGTACAGCTGCTTGGTACACAAAGCCTGGTTTTTGCACCCCGGCGCTACAAAAAAAGGCCACAGACTTCGAGGAATCTATCCCACAACTCTGGGGGTAAGTTAGCGGCCTGGAACATTACACGAGGTACAGAAGAAAGTTGGGTATTCCTTTCCGACTCGAATGACAAAGTTTTGGGTCGGCTGTTTATAGGATTATGCTTCCAACACCTCGATTTCCCAGACTATAATGTGGGACCAGCAACAACACCCTGTCAGCAGACTCTAAACCACAGATTATGTGCTACCTCTCATACAAGCATTCAACCAAAGCCACTAAGTTAAAACACTGGAACGATACCACCGGGGTATATTCAAAGATGATACCCATTAAAGCTACATTTTCAAGATATTACAACGTGATTACAGTATGTTATAATATTACACATAATCTAATCTTCAACTGCTGAAGAGGTAAAATGGCATCCCATTCATATGTATGTACAAATTATGCTATATAAATAATCATGGGGGAGTTGTGGAGACTGTAAAGACAGAACTGTGCAGTGGAGTAAAAAAAACATACAAGCACCCCCCCCCAACCACCAAGACCCCTTTCAGATATACTACATGATGGCCAGGACCCTTGCCATGTGGAGCTCAGATTTCACATCTCCGTCAAACAGCAGGGCACGTCCCCCTTGGGACAAGAGTTTATTTGGTGGGGGGTTGAGGGCTTGGGTGGAGTTGAAGTCATGAAGGCGACCATTTGTCAGCATTCCCTACATTTTCTATTGTCCATGTACGGTCCTCCCAGAAGAGATTGCAGCCCCATAACCCTAATCACTCTTCATGGTTTTTAGCATTCACTGCAAGGGGGGGGGCCTCTTCCCTGGGGAATCTTTTCAGCTGTTTAGGGGATACTAACTGATTTACACCTGAAAAACTAACTTAAAGCCGTCATCATTAGATCACGCTGAGAAGGATATTAACTCGACTCGAATGTCAATCACATTTCTAAGGGTTCCAGCATCATTTTTCGGTTACCTGCTTCTCGGAAATATTCACAAATATTCACCGTTCATCCAGGGGGCTTTAAAAGTTAGTCATGCCTTAATATTTTTGGCACAGCTGTGCTCCGTGAGACCGAAGTCACAACATGTCAGGCCTTTAGAACAGTGGGAACAGCTGTCAGAACACTGGAATATCAAAAAATGTTGAGATTTACTTCGAAAACCCATCAGGTGCAATGGCCCCATAGGGGAACTGCACGTGAGCTAAGGTTCACGCGATCATCAGACTAAGCGTGTCTCCTTTTCATCCTGGATGGCTTCTAATCAAGAGTAGGAATTACTGAGAGTTCCGGCTTTCCTCGTGTTCTGGACTGCAGAGCCCTACTGGAATTTTTACTATTGTGTCTCCAGGCAACATCTTTTCTGCCTTTTTTCCCAAGCTTGGTTCATTCGGCTCAGTACTTGCAATGAGAACAGAGTGGAAGCATTGCTGAACAGGTGTGATTAGCTGCTTTCATAGGCTAGTGTCAGTTTTCACATTTTTGTGAGGCAGATGTGTTGGTCCTCCTTTTCGCATATGGCAAACATCATCATCGCATCATTGCCCACAATCAAGTGTTTACTCAGTCTGTCCCATTTGCAAGGCAAATAAGCAGCAGCACTTGTTAAAGTATGGAAAACAGGGAGCGATAAAGTAAAATATTCATTATTTTCTTTTGAATTTTCATTACGGAGGGCAAAAGCGATTGCAGGGAGAATAAAACTTGGTTCTCAATAAGTAAATAGTCCATTATCCCCCTAAGATGTGTCCTGAGCATTAGCCAAAGGGCTGTGTTGAAAGTCAGGCCTGGTGCTTACAGTGACGGCCTTTGAATCTGCCAAGAAGGGGTGTACTAGGAGATCTGAGGCTGGAGCAGTGCCTGTCAATAGCTCACCTGTTCCCCTTGAGTTTCTTAGCGACTATGAGCTGATGTCACAGTGCCAGAGTGCAGACCACAATTGACCAGTAAATCTGGATTGTGTTTGCTGCTGAGTACGGAAAGTTTATTGTTTGTTTTCTGCTTCACTTCACTTCACTTCACTTCACTTCACTTCAAATCAAATCAACCCTGTTCTAGTACTCATGGTTTGCATATTTTTCTTACATTAATGTCTATAGGATCTGAAGACCTATGAAGGGCAGTGTAATATTCAAATGAAAATGTGCCCCATTATGTGGATTAGGAGTGGGAAAAAGACAGGCAAAGATTAAGCATTGACCTGCTCCTAGCTGCGCCAGATTGATCCTTGAGGCAAAGCAAGTGTTGAAATGGTTTGATGGCCCTATTCCTGACCTCTTGCTCCCCTGGTGAAAGAGCCCAGTATATGAAGCACTTAGTGACAATGGCAGATTCTCCGCTTTGAGATTCGAGTGGGCTTACCACACAATGAGTGATTTAACCAAGAAACCACAAGTCACTAATGAGAAGTGGGTTAAACTTATCAGAGTGACGGCACTCGACGATTCCACTCATAGTGTATTTTATCTCCTCATGTCTCCCATTGCATATGAGCCTTATGAAAGTCCTAGTTCATCGTGAGTATGAGTTGGCCTTCCACGTGGGCACGTTGGAGAGAAAGAGCCAAGGGAATCAATGGCTGCTCAGAGACTGAATGATGAGAGTGCTCTCTGAGAGATAGGACATGGACTGGACCTTCACTGACTGATATGATAAACCATTGTGGATGAAGTTCCTGGGTCGCCTTCTGATGTTGTCATACTGATAGTCATGGACCAGCTCCTGTGAATTATATCCTATTGATGAGCTTCGCATTGTAATGCCAACTGCCACAGCATTCTTTCTCACCTCTGGTCATGTGCAGATCTGTGGAAAAATAATGGACAAAATTCAAGGGCTGTGGTTTTGATGCTGGGTCAGACTCCGCTGTCGACTCGCTCCAGTAAAAACAGAAGCTCTCCGGTCTTTCCTTGGTTTTTGCTGTCAGGCCTGGATAAAAGCATCTGAACATCAACTTGTCTCGGTCCCAGCCGGCATACCACATATAAACACATTGTTATAGGATTTCATTCAGCAACATTTGTATTCAATCACTGGCTTTCACCAATCTGCCTAGTCTTGGATCTCTAACATGGTTTTGCCTGTCTGGATGTTGCCATAAAGCCACATGCCAGAGAATCTAAGCTTGTCTGTTCCTCTTGGGTGACGTGTCGTTGCGTAAATCCATGCAGAAAACTCTCTGAGTACCTGTCACCTATCTTTAGGTAGTAGGCCTTGAGGGGGAGGGAAAATCAGCCCCAAAGTGTTACTTGGCAGCTCAGGGCATCTTTGTTCCTCCACCTTAGTTGTTTCATGGTTTGATGCCTCACTGTCTTGTGCACATATGGAGTACATAATATCAGAGTTTTCAGGGTGGGGGCAACGACTATATCCATAATCAGTGGTGGAGGAAGTACTGAAGCTTAGTACTTAAGTAAAAGTACAAATATCCTGCAAAATATGTACTTGAGTCAAAGTAGAAGTGCCACATCTTACTTAAGTGAAAGGACTAAGTACTTTTAAATTTACTTTAAAGTATTTTTTAAGTAAAAGTACTCACGCAATGGTTTGTCTCAATGTCTGGGGTGTAAAAGAACAGTAGACATACTGACATGCCTCTACTGATATCATTGCATATAATAATTACAAACAACAATGCAGTACATCTGTATTGGAAAGTTTGGTGTGATTATTGTGTGTTAGACTTCACTGCTGTGCCTTGGGCTGTGAGGCAGCAGTGCTAACCACTGTGCTATCCAGCCAACCCCTTCCCATTGTCCCCTGTAGGTAACTGATGTAGTTGCTTTCTTTAGGCTCCAGCTCACATTCTCAGTGATCAGTGTTCTGAGTTGTCAGTAACCATGGTACTTGCACTTTGGACTGAGTAGTCTGTCTGAAGTGAAGTAGGATTTGGTCTGGCTAGTGTTTGGATGGGAGCCTAGTTGGTCTGGGAAGATCCTGGTTCTTTAATGTAAGGCCTCATTAAGGGTTGTTTGGTGTCTTTTGGAAAAAGTAGGGGTGATGTCCTGACTAAAATCTGGCCTTCAGTTTTCTCAGGTTGTGGGTGTCTGGGGCTACCTGACTGTGCAGGTTCCACACACAGGGAGCTATGGGGGTGGTGGGAGGCTTGAACCCCGGTCCTTGGATTGTAAGGCAGCAGTGCTAACCACTGTGCTATCCAGCCACCCCCTTGAATAATCCCCTGTAGGTAACTGATGTAGTTGCTTTCTTTAGGCTCCAGCTCAAATTCTCAGTGATCAGGTTTTTGAGTTGTCAGTAGCTGAGGTACTTTGGACTGGGTAGTCTGTGTTAAGCTGAGTAGGACTTGGTCTTGTCAGTGTGTGGATGGGAGCCTAGTTGGTCTGAGAAGATCCTGGTTCTTTAATGTAAGGACTCATTATGGGTTGCTTTGTATCTTTTGGTAAAAGTAGGTGCGATGTCCTGACTAAAATCAGGCCATTTGTTTTCTCAGGCTTGAACCCAGGTCCTTGGACTGTAAGGCAGCAGTGTTAACCACTGTGCTATCCAGACACCTCTTTCCTATTGCCCCCTGTAGGTAACTGATGTAGTTGCTTTCTTTAGGCTCCAGCTCACATTCTCAGTGATCAGTGTTTCTAGCTGTTAGGAACCATGGTACCTGCAGTTTGGACTGGGTAGTCTTTGGGAAGCTAAGTAGGATTGGGCCTGGCCAGTGTTTGGATGGGAGCCTAGTTGGGCTGGGAAGATCCAGTTTCTTTAATGTAAGGCCTCATTAGGGGTTGTTTGGTGTCTTTTGGAAAATGTAGGGGTGATGTCCTGACTGAAATCTGGCCATCAGTTTTCTCAGGCTGTGGGTGTCTGGGGCTACTGGACTGTGCAGGTGCCACACACAGGAGGCTATGGGGGTGGGGGAGGCTTGAACCCTGGTCCTTGGGTTGGGAGGCAGCTGTGCCACCCACCCTCCTATAGGTAACTGATGTAGTTGCTTTCTTTAGGCTCCAGCTCACATTCTCAGTGATCAGTGTTTCAGGCTGTCAGCAGCAATGGTACCTGCAGTTTGTACTGGGTAGTTTGTGTGAAACTAAGCAGGATTTGGTCTGGCCAGTGTTTGGATAGGAGCCTAGGTGGTTTGTTGATCTGGGAAGATCTTGGTTCTTTACTGTAAGGTCTTGTTAGGGGTTGCTTGGTATCTTTTGGAAAAAGTTGGTGCGATGTCCTGACTAAAATCAGGCTATCAATTTTCTCAGGCTGTGGGTGTCTGGGACTACCTGACGGTGCAGGTGCCACACACAAGGAGCTATGAGAGCCTTGAACCCTGGTCCTTGGGCTGTGAAGCAGCAGTGCTGACCACTGTGCTATATAGCCACCCCCCTCATATGACCCCCTGTAGGTAACAGATGTAGTTGCTTTCTTTAGGCTCCAGCTCACATTCTCAGTGATCAGGATTTTAAGCTGTCAGCTACTGTGGTACCTGCAGTTTGGGCTGGGTAGTTTGTGGGAAGCTAAGCAGGATTTGCTCTGGCCAGTGTTTGGATGGAAGCCTAATTGGTCTGGGAAGATCCTGGTTCTTTAATGTATGGCCTCATTAAGGGTTGTTTGGTGTCTTTTGGAAAAAGTAGGGGTGATGTCCTGACTAAAATCTGGCCGTCTGTTTTCTCAGGCTAGAACCCTGTTCCTGGGGCTATGAAGCAGCAGTGCTAACCACTGTGCTATCCAGAAAACCCCATTAGGGTCAAATTTTTCCCATAAGAAATAATGGAAAACCAATCAATTAATTACAGCTAAATATGATTTTTTTAAAGCATTTAAAAACAAAATGAGCAGGATAAAACAAGAAGAGCATTTTTTTCTTAATGACTTCCAAAACGATAAAGACCTTATCCCAACATTACCCCTGTCCTGCCTCGATCATCTGCTCCTTCCGTGTGCCACGCCCCCTCGTTAACCTCGTGTGGGATCCCCATGTGATCTGCTGTTTCTGGTTGTTGTCA
>JAODLC010000083.1:1035913-1072104 GCA_026781145.1 Hippopotamyrus pictus | reverse complement strand
TGTTTGTTTGGGTCTAACATAAGTATTTACAAAATCTGCCTTTTCCTCTGTAACCATTCTGTCTCCAAAATAAACCAGCAGAAAGCACACAGGCGTAGGTACATATATCACACAAACAGGCGTAGGTACATATATCACACACACAGGCGTAGGTACATATATCATACACACAGGCGTAGGTACATATGTCACACAAACAGGCGTAGGTACATATGTCACACACACAGGCGTAGGTACATATATCACACACACAGGCATAGGTACATATATCACACAAACAGGCGTAGGTACATATATCACACAAACAGGCGTACTGTAGGTACATATATCACACACACAGGCGTAGGTACATATATCATACAAACAGGCGTAGGTACATATACCACACACACAGGCATAGGTACATATATCACAGAAACAGGCATAGGTACATATATCACACAAACAGGCGTAGGTACATATACAGTACAGTATCACACAAACAGGCGTAGGTACATATATCACACACACAGGCGTAGGTACATATACCACACACACAGGCATAGGTACATATATCACACACACAGGCGTACTGTAGGTACATATATCACACAAACAGGCGTACTGTAGGTACATATATCACACACACAGGCGTAGGTACATATATCACACACACACAGGCGTAGGTACATATACCACACACACAGGCATAGGTACATATATCACACAAACAGGCGTAGGTACATATATCACACAAACAGGCGTAGGTACATATACCACACACACAGGCATAGGTACATATATCACACAAACAGGCGTAGGTACATATATCACACAAACAGGCGTAGGTACATATATCACACAAACAGGCGTAGGTATATATATCACACACACAGGCATGCACCGTGTCAGGCATACAGTGGAGCCAGTATGAGTTACAGAAGCCTGGACCGTGTTTCCATGTAAGTGATGAAAAATGCTACAACAGGGGCTCTGCCAGGGGCGGCGGAGGGCTGACTGCCGCCCCTCTGCCAGAATCTAGATGGGTTCTGGATAGTTTGTGGCTGAGGCCTCATTATGCATTACCTGTCACATTACCTTCACGTTGAAAATGCCACGTTTGGTTTTCTGTCAAGTGCCACGCAATAATCTTTAGTCTTTGCTTGTGCTTTTACATATATTGTGCAATGAAGAACACATGTTCATTCATATAAATGTACTTTACAGTTTGTGAATAGGATATGCAGAGATAGATCTTGGCCACAGTTCTTCGCTACATGCGCCACAGTTTCTGTCATGTGACAATGCTAACAGTTATATCACACAGACTAAGCGAGGGGGGGGACACTAGCGATTTCGGGCCCCATGTTATATTGGGCACCCAATCCAGAGCAATCCAATTACGTTCCAAGTTTTTAGGGCCTTGTCACTCAGGGGCCCTCAAAGCGTCCTAACTCCCCCCCCCTTTTACGGGGCCCCTGCACACAGCACACACACACACACACACACACACACACACATTTACATTAAACATGTCAAAGTGCCGTTTACAAAAGCAAATGGCAGAGGACCCACAAGGATCCGGCTGTGTACATATCTGACGGCATGGTTAATTTTATGTACTAATGTTCTCCGGTATATTAGCCTCCAGATATAAGGTCCCTTCTCCACCCTTTTCCGACCCCCTCCCCCTTGTCCCCCACTGGAGCGTCAGGTTTATGCTTTGGCGCCTCCAAGGTTTGTTTTAAAATACCGACCTGTGATTATCCTGGTCCGCGCAGAGACCGTCAGCTCCAAAAAACATTCAGACACAGTCTGTGCCAGTGTACATAAGCGTCTGGTTTGTACCCATCCGGACGACTGCGTCAGGCCCCAGGAAGATCCGGGCTTATCCCCCATCCTTAGGTCACCCATCTGGGCAGATAAAACAAACACAGTCCCTCCCTGACCTTCTTGGACCATAGGTAACGTTGTGTAGACCAGGCACATGTAGTGAGAACAGCAACCCTCAAACAACATGAGAAACTTTATCGTGTTCTCCAAACAGCCTGTGCATTATGTCTCTCCCATATGTACTCAGTGAATGAAACCTTTGTCTCTCTGTATTGCGCGATTTAATCTCTCTCAGCCTTAGCCCTAATTACATACCCCATTTAAAGCCATCCCCAGCGTTAGAGATGTTGTGTGTGCTGTTTGATTTTGGAATATAATCACCAGACCCACAACGTCGGCCACCATGGAAACGTCTTCCATGACAAAAAACACTGAATAGATAGTTAAAAATCTCAGGTTGTCTCGATCCCCTCAGTCACTGTTTGTTTATGGGAAGTCTGAGGCTGAGGATTCCCAAAAGCCCCCCCCCATCCAGCAAAGTCTGACAGATTCATAGTCACCTTCCATGTTTTAGCCCATAGCGAAGAAGTGAAAGAAAGAGGACACTTTTACCTTAAATCAAAGCGGTAATATGCTTTATATTGTCTTCCATGTTATATATGCAAAAGTCAAGACTGACCTTTATTTGACATCCACAATTGAGAACTTTTTCTTGAAGAAAAAAAAAATCACTATCCTTAACTTTAAAATTAGATGGTCTGCACAAGTCAACATGAACCCACTAAAAGGTTCTTGCTGGTTGCTTCTGCAGAACAAGGCTGTAAAAACCCATCTATTTATATATAAAATTCCTCCAGCTTTCATCTAGACACGGGTTCATGGACTGACCACAAAGTACAGTAAGGTCAGCGAGGAAGGAATGACGAAGGAAAAAACAGATTTCTTTGGTTTGAATGACAGCAATTGGATCTGCACAGACCAATGTCTTTACATTCTACCATTAAATAATGCTAAAGCTTATATAAATATACTTCCAGATATTCAGGATCTGAATTGAGAATGATCTTTAGACTATTGAAATTTTGGTCTTTCAGTCCTGTACATTAATTAGTTTATCTAATTGTTCTAGTCTTTCAAATGTTACATTGAATGACCTGATGTGTGCTTTCATCCATTCATCCAGCCTTTGTCGGACTCCTTATCCTGATCAGAGTCAGGGGGGGACCAGGATCTTACCCCCACCCCAGACAGCATTCATCCCCAGTCCCACTGGTTACCATGTGCCATACTGGTTTCCTCCTGTCCGCAAATCCAAACCAAAATAATGTTTCTTGAAAGACAAACATACCGTTGCAGATTTGGGGGCCAATGCAGCGCCAAGGGCTGGAGCACAGTGACCCCTAGTGAGGGAAAACAGGCACTGCAGTAGTGAAATAGATATCCTGTGCCCTTTCTGCTCAGAGCACAGGGATGCCTGGAAATTTCAGAATGTCTAGTTCGTCACTCATTAAAATTTACTCATGGTGTCTAATGACCTTGTGTTCCCGAGAGAGCACGGCAAGGGTGAAAATGGTTTAAGTCATTCAGAGTAAGAGCAAACTAAAGTAATAAAATTTCCTGATCCAGGTGAAAAATATCAGTGTGGGGAATGGGCGGAGCCAAACCTCCCTGTCTTTACCTTGCTGCACAATTACTGGAACTGAACACCAAGGGGCGCCGAAAGCTGTCGCCATGTAAACAGATATACAGAGCTTAGAAAGGTAGAAATAAGTCTATAAACTGCTGGTTGTAAGCACACACTTACTTTCAGATAATCCCTGATTCTGGTTTTTAGGAATCATCATAGTCCATTTCCCTGGAACACACCTGATACCCATAAATGAGCTGAAGAATTTTACTTTGAACAGGTTTTTAGCCAATACGAGGTCTCATTTAGTGACCCATCACTTGTAAAGAGTATCTTTGTTCCTTGAATCTTTAGGCATACTACTGAAATTGGGCACATCCAGTATAACAGGGTTCAGTTTATAGTTTACCTCCCTCCCATCTGGCACAGGACTGCAGTCAAGGTCAAAACTGCAGCAATTTCCAGATAATACTGAGCTACACAGCTTGTGATTCTACTTTTACCACATGCTTTTAGACCCGAGTCACCAGAATAATACAAACAATACTGGTGCTCTTTCTTTGCTTTGTGCCATTTTTTGAACAGAGAGCACAATCTAGTGAGGTCAAATACAGCAAATGGTTCATGATGTGTCATTTTCTACATCACTAGTGTCATTCATCAGTGAAATTTCTTGTGCAAATCAAATTCTGCACATGTGAAATTGACAAATATGTGGCGGAGGGAGCAAGGAAAGATGGGGAACAACAGCAGTGTGTTCTCTGTACTGCTGAGCTGAGCCCCCCCCCCAGCTCTCCTACACCCAAACCCACCCCATTAATCATCACATCGTTCACCTTCTATAAACACTTGGCACTGGGAGCTGAAACACTGGACGATTTATCTGCTGTGAACCTGGATGAAGGCGGACTTACTTTAATCATCGTGCTCTGTTACCTGGACCCAGCTTCAAGCCAAGCCTCTGTCAGAGCATGGCAGATTAGGTGAACTGGAAACTTTCACATTCAAAAGGACATGATTGACGGCCATTGACCAATTTACATTTATAACAGAAGTACTGGAGACGTTTTTGTTATCTTTTAATAAAACTAGATTTGTATCAAAAGAAACCACAGAGTACATTGTTAATACTCGTGACAACAAAGTAAAATGAAGTGACCTGATCACTGTATCAAGCTCACTGGACATTAACCAGCAATTTGAGACAGTTCCAGATTTTTGGAGGAATAATTTCTTCCAGATTCACCACTGTGTTATTAAATAAAGTATTGAGAAGTAATTCAGTGGAAATAAAAAGATTTCGACCACAGAGAGAAAGAGAAGCACATTTCTAATGTGACCCAACACCCACAATGACTTAACCCACAGCTTTTGCTGTGTTCTCATATAGTGTATACACCGCCAGTTATGTCTTTTGTCAACATACTGAAGTATGTTCGCACAGTTCAAATAAAGCTAAAGACTTCACACAAATGTAAATAAAAAATTTTAATTAAAAAATCACTTAAATGTAATCATGAATACAGAAAAAAGACATTCAGATAAATGATTATATACAGTACTTTGGTGTAATGATGTATTACATTTTAGAATCAAACCTTGAATGTCTGGAAGACATTCCTGATTAGAACTCTGAATAGAAAAGTCAGAAAACAAATGAAAATCTAATATACATCTTATGGATCTCCACTTCTTTGAGAAATCCTGATAAGATGGGAGCATGAATTTTATCTTTTGACATCTGACCTGAAAATGCGGTCTGTGTTTTTAATTAAGTAGGTCAGAGCCAATCACAGTTGATTGTAAGCCATGACTGTGTCCTCAGGGATGTTCTACAGGAAATGATTTGCTTTGGATTCAGAGAGACTGAAAGGACAGATGTGATCAGATGTGCTGAGTCTGTAAACATCTGGCAAGCCTAGCCTAACAGGCTCTAAGGTGATAATACTGAGGTTCACGCATTGAACCCTGTGAGTGCAAACGCTAAAGCAAGTGTTAATCTAATATGCAAAATATCACTGAGGATGTGAAAAGCTTTGAGGAGAAAAGTTTAACATTTTAGCAGCTGAACCGCAAAATGTAAAATACAGTAAGTAGACATACCAAAAATACTGTTTGGCCACATGGGCTGCTAGAGTTCCCAATTGTGGTGAACATACCGTCAGTTAGTAATGGACAAAATGATACTTCATGAACCATCTGCTGTATTTTTTGACCCCACTAGATGGTGCTGTTGGCTTACTTTGGACCATGCTTTGTGTTCATTTGTGAACAGAGAGCACCATCTAGTGGGGTCAAAAAATACAGCAGATGGTTCGTGGCGCGTCATCTTATCCATCAGTACCATCAGTATATAATGAGCAAAGAGTGAGCGTCTTCCAGAAGTAGAAATTGCTCTGCCTCTTTTCTTCCTGCCTTCGACTGCCCAACTCCTGACTGGTGCAGATACAAGACTGACTTTCACAACATCCCTGTATCCCAGGGAAGCTCAAGGAGGTCATTGTCAAAATATATTGTGATGAAAGATCAAACATGAAAGCTGCTTTTGATGTCAGTGTTTCTAATCGCGCAGTAAAGCCGAATTAATTTAGCATAGCCATATTTTATTATTAAATACAGAAAACAGATTTCAGCAGATGAAAACTGTTCTTCAGAACAGCAGAATACATAAATCATGAATATTTAAGGCACAGGTGAATGTATTATTAATTATGAATAAAAAGCCAGAGTATACAACATGTTAAAGTCTACAAGTTTATTAAATGAATGCAGACCAACCAAACATTTCTAATGCAAATAAAGAGCAACACATTTTTTTTTAATCCCAGGGTTTCTCAGCATTAAATTAGAGAAGCCAGAAGCCGGCTCCGTGTCACGGCCTCATTTCGCGGTTGGATGGACACCAAAGCCCTGCAAACTGTGACTCCTTCTCCAGCCAGGCCACCCTTCTGCTCCAAGAACAACCATGAGATCCAGGGACATGCGGCACTTGGCCTGCTGCTGAGCTGTTTGCTCTGGACTGAACCACCACGGAACAGAGGGGCGTATTCCATTGTTGCTGGAGAAGCGGAATTATGCAAGGACGGCATTACTTGGCAAACCATTCTCATATCACTGGAACATTTTATCCACTTCATGCATGCTGAGATTTTCTTCTGTGCCCTGGTCTTCCATTACCCATTATCTATCCATCCATCTACTCTCAACAACCAACCTGAAGTCCCGGTGATGTGTTCCTCATCCTGGGATGTGTGTGGTTAGAGACACATGAACACCCTGCATGGGTCAGAAGGTCTCACATCCATTCATACTCACACAGTGACACATTAAACTTTATGTCATTTGATTGTCGGACAAAACTATAGTGCCCAGATGAAGGATCATACCTTCCCCAAAGTTCTGTGGCAAACGTGCAGAAACAGGCAGACAATCAGGTTACAATCTGACCCAATGCAATATCCTTCATCTTTAAGCTGCTTCCCTTGTCTAAAAAAAAAAAAGCATTAAAAATAACCAAATTGCATTTAAAACAGATGAATAAACCAACTGGTAGATTATTACTTAAAGACTGTGACTTAGGAAAAAAACGGGAAGTTCGAAGTACAAAATTGAGCATTTAAAATTCATTTAAAATAATGCAGTCAAATTATCCAATCAGCAATTAAATTGAGCTGGTAACTAGAATATTAGAGTATTAACAAAAAAAGATGAAGGAAACCTTTGAAAGTTCCTCTCTCTTACACTAGGTGGTGTCGTCTTCTTATTACAAGACAAAACTCATGTAATAAATACTTGTCCACGAAGGGGCGCAGGAGGTATTTGATGTCCGAAAACACATTCAAAAAGTCCGTTATACTGCCCTTCCAAGGCATAACACAGTAATTACGCTGACACTGAAACTGAGTTTTTATTTATTGTAATTTTCACACTGTTTTCTTCAAACCTGAGCATGGTCGAACTAAGATATTTTGTCCCGAGATAAAAAAAAAGAAGCTAAAAGGCCCGGTAACTCAATTTTGGTAAAAGATGCAGTTCCTACCTTTTGCCTTCGTAGGGCAGTACACCCGCCTAGTCAGCAGCACATTTATTGGCGTTCGAATGAGTCTTTCCTTGGAGGGTTAGGCAGTCATTAAAAATGAATTAATTATTTAGTGAGTGAAGAAAGCACATTTCGTAGCACAGCTTGTAAGGTCAACAAAATTCATTGATATCGCAGCTGGCATATTAGCATTAAAGATCAATGGAAATCAGTCTCTCTGGTCACCTGATGATTTGCACAATCTCTTCCGGAGATCAATCAACACTTAAGCCCATGCGGACGACTTTTAGCCGATATGTATTTTTTTATTTTCTTTGCCCATTAAAGTAAAATGTTGCAATGATATCGCAGTAAGATCATTTCATTTCTTGGTTTGTTTCTAAACCAAATTTTTGGCAGAGAGCAATAACACCCTTCTACACTTTATTTCTAAAACTGCTGGGATCACTGAAAAACTGCATTCCCCCCCCCCAGAATGTTCACTGTCCACAGTTTGGTGCTCTGCCGGACAGCGAAATAATAAAAAAATAAATAATAAGATAACATTTTTATCATGTCCTCCTTACGGCCTCTTTCTTGTGTCATGACTAACCACCGTAAGCGTTTTGCCAAGAGTACACATTCAGTTCTGATAAAGCTGTTTACATTACTGGAATTCCCCTCTCTCATTGGCTAATGGACGTAAGGGGGGGGGTAGTGACCCAACCAGTCCTATTCAACTTCCTGAGGAGGAAGTGTGTGAGGGGGCGAGCGGCTCCAGCACAGGTCTCCCGATGCGCTCCTGCACTCCCCTCACTCCCTCTCACCCTCTGGGGGAGACATACCGCCCCCATGCACACAGACAGCCTCCCCGGTCAGTCTGCTCCCAAACTGGCCTGGAGTTCACCCCCCTGCCCCACACTGCAAGCACAGACTGCTTCATCATCACTGGTACACAACTGGAATATGAGCTGCTGCTCCCTGACTTTTCCTAGGTAACTTAAACCCCAGGCAGTCAAATCAGAGAAGGAAAAACTGTACTTTGGCAGAATGAAACCGGAAGCACAAAACGTTTCAGAGAGAATGTTTTTGGTCTCCTTTGTTTGCCAGGAAAAGCAGTATGATAGAAACCTGAACATACGTTTCTCACACAAAGTCTTGGGATACTTGCTATTTCTGTAATAATGTCGCAAATTCACCGTTTCATAATAAAACTCCACTGACAAGCAATGGTTAACATACAGTTACTGTATCTGCACATACCTTCCACACAGATTTTCTTAAGTACTGTGATTTTTTTTGTTGACTCATTCAGTTCTGATCTTGCCATTTTATTATTAATTGTGTTCCAAGACTTTCTGTGAGCACTGTAACTTTCAATTATTTTACATAAAAACTCTATATATCTATATACCTGGTTACCTGCCATGTCATGTAGGGTGGTGCTCTGACTCAGGCTCTGTAATCTCCCCAGAGGAGTGTGCCTTTGAATCCTGGCACTGGCTCCATGTGGATTCCCCATGTTTCCTCTAATTTTGCAGGGACTTTGTCCTGAAGTCCAGAGACATGGAGTTTATGTGAGTTTGTCTATTAATTACCCATAATGTGTGAGTGACTGTATATTTACATCCGGTTCAGTGTGCTCAGTGAGTCCTGGGATGGATTCACCATCATCCTGAACTGGACAGGAGATAGTGAAAATGACAATACTTTTAAAGAAATATAATATTTTGTCTTATCAGTCAAATTATACTACAGACATTCTTGAATACAATAATGGAAAATGTTAGCCTTCCTTATGATAAGAAACTCACAAATCACTCTTTATCAACAACTACATGCAATATTAAATCACTACAGGTCTGAGAAATTCTTTCCATTTAACACACGTATTCAACCAAGGCATCCAGTTTCATAATTACAGTAACCACATATAGTAGCTGGCCATTTCTTTCCTTCCTTTGTTAAAATCTTTATTAAGGGAGGTGACATGTCAACATTAAGCACTGTTTTACTGCACACTACGGAGGTGCCGCATCTGTAGAAAACATCTGCAGTGAGTCTGGGTTTCGCGTATGGGAACCGCTTACAAAATCGATGACTCACCGTCACCAGTACTGATTGGTTACTAAACCTCTCTCAGCTGCACTGCCAATTATTTTCTTTCGCGACCAAAATGCGTGTGTGTCACCAATTGTCCCAGATTCAATATTCTTTCTCAGATCCACCCTGGTGCACTGTCCAGTAAAGTCCCTACCATGAAAGCTAATGACTCCACGTGATTTAAATAAGAAGCAAAATTATCGCGCTATATGTAACAGTATCACTGCATATTCAGTTGCTGTTGCAAAGCGGAAAAAGTCGGAAACACTCCAAATCGTGTCATCGGGAATATCCAGCAATTCTACGTGTGTGTGTGATCTGATAGGCTGCTGCAGCGCTCGCCGATTATCCTTAATGAACATCCGGCAATAAAACGAAAAAATGTAACCAACGGGACGTGTATCTGAGCGCGATCTTGATGCTCACATTCTGAAACGGACTTTGAAGAACCGCAAACTTAATCCTGTTGCATTGTGGGAGGAACGGAAGTCGGGGAAGCAGTTGGATGGATCGGAGGGATTGGAGGTGCTGGAGCTGCAGGGCGACCAGGCGTTAGGATCGCTCACGTCGGACTCCCGGACGGCCGCTCACCGGAGGAGCAGAGGGTCTCCGCTTCCACCCATAACCATCTTCAGCTGACCTGCGCCAAGTTTGAGTCACCAAAGAAAAGGAAAACAAGAACAACACACATCTCCATTATGCATTCGGACTGCAGGCTGGAATGGCCACGTCTGGGATGGTGACTGCAGGACGCGGCGGGGCACGGCTTCTCCTCGTCTCCACACTCGCCGTGATCTTCAGCGCCAGAGCGGCTCGAGCCCAGAAAGGTTGGTGCCGGGTGCCGTGGCGGAGCCCGGAGCCCGGTCTGCAGAGCCGAGGCGGCGTGCGGCCGCTGGACTCCCCGAAACAGTGTTTTTGCTGGGCGCTTTCCTTACAAGGAGCTGATGCTTCGTTCGTAATTACAGCAGTTACCGATCACCTTTTTATAGTTTTATCTGCGCGGGGTGCATTTTGGAAAACAGGGGCATTTCAGCAAATCGAGGAGCGTATCGATACCTTTGAATTCAACAACAGCACCGTCTGGCAAAGTTGGCGCTGATGGGGGAGGGCCAGATTTAAAAACCTAGATTTTTAGTGCTCTGAAAAGCCAACCTTTGCTCATTTAAAGATTTAAACCGATGTCTCCCTGAGTGCCGTCTATTTGTAATTTGCATTTGCAGTTACAAGATTTTTATTGTTCCAGCGCTGTCAGTGGAAGATCATTAAGATTAATAACTATAGCTTTGCTTTTGTAATCAATGATGATCGTTTCCTTGAGGGGGTATAGATGCATACGGGTTGTTTTGCGAGTGAATCATATAGAGGAAAAACATATAAAATGATCTGAAAAAAAGAATGGAAGAATCGGGTGATATATATTTCTGTTCATGAGCCCGGAACAGATCCAGCGTGTTATGTAATACCAGCCATCCGATGAGCCGTGCGCCCCGCTGTGTGCGGACTCCGCCAGACCTACAAGGGTAGTTATTGTTCTCGTCGTGTTTATATGATGGATTTAAGATCATTTATGGAGTGTCGAAACGCTCAATTTGACAGTAGTTTTTAAACTAAAACAACCTACTGCTTACCGAGTCTGTATTTTGCAAGATTTTTCTAGTACAGACTGAGCAGAAATTCAAGATCTACTGTTACTTGGGGGTCTGTGTTTATTCTCAGTGGCAGATTAGGCTCTTAAGATGGTCAAAGTGATGTAAATACGTATACCTCTATCCAATCACCTTTGTTCTAAATAAGTTATGCCATCTTTGGTCTGTGATTGGTCCTGTTTGAAGCAGCACCTGTGCATTCTGGATACTGCTCCCGCTGCACACCTTTCTGCTGTAGTGTTATGACTGTAGTCTGTTGTGGAGCCAGACATGCATGTAGGGTCCTTGAGTGGCACCAGCTGGTTTTCCCTGATTTGAAGCCATTAATTTTATAATTAAGTGGAGCCAGAACAGGGGATAAACCACTTAAGGGCCAACTTTGGCAGAGATGGCTGTCAGAATCGAGTTTTGTGAAATGAATTTGTTTTGTCTGGAAGCTAGCAACCCAGTGGAAGTGTAAATTGCGGGAGAGCGAGGGGCCACCAGGCTTTGTGTATGGCAGAGGTGGCCAGTGTTATCTGCAAAGGGCCGGTGTGTATACAGGTTTTTGTGATAACCTGTAGGTCAGCTGCTCAGACACAGGTGTGAGGACTCTTCGGCCAATCAGTCCTCAGTAATCTAATTATGGAGCTTGCAGCAAGAACCCGCAGACACAGCGGCCCTTTCTGGATAACATCGCCCACCGCTGGTTTGTGGTATTGTAGCTTTTTCTTTAAGGACCAAGATTTTAGTCCAAGTTAAATTATCCCACAACATAAAATTTCATTCTGTGACAGTTTGCTTCCATTTGTGTCACTTTTAATCTCAAGCATCACCGGAAACATCTGCTTTATGGGAGGAATGACATTTATAATCCGTAACCGCTGATGCTATGGTGAGTGTTGGGTGATGATATTACTGGGCATAACTAAAAACCCCAACGGTGTTTGGTGATATGGCTTTAGGGTGTGGTTATAATCAGACTTTGTGATGGGCCACTATTATTACTAAGGGGTTTCAGCATAGAAGACGGTGGGTAAGACAAGTATTCACCCCGTAGACACTGGAACTCAGAAAATGCTTGCGATTCTGTTCGTCAGACCCGTGTTTTCCCATGAAGGCATCGTGTTTTTCAGAAAGCGTCACACTTGTCTTGTTAAGAGCAGCTGTGGCCGTAGATGGCTGCTTGGCTCGGGGTTGAGTTATGCCGCTGGCTTTCCCAGGCTGTTTAAATGGCATTCTGAGGAGCTGTATCTGTGCAGAGGGCGAAGGATGGAGAGAGAGCGCCTCCCCAGGCAGGAGATGTAGTTTAAGGTAACTTCACGTACAGCTGATGTGTGGGCTCCATTCTTTTCCACTGACTGTTTCCTCTGTCCAGTACCCAGAGCTTATCATTTGGATGTGAGTGCTTTGTGTTGGTTTTTACACTGAGACCAAACCTACGCTCTTGCGTCATGCAGTGGCCATACCTGTGCTTTACCTGTCCAGTAGCATTTATATTGAAATTTTAGACCATACTGCCTAGCCCCAAGATGGTGCCTATGCTCCACGTTTTATAGTGTGTTGTGTTTAGACTCAAAAGTGAGTCTGTTTCTGGTCTCGGTCTTGCCCAGCCTTGGTCTGGGTCTTGTCTTGGTCTCGATACACTCTGGTCTCGGTTTAGTTGGTCTTGACTGCATCGCTAGACATGGATAAACATCTTTGAGTTATTTTTAACACTACAGTTTCTAATTGAAGGGGGGGGGGGTGAAACAATTTAAGTCTTCCCAGACTCCTACGTGTCACTTTGTATCTGAGGTAGGGGTTTTTAGATACAATACTAAGGATACAACAGGTACACGTTGAGATTCTCCACTGGTTCACCATTATGATGTCATTGATTTCATAAGAAGCTAGTCTTTCTGAAAGTGCAGTGATTTCTTTGATGGGCTTGTGATGTCCTGCAATTGCCTGCATGTGGATAAGGACCTGCAGTTAAATCCTCAAGTCACAGCGAGAGGCATGGCTGTAGGAGGGCAACACGTAATTCTTGTGTACCAAGAAACATTGATGTATTGTCCCAGGCATAACGTGACATTCCAGAACCTTCCCTTTCACAGCCCCTGTGGTTCCTGGTCATAATCCACATGTCCCGTCCTGTCCAGGCACACAGAAGCCCCATCGTTAACCTCACAGCTGGGTCTGGTCTTGGGGGAGGGGGCCGGGAGTACTGTTTGTCTTCTGAAGTTGGGGGGGGGCACATCACCAGCTGTGGAGGACCTTCTCGGTACCATACTCCACACCTGCTGTCTGCTTCAAGAAAATCTGTAGCCCCCCCCCCCCCCCCCAAGTTTCCCACTGACCCTCATTAATGCCTGAGAGTTTGGGCTGAAAGAGTTATTTATTCCCATAAACCGTAGGTTCAGATTTGGAGTCGCCAGTCACATGTGGCATCAGCTAATCACACGTGAGTTTGATCATTTAGGGTTATGGTCATACTTTTAAGCCATGGCTCTTTGCCCTGGGCTGACTAAGTGTGTGAAGTTTTTCTACCTGTCTCTAAGCCTAATGACCTAAGTAGCAAGATTGATAGCTAAGGTGGTTCTTTTAAGTGTAGAGATTAGTTCAGGTGGTGCGTGAGTGTTGGGTAAGCTGACTTACTGGGACCCATTGTACCGTAGAGATCGCTTTTCTTTGTGAAGACCTGACTGGGAAGATCTGAGCGGAATATTGACCAGTCGCTTGCTCCTGCATGTTCACAGGCGATGCTTGCGGAGACACGCTTCTGGGCCCCAGTAGCGGCACGCTGTCCTCTATCAACTACCCCCAGACGTACCCCAACCACACGGTGTGTGAATGGGAGCTGCGAGTGTCCCCCGGGGGGAGGATCCACCTTAAGTTCGGCGACTTCGACATCGAGGATTGGGACTGTCACTTCAGCTATCTGAGGATCTACAATGGGATTGGACCTGGGAGGGCGGAGATAGGTGAGTGCCCCGTGAAGGGCAGGGGCTGCTTATGTGGGCTCCCCGAGGGATCATAAGTTAGGTTCTTAGTGATCCAAGGGTGGTGCTTTATTCAGCTGTGGGATCTAGATTTATGAGTGTCAGCCATTGACTTGTCCCCCGTTACCCTTCAGATTTGTTCATATCCTGTTTTGGTTTAGGTTTTTTTTTTGTACTGCAAAGTGATAGTCATGAACTCATTGTGGAGAAATTGGGCTAAATGACTTACACACTCCCTCCCCCCATTTTTTATTTCACAGCAAAGTATTGTGGGCTGGGCTTGCAAATCCCAGAGCTGATCCAGGCCAGCGGCAGCGAGGTCACGGTTCAGTTCATGAGCGGGACCCACAAGTCTGGCCGTGGCTTCTTGCTGTCCTACTCGACGACGGAGCACTCGGGTACGAGACCTCGGCCTCCTTTTCCGGGGCTGCGCTTTATCCACTTCATCCCAGAGCTTTCAGCCAGAAATCAATTTAAAGCTTTGTGGAATCTCTTATCCTAAAGGACTGCTGTCAGCAGTGTGATGTGATCACCAATAAATATAAGTACTGAAACGGGCCTTTTCTACGTGGTATGAAGGCTTTTCTGAATAATTGGCAACTTAACTGATGCTCTTCTGACATCACACTAAATACCATGGCGGTGATGATGGTCTTCATTGACTCTTCTTTAGGACTTAGTTTTAATGAGATCAGAATGTTGTGTTTTGGTTAACCAGAATTTCTGCAGCGTTTCAGTTTGATCTATGTTTTTGTTTTTTCTTTTTTCCCTCCCTCTGAATGGTGGGGTCTTGAAAATGGCATGTATGAAGGAAACCTTAATTACTCTACTTGTTTTGTGACTGAAGTATAAAATACAGCCATATGCTGGTGGTTATTTTACCAGAGCAGCGTGGGGTAGCCTATAGCCTCTGAGTGGATACAAAGACAGGCCTTTGTGTGCGATGGGACAGATTCAGCCCCCCTGTCCTTCTCCTCCAGCGTGATGATACCAAGCAACCAGTGCAAGAGTCTCCAACCTGTGGAGCAACGAGAAACATAAACCTGATTTAAGGCGTGTGGCTTAAATCCCAAATAACTTTTGGGAGGAATCAACCTGGTAATTACAGGGGGGAAAGTTTAAGGTCAAATTTCTGATTTTCTTTCTGATAAAGTTTTAATGTAAAAGCCATTGATTATGGCTTTAGGGAATTGTGTGTGTGTGTGTGTGTGAGAGAGCGAGAGAGAGAGACTTATGCATATATTACATTGTGGGCACCAAATGATCTTGTAAGGAACACTTTTTCGGTCCCCAGAAGGTAAACTCAGTTTTATAATAATCCAGGTCAGGGCTGGGTAGGGGTTAAGGTTGCCCTTGTCGGGATTAGAGGTTTTTCCATGGAAATGAAAGGGAAGTCCTGACATATAAGCACATGTGTGTGTTTTCATTGAATTTGGCCATCTGTCTCACTCTGCCTGTCTGTAAAATGATGAGAAGTCAGTCACGTTGGCTGCTCGATGGTGACGTTTGGCCGGAGGATTCGGCGGTATGACAAAGCCGCCTCTGTGTCTCAGATCCCTGACAGCCCCCCCCCCCATCAGCCTTTATCTGCCTCCCTGTCAGAGTCCCTGGGCAGGATATAGCAGGTGATTGAGAGGCACTCCATTAGCCCTGCAGCTGTCTCGGCTGGGGGGAGTGGGGGGCGCAGGTTAGGGGGTGTCTTATCTCTCTGACAGACAGTCTGGGAAATGCTCTTCAGGGTATAGGGGTGAGATCATCGCTCAGATGGGGGGGGGGGGGGCGGAAAATGATCACTGTTCTGCGGCTTATTGATTGTTCATTGCCTGCAGTACATGGACAGGTATCTAAGAACCTGTATGATAATATTCTGTACAGTAATATTCTTGTTCATTCCTCCTGATCTGTTTCGTTAATTGACCTGTTATGATCCTCAAAGGTTTCTCCATTCCCCCCCCCATCGTGGATCCTGTTTATCTGAGCTGTCAGTGGGGGTGGGGATTCTATTTCTGAAGCCACCTTATCAGGTGACAAGCAGCTTCCCCCCTCCCCCAGCCCCCCCCGCTGTTCGAATTGGAGGAATTCAGCCGGGCCCTAAACTGAAAGCGGTTCTGGACAAGCAGGGAAGCTTCTGGAGTTGCAGGATGTCGTCTTAGGAAGAGCTCCATTTACTTTATTGCTGAGGGCAGCTCTTCAGCCAAAGGCGCTGCCTGATCGGGGGGGGGGCACTCAGGCAGGCAGGTGCTGTCCCCTAAATCAGTGTTTCTCAGTCCAATCCATGGGAGCTGGGAGGAAGCAAAAACATGGACCGACTGTGGGTTCCTGAGGAGCGGGTTGCGAGACACTGCCCTAAATGATCAATGCTGGTCAGGGGTCAGGGGTCAGGGGTCACCCCCACTGTCAGGGAGGGGCCTTCTCAATGAGAACATGAGAAATTGTTCCCCCCGATCTAAGAGATCATGAACGAATAGTTATTAACTGACAAGCTGTTTAAGTAGTAATAATCTTTAAAATGCGCAGGCATATTGTAACGGTTTGATTTTGTAAATTTCTAGACGTATGGAACAAAGCCTTACGGGGCAAGAGTTTTATTTTAGTGAAGGTAAACAAGAGGCTGTGAAGCTTGGATTGCGTCTCACTAGCAGGAACGCCTTGGATGGTGATGTCATCTCACAAAGTATGGTCCCAAAAACGACGACTCCCCCTCACTTGGCCTGACGACTGCTCAGGGGTGGTGGGGGGGGGTGGGGAAGGAAAGTGTTTATTAAGACTTTCCCGATGATGTAACTGAGTCTGTTTTGAAGGACACTTTGGACACTTTTTTTGCCATATTGTTTGTCTTGGGTTGTGAATTTTGTCACGGTTCGTGAAGTTAAGGTTTTTTTTTACCCTTCAGTTGTAAACCAGAGAGCTGCCACCCAGATGATGGCCCCCAGGGGTATTTCTCCCGGGGGTGTGTTATGGGGGCAGCCGATTATCCACTGCTGTGCAGGGGCAAGTTTAACGACCACGCGCAGCTCCTAAAAGCAGCATGTAAACAGACGGCCCAGCTAATTGGATCCAGCCCCCCGTTTGTCAGAGGGGAGAGCTCCTATTGGGTGCCCCGAGGGGAGGGCGGGTGCATTGGTTAAGGCACCAGATGCTGGGGCCCAAGGCTTCAAGTTCACTTGTAATGAGCATTGAGGCTTTTTGCTGTGGTCTCATTGTGTTAAATATGCTGGTTGTAAAGTAATAAATCAACAAAATCTAGTACCTGTGGAGGGTAGACTTTGTGCTATGCATTTGGCACTGTATGTTAAGACCACTGTTTATGTAACAATCGGGATTGACCTTCAATACCCAGTACAAATACACACACACACACACACACACACACACAAAACCGGTAAACGAGACTGACCTGGAAGCCCAGTTTGGGTTTTTTTTGTGCCCGTGTTTGCTGGAGATCATCAGGAATGGATCTCCTTTCCTATTGTGGAATTCCATTCATCTGCATGTCATAGGCCCCAGCGTGGAGCTGAACCTTCCACAGGAAGTGTTGAGTGACCGAAGGGACAGAGACCGCAGCCAAAGTGTGTCTGTATGGCTCACTGTGCTACTTTCCTCTAAGTAAAAGCAAACGGGAAGTAGGTGCATTGAGGATATTCATCATGCCGTGGGTGGATGTGGGAGTCATGGGTGATGAACAGTAACCCAGGACAGAAAGGGCTCTCTGGCAATGCCGCTTTTGAAGGAGTGACCAGTGGTGTTGCCGTCGTCCTGGTTGCTCCTCAGATCGAAAGCTCTCGCCCCGCGTTTGTAACACGAGCTCTCATGTTACAGGGTTTTGCCTGAAATAATGGTGGACCGTTGCTAAGAGACTGGATTAGCTATTTAACCGCTGCACAAAGAAATGGGATGAATCACCAAGTAAGATTATGGGAGTCTTGCAGGTAAACTTTATCCTGGCACATAAATGTTTGCGTCTGAGTTCATGACTAAAGGGATTTAGTGATGTCATTATAGCCTTCAGCCCCCACTTTCTGTTCTGGCATTTTCTACAGTGGAGTTTTTAAATCAGTCATTTGTGTTTTCAAGGCATAGTTTGCAGTTGACGTTTTAAATTATTGTTCTGACAATGTTGGTAGCCCTTAGAGACTGTTCTGCTCTTGTTGCCTCAAACGTGAATTGGTTCATGGGATTGGTAAATAGGGGAAGCTGCCCCTATAATGTGAATCGCTTGTTGGCTCAAATGTGATTTCATCCTTGATTTGTTTGTTTTTGCACAGCGGAGTAAATGGCTCAAATGCTCTGGTCTGCAGAGGAACCCACCCGACAATCTGCTCTGTTAGCTCGCGTTGTTTTGGAAGAGTTCATTGTGAGGGATGTAACAATAAACGGAGTTGAATCGGGAATTCAGTCCGTGTTTGTTATGACTGCATCGATTCCAAAAGCCTAATCAGAGTTACGTTTTTAGGGAATAATCAATATGGCCTTTGCGTCATGATTACTGCGTATACCTGAAATATTTTTCATTCTTGGGTCTTATGACCAGACCTAGAGTCTCAAATGGGTTTTGGTTTGAAATATGTTTAACTTCTAAGGGTGTGACAAAGTACACAAAATTCATGGTTCTGTACAAATCTTAATTTTAGGTTCACGGTTTCGTGCAATTTCGATACAGCAGGGAAAACGGCATTTGTTTTGAAATTATTTAAAGTGCAAACAATTAGGAACAGTTGTAGAGTAAATGTAACGCATCTGTTGATGTGTTTGAACAAAATGAAAGAGATGCTTATTTGCATATCGTAAAATAAATATTTAGCATACATTAAAAAACTAAAATATATTATCATAGTAGTCATAATGAACAAAGTCCTGTTTAAATACCATGTAAGCATGGCTGGGTATCTCTACCAATAAATACCCCTATAGCCATAGTTAGTTTTTTAGTCTGGTCTGAAAAGCGTTTTAAATCCCACGGGGAGACTCGCTTGCAGATCCGTTATCTGCCTCGCTGCAGTCATGGATATAATTGGATGATGTCATCTCAAATGAGTTAGCATGTGAGATGCATTTACAGTCACGTATCTGAGTTCGGAATCACAAAGCTGACAGACGATCTTGGTCTTATCATCTCTCCGCGGTTGGTGTGCTTTATTGGGAAACCAAATCGTTCCCAAACCACGATGACTGACTAACTGGCATTAGCAGTAACCAACTCGCAGCCACTATTAGCATAATGTTCTCCGCGTTGAACCTTCTATTTGTGTATTTTGGTTCCGCCCGTGTGAATAATTGTATCTGTTTCATTGTGTGCACCAAACTGAAACTTGATGTACTGAATGGTACATGATGAATCCGTGTACCATGACAGCAATATTAGCCTTGTAACTTCCTTTTGTATCGTAACTTAGACCAAACACACACCTTTTCACAAGATCTACTCTTGCTGTCAATACGAGTGTGCAAGGTTCTATGGAAGTATCTGTGAAGCTTTTTAGTGAAAAGTGAACATGAAAGAAACACGCTCAGAGAAAAGCTTAATCTCCCAAAGAATTTTGCTTGTCATGGGTCATGCATTGGTTAGGTCAGCCTGAGCAGTCATTTCACGACGCCCCCCCGCAGGATGAGGGTGCTGTGGTTTGCGTGGCAGCTCACCCGATTCCCAGACGCCTGTTTTAACGTGGTAGCGGTGACTAACCAGCGAGGCAGCCGGCTGTGGGGGCTTCAAACGACGGGGCGGGTTGCCATCAGACACGGAATTCTTTTGCCCTAATCGGCAGCGGTCAAGGGGCCGGTTCAGACTGCCGGCTGAACTTTGCTATCTCTTCTGACACTTGGATGCAGTGTTCCCAGTGGAGACCTTGGATCTCCTGTCCAACACCCCCACTTCTGCCAGCTCCAAAATTCCACAGCTTGCGGGGGACAGTATGTAGCCTGTTCTGTGGAGGGGAATGTCAACAACCACGCATTGATACAAAAGGCTGTTGGCACAGCCTGTCCTTCTCAAGATCGCTTCTAATGCTGTCATTAAACTTTTAAGCGCTTTGAGGAAGCTTTCAGGAAGACCTCTGTATTTCCAGTAAAAGACCTGAGCTAACAACACTCTAAACATCTTCTGTTGTGGATATGTCATGCATTTCCACAGTATTAAGTTTCATAATTTTGTATTTGACATTCATCTTTCGTTTTTCCTAACCAGATCTGATCACCTGCCTCGACAAAGGAATTCACTTTACGGAAGCAGAATTCAGGTAAAACTTTTTTACGTCGGTCTGGTTACTACCCAAAACGCAAAGGTCGGCCATTTGCGGTCAAACGTCCATGAATATCTGAATGTCTCCATGTTAAATACCATTTGTTTACAGCAAATACTGCCCTGCGGGTTGCCTGACGATCTCCGGGGAGGTTTCCGGCACGATTCCACACGGCTACAGAGACGTGAGTCTGTGGTTCTCTTCGCCGGGAAGAATGGCCTGTTTGGCTCCTGCTCTGGGTAATGGGTGGACTCGCAGCTGGCCAGTGACTCAAACTGCTGTGCATCGTGTTCAGTAGTGTGTTTCCGCTCTCATTACTGCACGCCCTCCATCCCCGAGCCAAGCAGGAGATGGTACCCCATAATCTGTCTCTCCCCGAAACCACATCGGAATGTCGACCACTTTCCCTAAGCAGCCCCAGCCCCCGCCTACCTAAACCTTACCTCTGTCCCACCGTGTGTCGGGGAGAGAAACCAGGTTCCTGCAGTGCTCTGGATACTCTCTGTTGCTAACAGCTGGTTTAGCAGCACTGAACTGGCCTGCCATCTCTCTTAATGACTGCTGCCCATGTTTCTCGATTGCTGTACCCCATGGATGGTCGTCTGTTCAGGTTCTCTGACTCCCTGCGTGCATAAATCACTCCATTTGTTACGCTCCTTGAAGAAGTTTAACCTTCCACCTCAGCCATGAGGCTGTCAGTGCAGTAACGACAGTCTGAAACTTTCGCAAGCTGTAAATGGTACAAACTCACACGGGATCCATATTAAGACTTAATGACGAGCCCTGTGTGCGCATTACAGGCATTCAGGTGTCGCTGGATAATCATAATAGGATGTTTGGGCTGGATTTGGATAACGAGCTAAGAATCTGAGCATGAAAACTTTATTTTTAATACATGTATACAATGTTAAAGTGTTCTCTGTTCAGTACGAGAATACTTACCTGATTTATGTAGTCCATCCACCCATCACCGTAACCGGGGTCGCGGGGGGACTGGAGCCTATCCTGGGAACAACGAGCGCAGGCAGGAACCATCCCTGAGCGCAGGGCGCACACACACACAAGTGTGGGGCCAACTCGGAGTCGCCAGTCAGCCTACCCTGCACACCTTTGGACCGTGGGAGGCAACCGGAGCGAACACGGGGAGAGCGTGCGAACATCACACAGAAAGGGCCCGGGACCGAACCCAGGACCTTCTTGCTGTGAGGCGGCAGCGCTAACCACTGCGCCACCGTGCCGCCCCCTGATTTATGTAATCAACCTTTCAAATGGGCAGTGACTGTTTCAACAATGATGGCAGGTCACATGACACAACATGATTGAAGCTGACTAGTTTGTGACTGTACAAAATGCTGGTTATGCAGAATAGTGTTAATGGGTCTGTTCCTCTTCTATCCAGAATAGAGACGTTCTAGACATTCACAGCACTCACGCCGCCCTTATTCATCTGAAAACGCTCTTGATTTACTTTCCGTCAAACTTCTGTGCTTTACTGTCATTAAACTCCGCCTCCTCTGTACTGGATGAAGTCATTGGCTGATCCGTTCCTTCGCTGATGACCTCATGCATAGCCACTGCCCACTCAGGTCGCGAGTCTCAGTGCCAGCCACTCCCAGGTCTCCGTGGGATTGGGTGAGGTAACTGTTGGGCCGCAGAGTTAAAGGGGACTGGCCAGTGCTTCTGCGAAGCTGGTGCTAGCTGGACAGGCGTGTTTGCTGAGACCAAGGGTGTGAAACTTGTTACACACACACACACCATCTCCTACGGGAAGAGGAGAGTCAGCCCAATTGTGAATTTGTGATTTCGGGATGTGCATCTTGCATGGTGTCGAGTAACGTGTTGACCTTTTGGCCTCCTGGAAAACACACAGCCACACCTGGGGGGGGGGGACAGCTGGGGATAAAATGTGAATTAGGGGTAGGTGTGCCGAGGGAAGTGGAGGCTCTAGAGGTGATTGTGGTATGTGTGAAAAGTGTTAAAACATACAAGAACTGAAACTCCGTAGCTGTATGCTGCCTCTTCATGACCCCCCCCTCCCCCCCCACCACTCTCGGCAACCCGGCTTGGCCTCCACCTCTCAGTCCCAGTTTGGTTTTTCTTTTTACAACCCACATCTGCCCTCCCTGGCTCGCTCAGCAGAGTCCTGTTAACAACCATCAGGGTTTGCGCCATAGACGGAATGTGCCCCCGGAGCGGAGGGCCTGTTTGACCGGGGGTGGGGGGGTGATCCCGCAGGAAGTGGGGAGCGGCTGTGGGATTCCTGAGCGCTGAAAGAACCCTGCGGCCTTCGTGGCTTTTGGTACCGTTCCGGCCTCGTGCGGTCAGCCTGGGTTTCGTGGTGTTAACCGCAGTCGTTCCGTCTGTCAGAGTCCAGTAAAAGACGCAGAGTGGGCGTGGTGTGGGAGCGGGGGGGGTTCTTCCAGTAAAGCTGAGGATGTCACATTCGTCCGCTTACCTCTGCGGTGTGACTAGCTAGCGCTGCCGTGACCGTCACCCTGATGTTTGGCGTGTCGCTGTTGACGCGACGTGACCAAAAACCAAGAAAGCCTCAAAGCAAATCATGACGTGATAATGCTGAGTCAGACCTCGAGGGAGGTAGGAACCTGCACGTTGTCATTCCACAAATTCTTGTGGGGTATTGTCACACAATGGAGAAAGATTGTAACCAGTATGTTAAGTGAACAGCCTTGATCAGAAACAAACTATGTTCAGATACACTATATGGGCCAAAGTATTGGGACACCTGGCCAGTACACCTACAGGAACTTTTATGGCGTCCCATTATAAACCCATAGGCATCGATATGGAGTTGGCCCCCCCTTTGCAGCTAAAACAGCTGCCACTCTTCTGGGAAGACATTGCACAAGATTTTGGAGTGTTTCTGTGGGAGTTTTTACCCATTCATCCAGAAGAGCATTTTGTTAGGTCTCGCACCGATGTTGGATGAGATGGCCAAGGGCCACAGTCTGCATTCCAGGTCATCCCAAAGATGTTCGATGGGGTTGAGGTCAGGGCTCAAAGCACACCAAACTCATCCAACCATGCCTTTATGGACCTTGCTTTGTGCACTGGGGCACAGTCATACTGGAACCGAAAGGGGCCCTTCCCCAAAATGTTCCCACAAAGATGGAAGTGTGGAAATGTCTTGGCAAGCATATCCTGGAATGCCTGTGAATGTAAAGGTGTCTCAATACTCGGTTGTACCCTCGAACGCAGAAAAGATCACTCATCCCGCCTTGTTCGTGTCTGCCCACCCAGTCCTCGTCGGTGTGCTTGGCCGGAATCCACGCGGGGGTGGTGTCCAACGCACTGGGAGGCCAGATCAGCGTCGTTACCAGCAAGGGCATCCCGCACTACGAGAGCACTCTGGCCAACAATGTCACGTCTACCTTGTGAGTCAACCTTCTCCTCCTATTAACACGGAGATAGTTATGCTCGTATGATCATGAAAAGAACCTCAGCAGATGGAAGATCAGCACCTTTTTGTACATCGCATATCAGTATTAAAATTGCCTGCAGGCCGCTGTCGACTTGCATGAAACTGACTTAAGTAAATCCGTACCTACGCAAAAAGCATTCGAGATGCATAGAGATAACGAAATTGCTAATGCAAAAAAGCGGCATATGGCTGCAAGTAAATTTTCGTTTATTTAATGTGTTCTTTAGTACGTATTACTAGTATAATATATATATTTTGTTTATGGTTTTTCTTTGCTATAAGGTGCCTTGAATTTTATGGGAAGGTGACTCAAAAATTGCTGGCAAAGATTTTATTAAAGGTACAAAATTAATAGATTGTGCCATCATGCATTCCAGATTTTCAAAACTCATACAGTGATATATTTTGACCCTGTGTAATTGCACATGTTCTCCGCCGGTGTAACATTAAGGTGTGCAGGTAATTCCTGCTACTTAGCTGTGAGGTACCTAGCAGAAGGGTCAACAGCTGCGTCTGGTACGCTGCCTGGCCTTTACCCTTAAATTAGCTGCGGTGCGTGAAAGGGTGATGGATGAACGTGGGGGTACAAGATGTTCCAGCGAGCTTCAGCCTGAGCTTCAGCCTGATCATTGCCTATCAGTAGGTCTTGCTCTGCCATCTGTGCATAGGAACACAGTGTTCACACTAAGCCTGAGTGTTCTGGGCTGTTCTGATATGGTCTCTGCAAACCCACAGCAAGCAGCTGGCTTGGTGTCTGAGTAATAGGTGTGATGTGTTGCTATTGCATATTTAAGTGAATTCCCCAACTTACATTGATTTAATCGATTGTATACATCATTGTTATCCATGCCGGGCCTCTTTCTGTTCCGTTGCGGGTTTCTGTGCTTTTAACTTGACTTTCCTTCCACAGTGGCCCTTTGTCCAACAGCCTCTTCACCTTCAAAACCAGTGGTGAGTTTTGCCAAAAATCCAGTATGATCCACACTCTGAAATGTTCCGGAAGATGACTCTGGGTCATCTGCAGCATGATCAGAAAAAAAAAAAAAAAAAAATTCTGTGATGTTTGTTTTTCTGAGATACGTCAACCCAAGAGGGTGATCAAAAATGCTTTTATTGCTAATGTGCTTCTGCTGCTAGCCTCACTTTTACTGCTGTGCCTGTGTACACTGCCCTGTTTGTTGGTTTGGATAAAAGCATCAGGCAGATTGATTTGTGTAAACACACAGGCGTCTCCTTGCCTGTCTGCAGTGGCTTTGTGCTCAGACATTCATCGTTTTTTGCCAGCAAAGTACCCCTGACTGTAGCATTCGCCAGAGCCCTCTCCACCATCGTCATTGTCGCTTGCAGGTTGCTACGGCACCCTGGGTCTGGAGTCGGGAGTAGTCCGCAGCTCCCAGATCACCGGCTCGTCCGTGTGGGAGTGGAGCGACGAGAACGGGCAGCCCAGCGTGTGGCCGCCCTCCGGGGCCCGACTGAAGCGCCCAGGTCTCCCCTGGGCCGCCGCTCACAGCGACCAGCATCAGTGGCTCCAGGTGGACCTGAAGAAGAGGAAGAGAATCACCGGTGAGAAGAAGGAAGAGCAGTGTTCTGGGGTGGATGCAGAGGAGGCTCGGAATGACGTCACACCCGAGTTAACCGCGTTCATGTGCAGCAAGCCATTTAGCAATAACAGGGACCTGCTTCAAAAGATGGGATTTCTTGCTTGGCTGGACAACTTTAAGGTGACCCAGTTTCAGTGGCCTTTATCTTCCTTCATTGACATTTAAGCCAGACTACCTTAAATCAGACAAGTTATCTGGCTAAGCAAGAAATCCTGCCTTCTGAAACAGGCCCCAGTTCCAGCCAAGTTCGTTGGCTATCGTTAGCAATATCAATTGATAACGATGCATTACGTGTTATTTCGTGCATACAAACACCGCAACGACACGTCCATAGGCAACAGTAGCACAATACTGCGCGTACGACCAATTTAATGAGCCACAGATAAAAACACAAGTGTTAATGTACAGCATATAACTACATCTTTCACTTCTGTTGATCAAGGGCGAAGTCATCTTGAATTCTGAGGTTGGGCTTGCAGAGATTCCTCTGATTATCGGAGTCGAAATCGTAGGTGGTGGTAGGTGTTCTGTCAACATGCTGTATTTGACACGGCGCCTGTCTCCCCGTAAATACAAACCTGCTCCAGGAATCATCACCACCGGCTCCACACTCATGGACTACCAGTTCTTCGTCTCGGCCTACCGGGTGCTGTACAGCCTGGATGGCCAGCTGTGGTATGCCTTCAGAGAGGCTGACACTGACCAGGATAAGGTAACGGGGACGTCTCTTTGCTCTCTGTCTGCCTGCGCGGTGTCTCCTGACTGAGGGCCGCTGCGCCCGGTTCATTCTCCGTTCGAGTCCATTTCGTGATTTGTCCCACAATTTTTCATCGTCAAGGCCCCTGTACTGCTATTTCGTTATGATGTCCTATGAGTCAAATCCTCAAACTGCCGCTGGCTTCAGATTTGGTTAAGTTCATACTCAAGATTTGACATGTATGTTACTGTATCACTGTAGACCTGCCAGTGGTTACATCCCTCTGTGTTTTAATAGGGTGTTTGCGTGGTTTTTAGTTATTCTTGGAGAACTGAAAGGTTCCTCTCTTTGTGCAGCTTCTGCTCTGTGTATCTTGCGCATCTCTGAGAGCGTGTTTCCGTAGCGACCCTGAGGGCCGAGCGCCAGGTCATCGATTGTGAGCCGTCACCTGATCTGGTAGCCAATGGGTATCAGTAAATGTAAAAAAAAAAAAAAAAAAATTATGAGAGAATACATGTGATAGAGCTGGCCAGCCTGATACTGTCAGATATGGTTACGGTGGAGTCTCCTCATATCTACATGTGTAACAGCTGTGGGGTAATAGCACGATGTAAAGGATTTAATGTGAATTGTCTCCCATCCACCTTACAGCCCAAATCTGTCCGGAACTGATTTCCTAAGAGCAGACTTGGAGCAAACAAAATCGTAGCTGGAAAGCTTCAGCTCACTTACGTAAGAATACCCCAGCCGCGCTGTGCTGCTCCAGCCTGTTTAGGTGCTGCCGTGGCGACGGAATGTTCAGTCCGCGTTGTGCGGAATGCCGAGCGCGAGTCCGACACAGGCGCGTGAGGTCAGAGGTTCCGGGGAGCTGGGATTCGTCGGCTGCGCGGCTGTGTGTCATCGCTGGCTCGGCTGCCTTGCCAGGGAAATGGTCTCTCACTTTTATTTTTCACGTGGCTACACACAGCTTTCACGCCTCTTAAATTACGGATTTTTTTTTTCCCTCCCTCTAAAATTGAGTCTGGGTACAGGCAACCTGTATTACAGTGAAGTTCATTTTGATGTAGAAAAATAATGTGAAGAATTATGAATACATCGGTATACATTTATACTGGTTTTCAGAGGTTTCCATTAATTGTCCGTATTTCTGGATGTGAGTTTTTCTTAGCGTGATGTAAATGACAGGTTTGTTGGTTTGTTACGTGCAGATCTTCCAGGGAAACGTCAATTACCTTCACGAAGTGCGGAACAACTTCATCCCCCCCATGGAGACGCGCTACGTGCGAGTCAGTCCCACCCAGTGGCACCAGCGCATCGCCCTGAGGATGGAGCTACTGGGCTGCCAGCCTCCGGCTTGTGAGTTCCCTGTGTTCGCATCCTTGGGGTATTCCACAAAGCCAGATTTCCCAGTTAGCTGGATAACTTAAGCTTAAAGTGAAAATAGGATCGAATAGGATGAAAGGTAAGTGGCATTCCTATTGGACAGTTGTTACATTTGGTGTAAATATTCTGGCAAAAGAAGACATGCTGAGGGTGTTCCATGAAGCAGGATTTTTCAGCTGGGATAACTTGAGCTGGAACTCATGATTGTCCAATAAGAGTTTAGGTAAGGAGCATTCCTATTGGACAATCATGACTTCTAGCTACTTCACCCAGCTTTGTGGAACACCCCCCTGGTTTGTTCTGCAGCTCCACGTCAAAACGTAATATTTATTTAATGTAAAAAAAAATAATTTTCCTTTGTGAGGTAACATTATGTTACTACAGCTAAAGCAATATGGGCTGAAACAGGCTGTCGTCGTGGATAAATGACCTGGGGGTAAATCGGACTTTATCGCGGCTGCCCTCTTCACAGTGCTGCCGCGCACCTTCCAGCCACGGCCCACTAAGCTCAGCACGGACCCTCCGCTACAGCGGGACAAGACCACCTTCACTTCCGACATCCGCAACACCACCATGACCCCCAGCGGCAATAACAGTGAGGGCGCCCTCTTGTGCTCAGTTAGCAGAACGACGCCCGCCGTGCTTCTAAATGTCTGACCGCCATTTAGTACAGCGTTTCGGTGCAGAACCAGTATGTACGTCTGCTATCATCCTTGCTCAGTTTTTGCTTTGCTGAGGATTATTTGGAGCATAAGCCAGCCCACTTGGTGCTGCATGTGTAACTGGGAGGGCTGTAGCCCCCCCTCCCCTGTCTTAGATGCTGACAAGGCCGTGGTTGACGGCCCACTGATGGCTCCTGATTCCCAGGTGTGGCTCTGGTGGCGGTGCTGGTGCCGGCCTTGGTGACGGGCCTGACCTGCCTTCTGCTGACGCTGCTGTGTACCTGGCACTGCAAGACCCGGTGAGCCCCAGCGCAGGTGCCGCCGTTAGCCGTTAGCCGGGCAGGACAGCCGGGGTAACCTGCACCGTTCCCTCTCCCCTCCAGGAAGAAGAGCGCCAAGGCGGCCTATGGCCTGGTACACTGGGACCGGGCCGGTAAGCTGACGCCGTCCAGAACCCAGGCTAGTCAGATGCCGCAGCCTCTTTGGCCACAACCAGACTAACTAACTCTCCCATTGCTCCATTACATTTTCTGTGCATTTCTTAAACGCAAATAGAAGAATTTCATCTTATATAACGAGTAAAATAGTTTGCAAGTAACTGCTGCTGTTCCAGGCCTGTGGAAAGGCATGAAGCAGCTCTTCCCGGCGAAGGTGACTGAGGGGGACGATGCCTTCGTGCGATACAGCCACGGTGACGCGAATCCCGCTCGGAGTCGCAAGGCCGTCCCGGCGGTGCAGGCCGAATCGGCAGGTACGCGCTCCACCCACCGCCTGCACCTCGCTCACGTCCATTTTTACATAGCGCCTGTCACGAGAGGGTCAGCCCAAGGCGCTTTATAAGGGTGTGCTGTGATGCAGCAGCATCATCACAGAATAACACGGAAAGAGGGAAAAGGGAGGGAGAAAGAGCGAAAGAAAGAAGCCAAAGTCCGACAATGAGTCGGTCCTCCGCGCCGGCCTGTGTAGAAGTCTGAACCACAATATGCATGTGTGTTTAAGCACTTGCCGCCATTTGGGTGACTGTCCTGCTCCGCTTCCCCTGGTAGAGTATGCCCAGCCCCTAGTGGGAGGAATGGTCGGCACCCTTGGTCAGAGGTCCACCTTTAAACCCGAAGAAGGAAGCGACCCAGCTTACGCCGACCCGGACCCGTACGACGCCCCGCTTACGGAGATATACCACGCGTACGCCCAGCCGCTCCCCGCTTCAGGGGCGGAGTACGCCACCCCCATCGTCGTGGACATCGCTGGCCACCCGGCACCCTCCGGCCCGCTGGGACAGGTGTCCGTCTCCACGTTCAAAAGGTGTGGCCCCGGGCCCCCCCTCGCGAGGACAGATAGCGGCCGATCAGGATCGTGCGCTCAGTACGACACGCCCAAGACCACGTCCGGGCAGACCCAGCCCACAGAGGACCTGGTCTACCAAGTCCCCCAGAACGGTGCCCAGAAAGCCCGTGAGGACAGCTGAGGATCTGGGTGACCTTCACGGAAGCCTGGCTGGCCTCAACCTACTGTTTCATCACCCCTTTCTGCACGCCTGGTTGAAACTCCTCTGGAGGAGGTGTGAAGAAAACGGGGGCATTAGCTCTGAATTCAAGTCCTCTGGGCCGCATTCGGTCTCGTTGAGATGTTTGTCGTGGTAAATGTTCACCTGCTTGTGCAGTTTGTCTCTTAAGATCGATAGTCACACAGTTCTTTCACTGATTTAATGGAAATGAATGTTTGTCGTGAAAAAGCTCACCACTGTTTTAGCAGAGAAAAGGCTCACTCTCGTCTTAATCTTCTGTAATATCAAACTGTGAGGTCCTTAAACCCCTTCCCCCTTCTTTCTGGGTCTGCGTTCGATTGAAAGCTCTGATACTTCAGACCGGGGTTGGGCTGTTCCGTGCCTCGGTGGCCGCGGAGTGAGCTGCTTCTCCTCAGCTTCACCCCTCAGTGTATCGCTGAAGTTATTCTAACCGCGAGTCACCCGGCGTCTCAGCCGTAAAGTAGGTGTTAAATGAAATTTGTTGCAAGGCTTGGGAGGATCCCAGCCCGGAAGGCGGGCAGTTCAGTCCAGCTCCAGGCTAATTTTTATTCTAACGTTGGCAGCTTTCCGTTCAATGGCACATAGAAACTCAAAAATGCCCATTTGCCAAGAGAACCGTGACTGGTTACCTTCAGGCTAGTGTCACCCCCGCCCCCATTTTACATCTGATTGGTCGAAGGTCGTACTTTGTGAAAAGTGGGGGGGGGGGGGGGGCATCATGTTGGATTAAAAGGCTTCTAGGAAAGCCGGAAAGACTGCACCTGCTATTGGGGGGCCTCGACTGAAGTGTGAGCTGCTGTTTGAGTTTCAAAAAACGTACTGTACACTCTGAGGAGATGCGACAGCCTCCAGCTGTTTCCAGCGCTTATCCAGAAGCACTCGACATAAGTTTCCTGCTGAGAAAGATGCGATTTAACCATTTTTACGCTATTGTGTTCAGCCGGTCGAACCAAACCTTTCTAGCAGAGGTTAGTCACCGACCAGCTGATAGTTACATTCACTGTTTGGAGGGGTTTAAGGAAAACTGAACAGCAGTTAAAAATGGCCTGGATGAGTAGATGTTTTGGCACCAGAGTTCACTGGTACATAATTATTTTTAAATATTTTTTTATATTCCTAGACTGGTGTCTGTTTCTTAAAGTATCAACATTTCACTAACAGATCTAAACTGAGGCATGAACATCGTGATGATTTTCCAGCCCGACCTCTGGCTTAATTCCCACCCGGAAACAAAACGGCCACATACAGTCAGCGTTTCCAGTGGCCATCGCAGCAAAACGGGACCATGCAGTCATTTCGCATCGATAAGGGGACGTTTCCAGGAGTCCCCTTCCCCTGCGTTGAGCAGGGTGGCTCTGACAGATAGGTGTATTCATACGGTACGCGGAAAGCTAGTGGAGAGTCCCTGTGAAAATAAGCAAGTAAAAATTTCCTGTGTGTGTTAGATAGCGATGTGCAGAGCCCTCACTACTGTGGCTGTAGAGAAGTTTACCCTGGTTGAATCCATTGAATGTATCCCTGCTGTACCTCTATGTGCTTCCGTCTGTTGCTAGATTGTATAGAGAGAATTTAAAAAATTTATTGTATACCTTAATAAAATCAGTGTCACACCCTGTCATTTCTGCATGGACTGGATATTTTCTTCCTGTCTTACATGCTATATGCGTAAATAAAGCGGGAATACCATTAATCGGAAACATCGCAACCCGATTCGGAAAAGAAAAAAATGCATTAAACAATATGAACTGCTATAGTTACAGTAATACTGCCATCTTGTGTGGGAACCTGGTAGTGCAGGTTTGATAGCAGTGCGATACGATTCCTGCAGTTATTCCTAACGATCTAACAGTGTCATCATAGGTTTGTCTTACTCTTCAAAAGAAACATCAAAACTGGTTGAATAAAAAAAATAGAAAATCCTTTATTTTTATTTATACAAACATGATCCTATGAGCTACTTGAGAGCATGTATTTTCTTCAAAATAGCCTCTCGTTCCAGAAATTTCTCCTTCCTTAGTGCAATCCTCTTGGAGCGTCTAAGGACTCTGGTCATGTCAACCTCTTCTTCCTTCTGCGGCTTTTTTTTAACCTTTAGTGCCGCCTGAGACTTGGTCTCTGTCAACGTCCCCTAGGACCATAAATACAAACCTCAATTCATGCAACAAACTGAACCCAACGTTTACCAACCCATCCCAGGGTGGTCACAGGTAGTAATGACATGTAATTCACCTCTGCTTGTGAAATCTTCAACTTACGATCAGATACCTCCCTCTTCAAATCCTCCACTTTCGCCTAGTTTGAAGGAAATTTACATTTCGTGAGTGAATTCAGCATGATTGCAAATGAAGACGAGTAGTGATGTGATTTTATACCTGTTTCTGCCTGATCTTGTCCATGAGACTTTCCATCTCCTTACGGTGTTGTTCTTCATTGCTAAGAAATGTATGGAAACATTAAATGTTCTAGTGCACCAAGCAAGTTATTCCTTGGAACAAAATCACAAGATGAAGCCTCAATTGCATCATTCATGAGGGAGAACCTCCACGTTTGTTTTCTAGAAAGTTCAGGAAGCCTACAGCAGTATCGATCTGAACGCCCAACACAACTCCCACGTCCTCTGAGGGGGGAACCGTGCACCAGCATTGCATCCGGCCTACCTGCAGAGCTGCTGTAGTCTGGACAGCTTCTCCTCCAGCCCCACTAGCTTTGATCGCTCCTCATGCGTGGCAGACTGAATGTCTGCAACTCTAATATGCTCCAGGACAGATTCATAGTCCATGCACTCAACTTCAGCCACTGGCAGCTTCCTACAGAGGAAGTCTCTACCCAGCTGCAGGATCTGATCAAAGTCAGCCATCTGAAACACCAAACATGGCTGCACAAAACATGCTACAAAATTTTCTGCAACATGCAGTAATCATGAAAAAATGTATCTATATGGAGCCTCTCTCAAACACAAGGATGCTTTACAATGCATGTGTGTACTGGAAGCTGGGCAGCCCAATTCCAAGTCAGCCTTACAAACTGGATGATGCATTATAACATTCCTGAAAAAGATACGTTTTTAACCAAAGCTTAAAAGTTGAAATAGATTGAGCATCAAACACTGTGGCAGTGCATTCCAGTGTTTAGGCACCAGCACTAAAATGCTTTGCCACCCAGTGAAGATGACCCAAGCCTAGGTACCGAGGGGGAACTGCAAACTGAGGATTTTAAAGTATGAGCCTGTGGTGAAGAAGAAGGTTAGATAGGACCAGGTTCAGGAAGAGCTTTGTAGGCGATAAGTATTACTTTATACACACTGCATGGACAAAAGTATCGAGAAATCTGGCCATTACACCTACAGGAACTTTGACATCCCATTTTAAACCCATAGCCATCGATATGGAGTCAGTCCCCCCCCTGCAGCTATAACAGCTGCCACTCTTCTGGGGAGGCTTTCCACAAGATTTTGGGGTGTGTCTGTGGGAATTTTTGCACATTCATCCAGAAGAGCATTTGTGAGGTCAGGCACTGATGTTGGACGTGAAGGCCTGGCTCACAATCTTACCTGGACCAGGTCTGCTTGCACTTTGTCTCTGATGGCCAGGGCAAGATCCTTCTTCTGCTCTTCGTCCTTAAGCTGCTTCAGCAGCACGCATAACTCTGCCTAAATCATAGAGACACTCGAGCCACACATAAACCCACGAGAGATACTCCAAAAAAAAAAAATACCGTATTTCAACGCTATCGATTTCTCAGCCCAACCATTCACATCTCACCTTTAGCTGTCGAACCTGCCTCTCTGTTTTAGCACGCTCGACAAACTCCAGGTCCTCCGCAGTCCACTGGTAGCCCTGCATGCCCTTGATGAAGCATTCAGGGTTCATCTCATCCAGCTGCACTGCAACGAGAGAGGGCATAATGAAAGAAGGATAAAGGAGAGAGCAACGGAAATTTCTCCTTTGTATCCAGTCCAGCATCCTTTCAGTTGCCAGTGTACTCCTCAGAAAACTTAATTAACCAGTTCTGAATATATGCATAGGTTATACGCATCTATAATGGAGACAATGGTTGCAGTTGACATATACACACCAGTCATTGACAGTGAAACACATCACCTGACAGTTGGGATGCACCAGTCAACCAGTGAACAATCTCAACCAGTCGGTTGTTGCTCCCAACACGCGACTAGCAACTGGCTGGTTTTTTCTTTTGTTTCGGCCAATCCGTGTTCTGGAAGTAGACGCTCCACGCACACAAATAAGCGGTGCTTTCCCGCGTTTGCTGAAGTGGCGCGAGCTTACCCGTCTACCATCTGCACGAGTTTAGACAGCGAATGTTCAAGCTCAGCGTCTCAGGTGGTGAAAGAGAGAAACCAACAAGCTTGTGACAAAGCTGAAATGCTTCTTTTCGTTAAGAATAATTTGGTTTAAAGAGCCATAAAGCAAAGATCAGTGACAACAAAAGGCAGTATAGATCTCTACAGGACTTATTTTTCTTGAAATTACATTACAAATTTTAAATTAACTGCTGTAGGCGCTTCACTCATTGCACTAAATGTGCCTTGATGCAACATTTTTAATGTAGTTTATTTTAACCGTGCTCAGGGTACCTCAGTGGTGCCTTGCTGGTCGGGGATTCGAACCTACAATCTTTCAATTACAAGTGCGCTTCCCTAACCATCAAGTCACCACTGCCCACAAATGCAGGGTTATAGCTTTGGTGTCACACACTCAGCCCACTGAGCTATGCAGCAGTCCCGTAATAACGTAAACAAAATGTTAAAGTAATAACTTAAAACAAAAACAACTGCCGATGCCATTTATTTTTCTTGTTGTGCTTATGCAGTTTTACATGGCTAGACATTTTCCCCCTTTAAAGGCCTGTTCAGTCTGTTACAGAGAAAAACAAACTGTATTCAGATGTATTCGTATTCATTTAGTTTTCTTATTTATTTTTTTCTATATATTGCTTAAAAAAGGCAAAAAATCTGCAATCAGTTCAGGAATTGACCAATTTGCTTGACCATTTAAAAAAAAAAAAAAAAAAAAAAAAACAGGTGTTCTAACGAGTTGAGCTACCTATTGAGACTTGCTATCGAGCCTTTCTGCGCATGTGCAGTTCCACCGTTTTAGGGTTAGGTTTTAGGGGTTAGGGTTAAGGTAAGGGTTTTAGGGGGGGTTAAGGTTAGGGCTATCGATTAGCACTACGGTAGCCTAACTAGACAGAACACCGGCAATCGGAATTATCCAGGAGAAATCACGATGGACGCATTCCGGCTGACAGCCGTCGGGACCGTGTGAGTGTCTGACGTCACCCGGTGGTTCCCGCAGCTCACCTGCGGCCGTGATCGTACTGTGTCTTCGGACTCTGTACTCACGCTCGCCTCCACCCTGCGGCAGGTGTACATGAATTCTAGATTAGTGGGTTATAAAAGACTAAAAAGAGGCATGTACACCTCCTTATACCCTTATGGAGCATCTGTAATAGTCTTCATGTGATTTTACTATAAAGTAAAATTTTAGACAGACGGGTACCGACACCTCATACCCGATCTATTCCATGTCCGGACGCTGGATAGCTCGTGCTCCCCCCCTCAGTCTGGCGAGGCTGCTGACAGACTGTCGGTCCTTCGGGTGTCCGGGCCGGGGCGAGCAAGCCCCGGTCCCTCTGGGAGGCTGGAGGGGTGCGGGGCAGCTGTCTCCCCGTGGGGAAAGCATTGGCCCCTTTAATCCACGGGCTCATCTGCGAGCACACGGCTGGGTCTTTGGTCGGGGGCTCGTTTTTATCGCCGCGCTTCGCCTTCTTCGCATTTCGTCGGCTTTGTGCCGGCTGCTTTGACGAATTCATGTTAACGGCGCTTTGGAGCCAGAATCACACGGGGTTTGGTAAATAAATGAAGCGTAAAATAAGATTAAATAAAACGTCGCAATAACTACGACCACTATCACAATCGACTTAAAAATCAGTGAATGTGTACGATCATTTACTGTATTAACACGTGCCTTCGATTAACAGATTTAAGAAAAACCAGGAGGGGAAACCCCGTTATTTTACCGCACTTATAGGAAACGCCATCAACACCCGAGCATCGAGTCTGAAGTTTAAATCTCCTCCTGCGGTTCTTATTGGACAGACGCTTCTTTAGAGACACGCCCACTCACATCCGGGTCTCGCCATTGACCCGTCCTTTTTTCACTACTACTAATACTGTGATTTCATACCTGTGGAATAAGAATAAAGAATCATAATAATAGGTGATTGTAATAATAATTATGTTTTATTCACTCCAGCAGCTGAATATCCACCTCCTTGTTACTGTCATAACCCATTAGCTACGGAAGAGGATTAGGGCCACCATGAAAATATTATTTGAATTCTGAGTTTAATGTCAGAACTCTGACTTTTTTCTCAGAATTCTGACTTTAATCTCAGAATTCTGACTTTTTTTCTAAACTTAGAATTCTGAGAAAAAAGTCAGAATTCTGAGATTAAAG
>JAODLC010000083.1:1010582-1024057 GCA_026781145.1 Hippopotamyrus pictus | reverse complement strand
GATTTGGGCACGCCTCAGATTCGTAGTGTGAGCGGTATCGGAGCGAAATTGGAGCGAGACAAAGCGACCGCTCCAGCTTTAATTAAAAAAAACCGCTCCGCGCTCTGACCAAATTCCGTCCGCTCCGCTCCTTGCTCACGCTCCGCTCCGCTCACATGCTCTGCTGTGCTCTCAGTGTTATGGCTTGACTTTCTTCCCCAGTTGCTTGCTTCTTGTTTCCACCCAATGCTCCAGTGTACACGCAGGTGGTTTGTGGATAACCCTCATTGACCTCCTAAGTCACAGTGACTTGGAAGAGCCAGAGGAGGAACCTGAGGAGACTGTAGACCTGTGAATAGCCCCACTGGAGTGGATGCCTTACTGGTCTTCCTATGGTGGTAAGGAAACCTACCCCTTTCCCCAAACCCCATAGCTGTGCTCCAAGTGAGGGTTCCCACTCCTACCTGGTTTGCTCTTTGGGGTAGGTGTTGGGACCTGTGCTGCTGAATGAGAGGGAGTGATCTGGAGCTGGAGGATTACCTTGAGCAGCTGGAGGACCAGCTACTGTTCCTCCTGTTAGCTGGTTCCTGTGGCAGAGACGGAGGAGATGGAGCTGGTGGAAAGCTGCTCGTCCCCGACGCTCTGACAGACCTCTGCAAACTCTGAACTACAACCACCACAAATTGAAGTGTAAACAGTGGGCGACTGCTGTGCCCAGCACTGGTGAGGCTTCTGCTGCACTTCCTGAGGTGTCCGAGTGTCTCGGGCCTCCTGAAGTGCCTGAAGTCCCCTGCTCTAGTGCTGGGGTGTCTGAGCTCTGCCCATCTCCTGAGGGACCTGCCAAGCTCCACCCATCTACTGAAATAGCCGCTGATCCACCCACTGGCTCTCTGAAGCCCTCACTCAGCTCCCGCTGCAGAAAGTGAAGACTAATGGGAAAGGTGGAGCAGACGTCCTACCAAAGAGATGCTGCTGCTGCTCCTTTGCATGTTCCTGGTGAGATCCCTGTGTCTCAATCCAAGCCAAGCCCCACCTGTTTTCTATAGTTCACAGCCTATATCCTGGGGTGTCTGAGCTCCACCTGTCTCCTAAGGCCCCGTCTGAGCTCTCCCTCCTGTCCATCTCCAGAGAGGCGCCTGTTGAGCTCCACCTGGCCCCAATGAGGTCTCTGCAGCTCCGTTGGTGCCCTGTTCTGCGCCATCCGTCTCCAGAAGCACTTGTCAAGCTCTGCCCGATGTCCCTGCTGTGTGCTCACCTCGTCAGCTCCTGCCTGACCCTTCACTGGCCTCTAGCCCCGAACCAGACTTCATGATTGCCGCCTGCTCTGTAGAGAACCTAGAATGGGACCCCTCTGGTCTGGCCTTCAGTCCTGCTCCATAGATTCTGGTTCCTGTCCCTTGAAAATACCTGTCCCTTGTCGTGCCCTGCATTCCTGTCCATTTGTTCTTTCCCCAGTCTGACTAACAAGCCCCACTTAGATGACTAACATGCTAATCTTGCCTCTCGTTTCAGCCCTTGTCTGCCTCCCCGGGCTGTCATTAGCGTTGACTTGCCTCAATTGTTAGTGCTGCCTTTGACACCCCCCCCCCCCCCCCCCCCCCTTATAAACCTCTTTGTTGGCCTAATGCTTGCTCCTGCCCCCATCTTTGCTGGTATTCTGACAATGCACTAAACCTTTATAATGCATTATAAAGATCAATATAAGAACGTTGTGTTGCATCGATACCTTTGTGCATAATGCAAACTGAGTTTCTGAGGAACAAATATTTCCTTGCAAATTAGCCACTGTTGGAGGTTCTGGGACAATATCAAGATTTTCATTACCACAGGGAAGATAGCAAGTACTTTCCAATCGATCCATCAGCGATGTACCTATGTACATTTCCAGCCTTCATGTCAATGTGTGTGAAGATGTTGTGCATTTGCTGAGCTTTGCTCATGATCTCATTGAGAAGCTGGGACTTGGGCAGGCTGCATTTGCGGTGCCTGACAAAGCAGATGAATGGCATGTTGACATAGCATTGTCAATCCTCCACGCCACTCCTTCCAGATCTCCTGCATGGCCCAGAGCATCGGCGTGCACTGGGCTACACTGCCTGGGGGTAGTAGAAGGGGCAGGGCAAACTGACACATTGACATCTTTAGCATCATTGCCTGCTGGAGGAAGCTGTCCGCGCAGTGGAAGAGCGCAGTGACGAGGTCCAGAGGATTCACTGTGTCGCTTTCCCCATAGTCGTCATCGTCTTCTGTTTGAGCCACGATGCTTCGGCATTCGGCATTGAGCATCATCAGCCGCTTTAGGAAGCGCATGGGCAGAGCCCTCCCAGAGTCTGACGCTGCGTCTGTGCTGCAGTCACTGGTGATCTTCAGTAGACACTGGAGAGACAACTTGTTGGGATAGTACTTCTCCAGTCCAAGCTTGCATAGTATTTTTCTTAGACCGTGCACTTTACGTGCCACTGAAACAAAATGCAATGTCACAGACTAAGATAAGTATAATGGCCAATTTTTAAAATTGAATTTAAATAGCATAATACATGACTATATAATATAAATCCATCCTCACTTACTGTCTTGCTTTATGCACTTAAAAACGTAAAAAAAAAACTAAACATAAATTCAAGTTTTAAACAGTGCTGTCAATTCAAAATGCAGATGAATGATCGATTGGAATTAACCATGCCACACATACACGGTGCATTACCATAACCTTAAAAGATGGATGGATGTAGTTACCGAAGCACGGTCGGCTGGGCTGATCAGGACTGTCCATCATTCCTCCCTGCTTCAAATGCCGAATGCAGCTCCTACTGGTGTATTTATGACACAAAACTGAAAGTGTGCGGCAGAGTTATCTTTATTGTCAATCTTTAATCTGGGACCGATCTGCTTATAAAACCAACTTCAAAAGATAAGTGGCCATACAGTCTGGACAATAAGAATTATCAGAAGACATTTAAATCCTATTATGAGGTTCAGCCCAATTTTGTACCATGCAAAATATATCCTTATCTTAGAATTATATATTGAACAATTTATTCATTCCGTTTTCTATTAGCAGAACGACACACAAGTTTAGGTCTGTTTTCACTTGGTCCAAATCCATTTCTGCAAATGCTTTTAAAGAATACCCTGTATATCGATTGTGTAAAATAAAACTTATTTTCAGAGGCTGGTACATGTAGCACAGTGTTACATTGTTTGCAATATTTGTTTGCAATGTGTGTCATTTCTGTGGCTTAACATAAACGAAAATTACATTGGTGGAAGTGTTTGTATCTGATGGCCTTCGTTTTCTGTTCTTGTATTGTTTTAGGAGAACTTTACAGTTGCTTACGTGAATATATACATTTTATCTCAATGCATCTGCGTCAGAGTTACATGTCATGGTTATAAATTAGGTTATAATTCTTAATTTAGACTTTAAATCAGGTCTGCTCTATGCTCCCCTTGCTTATCTAGAGAGACCTTTAAGCAGAACAGTAAAAATACTGCCTGGTCAGAGATCTCTTCACTTAAGGATTTACTGTATGTACTGTAATTTAAAAAAATGACTTCCTGATGAGAAAAGGTATTTTATAATGAATCTTTAACATTTGCATATTAATCCTTGTTTGTAGGACAAATTTAATCACGATCCAATTTTAATCCTCACATACGTCATCATTAAATTTCAAACATTTACACGCTATGTGAATGTCACTATATTTTATTTTCATCCTGTGTTCATTTTTCCTAAATTTATAACCAGATTTTTGCAGCAAAAAAGTGTTGCAAAATTATGTGGAACTTTCTGGTCGGTTAACGTGCTCTGCACATGTGGGTTTGAATCCCACTTTGTTTTTCCGAGTGAGGGCAGCATGTGGCTCAGTGGGCTAAGCCTCTGTGCCGGTGATCAGAAGGTTGCCGGTTTGAGTCCTGGCTGCAGCACCTCAGGGCCCTTGAACACAGCCCTCGAACCCCAGCTTCATGGGTGCCACAGCAGGTTGCTGCCACTTGTTGCCAAGCTGATATTCAATTTACCCCAAATGAAGCTAATGTAGGTGAAGAGAATTTCCCCATGGGGATCAATAAAGTATAAATCATCATCATACATGAGTAAAACATGCTATGAAATGACATTTAATGCTTTCTCTTGAGCAAAAGTGTGTGGCAGGTATTGTGAGGTTATTATGGTAATGTGTGCAATTAATGTGCAACCCTGACCAAGACAATCTGTTCTATGGATGGATGGATTGATAGATGGGTGAATTAAGGCCATTTTATTCTACAATCATAATATGAGACATCTAATAAGAGAGAGAGGCGCAAGCTGGGGCTTAGAACTTATAACCCTTTAACTGGTGTCTGTTGCATGTTTCTGAAGATCATGTGTATTCAGTATGTAAAATATTTCCAGAAGAAAACCACGGAGCAGCCACAGTCATCGACTTTAACGTGATTAACTTGCCCAATCAAGACCTGAGAATGCTGGACACCAGGATAATGCTGCTGACTTTCACCATTTATCTTTATTTGCGTTTCATTTCAGTTTTTTGCATTGTGTCAAGGGAGGCATATACAAATCCATACCATTTACATACAGGATCATAACTAACTAAAGACTGTCCTATTGATGACTACTGAACAATAGAAGATGTGATTTATGAAGAGGTCTTTGATCAGAAGAGGCCTAATTTAATTGTTCCAGCCCTGCAGCCCATAATGATGCGGGTCTCCAGAAGCTTCAGCATGTCAACTTTGACCTAGAAGAGACAGCACAATGTGCATATTAATATAACCGCCTGTGAAATGTCATGGGTCCACCCCAAACAATGGACTCTGCAGGAGACACTGGATAGCAAATTAATTCAAATGAACTTCTTAGTGTTTATAAGAAATGCAGAAGAAGGACCCTTAAAAAATTAATTCAGATTACAGTTTGTTTGACTTAACATTTTTAGCAGCTACTATACTTCTGGCACCAGGTGGCGCTCTCTCACCTCTGGGATGTCAACCATCCTCCTCAGCTTCTGGTCCCTCCAGTTCCAGTCAAGCACCAGATACTTCAAGGCATCCAGGGTCAACCCATCTGTGATCACGGAGGGAATCTCACATGAAGGTCACATGACCAGGCCTGGAGTCATTATTTTTGTAGCAGCAGAACATCTAAATGTTACCGCTGTAATTCTCAGTGCTACTTATTAAGTAAATTATTTGGCCTGAACCTCTGCAGGAAACCACTGCAATAACGAGAACCTTCTGTATGTATACTTCTTTCGTACCACCAGGGGGCAGAGTGGCACACATTTGATCAGTTCCGGAGGTTAAATAGACAGCACTGATATTCATTTTATTCCAAATGAATGGCAAACAGTGTATACTTTATTGCATTTTCCTCTCTGTGTCACTCAGTAATGCAGACCCCTCCCCTTCCCCGTGTTCCCCCAGTGGTTAACAGCAAGTAAATGTGTCCCCTTGCCTTTTTCAATGAGCGCTTTTATTCTCCCTGGCGTTCCCACTCCGAGGTGTGCCACCCCCTTTGCCAGCAGCTTCATCTGCTCCTCCACCTGAGGGGGTGGAATTAGCGGCGTTACACAGCAGCCCTGCATTCATTACACAGACAAGCCTAAATCTGCTCCTTTGCAGAACTGTTTTCAGGTGTGCTGAAGTAAATCTAATCAGTGGAGCTCTGGAGTGTGGCACCGCTTACTGGAATTCACTGGAGCTCTGGAGTGTGGCACCGCTTACTGGAATTCACTGGAGCTCTGGCACTACGAGAACATACATATCTAGCTCAAACATCTGAGTTGCTGGGGCGGTGTGGTTGGCTCATTAAAAAGCAGTGTGGCCTCACACCTTCGGGCTTGTGGGTTTATTCCTGCATATTTGTGTTTCCTCCCACAGACTGAAGACAGGCAGAGAATTCTATCTGAATTGCCTGCAGCATTTGAGTTCGTGCCTTGCGATGGGCCAGTATCCCACCTTTTTTGGGATAGACTCCAGTCTCATCGTGACTTTGTACAAGACAGAAGGTTATGGAACATGCTTTGGATAAGAGTTAATCAGCAACAAAAAATATCTAATTTTACACCAAGAAAAAGAGCACAAGAACTTTAGCAGAAAGCTGCAGCATTGCTCACCTTTATGTGCTTTGCAAATAATTTAAGAACTTTTCCTTCTCCTTTAAAAGCTGTCAGCTGCCTAACAAGATGAGAAATGTGAGTTTAAGTCAGTATTTTCCTTGTGTACAAGTACAATTTCATTGTATTCATATATCAGATCGTGACTGAATACAGTCCTCTGTCACTCACTTGATGAGCTCGATAGTGCGAAGGGCTGAGCTACAGATTATCAGCAGGACAACAGATTTCTTAATTGCGTGGTTCTTCTGGACCTTGGCCCATTTTGGACAAACTGAAACATGTGAAACCGATGCCAAAACAAGGTCATCTAGCAATCATCTGGCAATCATCTAGCAATTTGCAGGAAACAATGAATTTTACAACAATGAATAGTTTATCCAAACTGTAAAGTAATAAACCCTCTTATTGACAAACCCACAATGATTCACTAATCATATCAATAGTGATTTGGCCAAAAAATAGCGAAACCTATAAGATACCGGCAGAAAAATGGCTACAGAAGATGGATTAAGAATTCCCCAGATACAAGGAGCCCAACTGTGTTCCTGGAAGGCTGTGGGCCACGTTTAACAGACACATGGCTCCCAATTTACATGTGAAGCAGCATCAGGTGACTTACTAACCAGGGTTGGGCTTCTGTCACATGAGGCACAGTTACCAGAAGCCAGGCACTTACTTTCCTTAAGGTAGGAGGACAGGGAGTGTGAAAGGTCATTGCTGGCCAAGAAGCAGGAATCTGGCATGAGAAGCGAGATGAAGGTCACAGTTTAGCGATAGAGGACCTTAGGATTCACCTGGATCATGCTTCAGCCGCCATTAAGCAGATGGCTTCACAGCTTTAGTATCAGTCACAGAAAGTTAAAAAGCTGTGCTGCCACCCAAAGGATTCTGGCCTGGACATTATTCCCTGGGGATGCCCTTAGAAACATACCTGGGAGCTCCAACTCTTCCAACTCAATGACGGAGCGCTGGTCGGCATAGTGATCACGGAGAAGTTCCTGAAGATCGGCTGCACATCCTGGCTTGGGCTCAGATGTGGCCAAAGCATCTGTGATGTTCTTCTTCTACACAATACACGAAAGATCATGTGAATTCAGAGGAACGCGGTAATGGCCGGCTTGATCAGTGGCATGCACATTGAGTGCAGTTCCCCATTTATTCCTGCAGGTGTCAGTAAAAGCAGGGTTGTCTCCTCCATTTGGACAGTGCAGCTAAAACAGTTTTATATGGGTTTTATGCATTGCTTTACCTTTCTCCTCCTCTTTGGCTTTTCAACACCTTTATCTTCAGCAGTGTCTTTCTTCTCCTGAGCAATGAAGCACTCCTTCTGTAGGAACATCTAGTGTAAAATTATAAAAGTCAATGCACGATATGCAAATTTTAAACTAGGGTTTTTGATATACCTTCTTCTTCTTAGCCTTTAACTTCACACTCTCAGTCTTCCTCTTCCTCGGTTTCTTCTCATCTGCAGCTTTCTCTGAGGGCTTCTCTGAGGGCTTCTCTTCTTCTCCCTCATCGGATGCATCTGACAAAACGACAGGGTTTTTTTTTTTCTCTCTGCATTTCACAGTCACGTCTCACGTCTGTCCACATCAGTGGATGAACACCGCCTCTGTACCTTCCATAATTCCCACTTCAGCCACAAGTGTGTAGCAAAGGGTCTATATTAATACAACGGATGAACAGGTACTGTTTTGCTGCTGCAGGATGATCATTTTCCAGCCATTTTTGTGATACAAGTTGTTCACACCTTTCTGTCATGGGTGCCCGTGTTCTGTAGCAGGATATCTGCATTTCCGCCCACTGCACCATCTGCTCCCAAATCAGAGCAAGGAAGTCGGGAATAAATGCATCAACATCATGGAATCATGTGGGCGAAAGCTGCCAGATTGGCTCAGGAACAAGGCCTTACAGCAGAGCCCTGAACCCCTCACCATGCAGGGCGGAGATAAGTGCTGCTCCGGTTCGTTTCACTCATGCTGAAGTGGACGGCAGGGGAGGTCATTGCCGACAGGGAGATGATATGACAGTAGGGGTGGCCAAGCATAACTGACAGCTATCTTTAAAACGGCCGACCCAAGCTCCAGGAACAGAAGGCTGCAGAGAATGCTGAATCATAAATACCTCTTCTTTTAACGAAAGCACCCTCCTCCCCCCACTCGCCCTGTGCTGTGAATCCAAGCTTAGTGACACTGAACTTTAGCACAGCAAAGGGTAGGAAAGTCCCATGGATTTAGTGCTGCGCTCCACACAGCCCAGGATCCTCCCCCAGCTGGCCTAGGGGGAGCTTGTACCCAATAAAGAACATGTTTCGTCGTTCTCCCGTGAACGTCAGCTGGTTATGTTCCACCACTGCAATGTTCAACACCGTAAAGCTTCCTGTCAGAGCCTGCAAGGCCTCTAGACGCAGTGGAAAGGAATTCTGCTGTGTGCGGTGCAATTAAATTCGACAGGGGGAAATTAGCGAAAGAGAAAATAGAGGAACTGGGGGAAATCCAGGGCAATACAACAAAACAAGGCATTCACTGGAAATGGATCCTATAAAAAATGTGGTTTTGAATAAGTTTCCCGGAACTGAACTGGACCGATCAGAAAGCATGCACAAAAATCAATCAATCAATCAATCAATCAATCAATCAATCAAATTTGTTTATAAAGCACGTTGAAAACAACTTCTGTTAACCGAAGTGCTGTACAAGCATAGGAACAAGTCAATAGATACTCTACAATGTATATAGTTGATATACAGTTAACATTAATACAATAAAATACCACAGGACACAAATCAATAAGATAAGATAAAAATAATAACAGTAATAAATAAGATAAGAAACCAACTTAACAAAATCAAGAGAAATTAAATGCATTTGAAAACAGATGGGATTTAAGCAGGGTTTTAAAATGATTAAGATTCTGCGCAGCTCTCAACTGCAAGGGGAGGCTGTTCCACAATCTGGGGGCTACTACCGAAAAAGTTCTGCCACCTCTAGCTTTGAGCTTTGCTCTGGGGTTATTCAGTACTTGCTGATCAGAGGATTGCAGTGCTCTGGAAGGAGAGTAAGGAACAAGAAGCTCCGACTGTTTGTTGGGATAGACAGATAAAAAAGATCATCAGCAAAACAGTGAAAAGCAATTTTGTGTTTCCTAAAAATGGACCCAAATGGAAGCACGTACAATGACAAGAGGACTGGACCCAAAGTGGAACCTTGAGGTACCCCACAGCCAAGAGGTAACACAGTGGAAGAATACTTCCCTAGCTGGACAGAGAAACTCCTGCCTGTCAGGTATGATTGGAACCATCGAAGAAATGACGAAGAAATCACAGCAGGATGAAGCAGTCAGATTAATGTGTTTGGACTTCCCACACACCTCTTTTAAAATCGTGCAAGGGACTGAAAAGACCTGGACCATGTTTCTTGGCCATCCGAGTGTTTTGGGGCGGGAAGGAGATCCAGAGAGCCTGAGAAATAATTTTCTACAAGCACTGATGAGCAGCAGGGAGGGATAAAAAAAAGGGGATTTAGCAAAGAGCCGCAATGACAAACGGTAATGCGCGATCGCCAGTGGGCCAGCTTCTCATAAAAGGCCTTCAGTGCTGAGGCAGGCCCCAAGAAGGCGTTTACAACTGTTTGGATGATTACATTTCCAGCTGAAGAAGCATGCAGCAGGGGAGCTGTTAAGAATGTCCCCATATCGCTGGGCGGGATATATCGCATCCGCTGCTTGAGTGCGGGAGAATCCTGTGGTAGGTTTGCCCACACTGCTGCCACACTTGTCCTCAGCTGTAAGTCTGAAAAGGTTCTTGGCTTCCACGGCACCTACCAAAGCTCCCACAGCCCCCCGAGCGAGACGCACAGCCCTGAGTGGCAGCAACTCATGTCCCTGGAATCTCTCAGCTGCAAACAGATGAATGCAGACCAAATCTCAGGAGCTGCTGATGGCTCCTGCATCTATATCACTGATCGTTATACACCAACCTAGACTGTGAACATAATAACGCTGCAATGGCTCATTTGCCATCTAAGACCAGTTATGGAGAACCCTCTCTGTAGAATCTTTATAAATATTGGTGAACCACCCTGACTAAGACTGCAGTCTCCCTGGAAATCAGACCACGGTGTCCAAGGAAACCAGTCCGTAACATTAAGTTCTCCTAGCATCTGATCGGAAAACTGATTCTTGCCACGCCCAGTGAGACATCTGCCTCGAAGTTCCTTTCCTCATGGTTTTGGAAGCAGTCTAATTTGGGATGCTTGAGATCCCCCTCTTCCTTGGCCTGCTGCAGGTGGAGGTACGACTGGGTTGGGAATCAGCCTGCTATCGGAATAGCAGTTCCACTCCGGTGGGAGTGATGAGAGACGGGCGGGTGTCAACCCCTAACCCTGCACATTGTAACGGTGCCTGCTGGGCTGTGGCAGTCAAGGTTAGTTGAGAGACACTTGAGATTAGTGTCTGGTTTCCCTTGGGGGTGGGCGATCTGACTGAGGGGACCCTAACTCAGACACAGACAAACAACCACAACAAAAAAGCATGGTGCAGGAGACTGCTGGTTATCCTCAAGCTTTATCTTTAAATATCATTTTGGAATCATTGTTCTTGAGATGGAATGATGCTGGTCCAGAGCTGGTCCTGGAAGACCCTTCACGTGTTCCTAACTAGGAATGGTCGCTCATGCAGATGACTGTGTGTCCACGTCTTGGAATTCTTCCCATTCTGGTGACAGATTATATTCTGTAAGCCTGAAGATCAAAGCCCAGCTTGGCCAAGGCAGTACAGTAATCCCTCATTCCCCCGTTGAGTGTTGAGCGAGGCGTAATGAAACTCAGCTAATCAACTGCCTATTGTAATTGCGGATGTCAGATAATTCCTCCAGTTTATTGCCGCAGACGGCTTGTTCTTGTTGTAGTAGTCCTTTCAGTAATGGGTCATGATTCGCAGAGCAGCATATAATCTACACTGTGCATTGCTTCTGTTTTTTTAACTGGGAATTATTAATGCTGAAATACCAAACGTGAAATGCACAGATTAAACATTTTGAACACTAAGGGCAACTCTGCAAAGATGCAGATATTTCTATGGTAAATTAACAGCACAGGAAGCGATACCTAAAATCTAATCATGTGAGAAATTAGCTGGACTTTCGGCAGAGAAACGTGCTACACTGTGTACCGAGATGCATCTCTTCCCCTGAAAAGGACAACAGGTGTCTCTGACAGCAGGGTCTCCATGACAACCGCAAGCTCATGACAAATACACCGGGAACACTGGGACAGAACTTGTCAGTTTAGATTTACATGGTATCTTTCTTGTAGGGATTATGAGGACTGCCTTGCAGTCCACTCTGCAAGGTTTTATATGCGTGACACTGGAGACGGGGGGGGAGCGTGGAGCGACATATGGCAACAGCTGTGACGTAGATATTGATGTAAATGCAGCTCATTCTGTCTTCTAAAGAAAATGCTGCAGAGCAGACAGCCAGGGTAATTTCCAAAGGCTGAGCAGAGCCTTTGTGGACAAATGTGCAGAGGTATCTGCAGAGCCTTTATGGACAAACGTGCAGACGTATCTGCAGAGCCTTATTTCGACATCACAGACGTGCCAAAGTCTTGTGTTCTTTTTATTGTATCTTAATATAATATAGAATTAATATATAATACAACTACTTCTAAGATTTGGAGCACAAGTAAATTTTACTGATGAGAATGAGCCTTGAAAGCAAAGCCACTTGCTTCTCACTGTTTTTATGCAAAATGCATTCCAGCACAAATATAACTTAAACACTTCTGCCAAAACTTGCCAAAATTAATGAAGAAAGACTCAGGAACATTGACATCCATAACAGACTTCAATCCAACTTTGTTCTCCCTTGTGCTATGATGTTACTTCATCATCATGAGCCCATTTTTGGACAGTCAGACAACTGGTATGTGCTGTTCAACCTCCAAAAGCAACCTCATGAAGATAAACCAGGACATGATGGGTCTCCACTGGTCTGAAGATGTTCTCCACAGTACTTGATACTGCATCGGTATTCAGGAGCAGCTATTTATGCTGAACAAACACTCAGCAAACTCACTGGAAACACAAAACTACAAAAGCAAAGCTTGCCTTTCATTTTTTTTTTCAGTCTTTGAAGACATCTCCTTCCACATGCTGGAACCTGGCTGCATGCTTTAGAGTCTAAGTTCTAACTTCCGTTAAATTCTGGACTGCCATCAGTGCATATTCCTTTGTGAAGTGTACAAAGCAACATCCGACTGATTTCGGCAGCGATCTAGAGCTTTTCTTTCTAATCACATGGACCAGAGTGAATACCAAACGAAACATATGTTCACTAATTTAGCTAACATCTCTATCTTTCCAGCAGTGCTGATCACATCTTCCATTGGATAGATACATCCCTATAGCATAGTATCCAAATACATAAAAGAGCATTAATATATAAGAAGCTCCATGAGATTTTGATGAGTCGCTCAATTAATAGCAAATTGAAGGCTTGCCATTGGAATTGCATTTACATACTTTTTCGGGGCCTGGGATAACCTCATCTGCCCACGACTCCTGCGGCTTTCCCGAGGACCACCTCCTCCACACTGAGGACCAGCGCTAATCTCCAATACCCCTCCTCCAAGAACAGCCAGCTTCCTGCAGATGCCCCTCACAATGCATGAACCTGGCTAATCTGCTTGTGCCAATCACTGAAGTCAAGTGTGCAAAACGAGCACCATAATAAACATGAAGCCTAGTAAACATCACACCCACCATAAAGGAATACTTCTGCTGTAACCTGCACTAGTACACACACACACATACACACACACATATATGCACACGCGTGTACATTTATATTCATATCTTTCTTTAGATTCTCCATTCATTTCTATGGGCATAACCCTAATCCCAAGACTAACGACCCTAACCCACACCCAGCCCTAACCTAACCTAAGTAGTTTTGTGGACTGAGAAGGTTGTTCCCACAATGTCAAAATAACAGGGTTTTTTTCACATCGTGATAAAAATGTGTAATTCATTTTTTTTTTATTTTTTTTTTACATTTTTATGACACACACACACACACACACACAAGTTGGTCTACCTATCTAAATGGGGACAGTCCATTCATTTCTATGGGATAAACCCTATTCTCAACCACAACACCCTTAACCCCTACCCATCCCTAATCTTAACCATAAGTAACAAGCCCAAATACAAGACCTTTGGCATTTTTACTTTTTTGATTGCATTCACAGACGTTTATTAAACTCAGGTTATCCAAATGGGTCCCTCAAAAGATGTCCCCAAAAGTAGGGAAATTTCAGGTTTTACTGCACTTTGGGGACAATTTGGTCCTCAAATGTGATCTATGCAAAC
>JAODLC010000083.1:987749-1000759 GCA_026781145.1 Hippopotamyrus pictus | reverse complement strand
GGGAGGGGGCAACCACAGCAGCTAAGCAACCACTTACGCAAAAGGCAGCACTCAGCTTTGTCCACAGGACCCCCAAAGCCAGACTCCTGGTACAACTGGAAATGTGCTGAAACACTACGTTACGTTTAAGCTAAACTCAGTGCTGTAGAAGTTCCGTCTGGGGAGAAAAAAAAAAGAAAAACTCAAGTGGCGGTTACATAAATCCAGCACAAAGAGGCCCGACACTGAACCGTAACCAGTTACATAACACTAGTCTGTCCCCACTTCCCCTCCCCCGTGGATAAGAGTGGAAAAACTATCTCCAGAGGCCTGTGTTTCCTCACGTAAAAGAGCAGCTTTGATTCTGCTGTAACATCTGCTCGGAGCCCACTACAATCTCAGTCGTCCATTCATTTATCTGATGCAGGACAAAGTTCCAAAAATAAAACCTGACACGGATGGCGATGGCTGTTCTCCCCTCTGCAGATAGCTAGGCTCTTACGAGTAGATACCATTAGCTACTAAAGCAATTAAGGGTTTAATTACATTGCTAAAGGGGGAATCATGGGGCTCATTCCCGAGTCCTTAAACACCTGCTGTCCTCATGATTAAACATGATATTGATGTTGTTGTTTTTATTTCATAGCTTATTTAGAGTGATTTCAGTCGTGATTGACAATTATACTCGGTTATATGAACTGATGATTTCACTAAATGAGCTTAATCCCGGTTAAAGCGTCTTAGGGCTTAAGCCACTGGACGTCTGTTAGTGTCCATATTGCTACCTGCTAGCCCACCAAGCTATGCTTGATCTAATTTCTCCTCCCTAACACTTGTAATTAGTTGAATATGCTATGGGACCTCACTTTCACGCACAACTACGCACAAGCTGAACCTCTGTGATGACTATCACTTGCCACAGGCTTTGTCTGAGGCAGAACTCGAATCCAGTTCCCTCTCTGTGCCCCATAAATCTGTCCAAGCAGGAAGAGCGCCCACTCAAGGCCACTCCTGGGAGCTCGGGCAGGAGCCCCCTCCTTTCAGTACCACCTGCTGACTCCGAGCAAAGCCATTGGATCAGCCAGGGCCATGTGCTCTTTGGCGAGTGCTACACAAACACACCGTGCCTCTTCCTTCGCCGACAGATTTATATGTTCTCGGCACCGGCGGATGTCATGTGACGTATGTTCCACGCCGATGATCTCAGCATCTGTCTCCTTCTGACCTGACCACCCGAGGGCCGTCTAACAGCCCCCCAGTGCCCTCAAACTTCGCTGTTTGTTGCAGGCACATGCGTGTTCGTACGTGCGTGTCCATGTGTGCTGATATGCATTCGCAATGGTTCCTGCAGTGTCTGGAGTCCGTATGAAGAGACAGGATGAACTTGCGGGCCGCAGTGCTCTGCTGAGTACCAGTGGGTCACGCCTGAGCACAAGGCAATGCCGACGGCAGTGAGATACATGTTGATAGGTGTATATGATCGGGAGGCACTGCGATTGCAGTGAGATACATGGTGATAGGTATATATGATCGGGAGGCACTGCGATTGCAGTGAGATACATGTTGATAGGTATATATGATCGGGAGGCACTGCGATTGCAGTGAGATACATGTTGATAGGTATATATGATTGGGAGGCACTGCGATTGCAGTGAGATACATGTTGATAGGTATATATGATCGGGAGGCACTGCGATAGCAGTTAGATACTTGTTGATAGGTGTATATGATCGGGAGGCACTGCGATTGCAGTGAGCCTTTCAGCTAATGCACTGCTGCAATAAAAGATGAATATCTGACAGCACTAAAACAGAATCACTCTACAGCCTTTATTTCAATCTCTGAGCACGCTGGCAATTTTGGGGAAGACTACATGTTCGGTATTTTTAAATAACCAATTAAGAAGCATTTTTATTTGTGGTTTTGCTCATGTAGTAGGTCACATGGAAGGCTGGTCACAGTACTGGCTTCAGTCCTGATGGGCCGTAACTGTAAGAAAAGGAAAGCTGTTCTGTGACCTTTTAGGGATTTGTTTCAGCTCTGTTTTCATTAAAAACGGGAGCAGGAACGGCTGATCCACTTCAGGCACCAGCATTACAACATATCTTTGGCCTTCAAAGTAGTTACTGCTATGTTACCAACATTGCTCTGATGTTGGTGTAGATCACACTGCCCTCCGTAAGTGGTCAGTGTGGAGGTAGACCAACGGCAGCTCGGAACATTCGGAGCAATTTCTCATGTCTATCTCTCATATCTACATCCTTTTTTTACATGCTCTTCTCCACTTCTCTTCCTCCATTTCTCTTTTTCTCCATCTATCCTTCTGTCTGTTCTTCTTTTCCCTTGTCAGGTAGCTGCCTCAGATCAGCGTGACCCTTCGTCCCTAATGGTTCAGTCACATTAACAATGCTCTGATGTCAGGCGTCAGGAATGCGAGGTTGTACTGGAACATGCAGTGTGTGTGTGTGTGTGTGTGTGTGTGTGGATTATGTTTATATTACATTGTGAGGACCAAATGTCCCCCACATTGTAATAAAAACCTGTTACTTCGATGCTGTGGGCAATTTTTCAGGTCCCCACAAAGATCTGTGAATGCCATCAAAAAACTAAAAATGACAAAAGTCTTGTATTTTGTATTGGGTTACTTATGATTAAGGTTAGGGCTGGATAGGGGTTAAGGTCGTCATGTTGTGATTAGAGTTTTCCCCATAGAAATGAATGGAGAGTCCCCACAAAGATATAATTACAAACCTGTGTGCGTGTGTGTGTGTGCGTGTGTGCGTGTCAGGACGTGGGGCTGGCAGTGAGCTCAGGGTAGCAGTGCAAACAGACCCTGGAGCACGGAACACCTGCATCTTCACCTTCCAAGCCTCTGGCTTTAAAAGCCCCATCCTGCCTGTAAAAGGACAGCAGAAGACTTTACAAGACCAACCCTGTATCCAGCGAAAGGCCCTCCGGACAGTGCTGCAGTTATCAAGGAATTACAGTGTCACACCTAGTGCTGTACTTTGTGTATTTTGCATAAAGCAGGTACAAAATATAAAGACATCATTCCTTCATGGCCACTGGAGATATTTATCACTGGTAAAAAAAAAAAAAAAAACAAAAAAACAACCCTAACCCACTACATGTGGTTAAGAGCTTTACCCGAGTGAATATGTATACGTCTCATAAAGAATTTTCAACAACTACGTTTAAAAATATGTAACATTAAATGTAAGGGAGAAATGTCATATCAGCCCACAATATCTGGACAGAAAAAGCCCCGCAGAGGCTGTCTGGAAAATTGATCCACAGAGTATGTGAACTCAACACTAAAGCCTGCATTCTATCTGGTAATCTTATTGTACATGTAACATATAATCCAATACAACTCCGGCTAGACGTGTAAAAAACACACCACTTAAATCCCAGCAAGCTCCTGTGTCCTAGTTTCTCAGTTTAAGAAAATGACCACATCAGACTCAATTTCTACACCGGAGGCCATGTCGCACACCTTGAATTCTGCTCACAGGTCCGGCGGTCAACATCTTACGACTGTCCAGTGCTCAACTTTAAACACCTGGTCTGGGGTGGTCAACGTCTCATGAGAAACTCCAGAAGAGCGGCAGGCCACTGCTGCTACAGCGGCTGATTGTCCAGAAGGGGGAGCTATTCCTGCTGAAGGGAATAAGCTTAGGTATTGCCAGGGTCACAGCACTATAAAAGGTCTTGTCTTTAAAATTTCAAACAAAGCACAGTCCCATTATAGCACTTGAAGTCAGCATGACCTTGCTAATGGAAAGTTCAACATGCGTGACCCTACAAAGTCACCAAAAAAGGACTCAAATATAAGAGCCTATGGCCCAGATCACTAAACTACACTTCCTCTTACAAGGAAAATCAATAACACAAAATCGAGCAAGAGCAGAACGGACGTAATCTGGATTTCACTTTAAGCGAGCATATTTTAAATTAAAATGTAAGTTTCATTTTTAACCACAAGTCAAGGTACAATTTAACTGTATTGCATCTGAAGGCTTTTAGTGCTGCTAAACCACACCTACTGGTCATAAGCAAGAACTGAGGTTAGATGCCTGCATGGATTCCAGTTCCATAACAGGGAATGTGTTCCATTCCAATAGTGGGAGAAGCATATGGAAGTAACAGTATGGAAAAAAGCTTTGGAAATCTTCTGCTGACAAAGAGCTGCAGCAAAACCTTTTGTCTGCCCCAAAACACACTGGTGCTGTAATATCCAAGAAACCAATATCTACAGAGCAAAGCAGATGACCACCAATGTAGTCTAACGTCTAAGCAACACAGGGTTTCACTGCACAAAAAAGATTATTTAAAGCTACCGGCGATCTTCTCGGAGGTACCTAAACACCCTGGTTAATTTTGCCCCTGGAGTTTCTCTGTTGTGGGGTTTGAAACTGGACCTTAAAATGTCAGGTGTCATTGATGGCAATGTTTCAAAGAACGATACAGGCCAAAACTCCCAAAAGCCACTGGGATGCATAACCATCATGCAGAATTTTCCTCAGTTATTGTGCCATTCAAGTCCCCTGACCTGATGTCACTAAAAAGGTCCGTCTGTTTCCTTGATAACAGATTTAACGAATTGCCTTGAAAAGCTCTCCCTTCAAGGGTCCCACCTGACTAAGTCTAGGCTGACCCTAACAATAAAAAACCTCGGCCAGAACTTACATTAACATTAAAGAAACAAACCGGCACAAAAACATAAATGAATAGAACAAGAGGCATATAGTCCGTATTTACATGAGTTAGATGCAGACTGCCAAGCAGCATAGTGTGTAGCAAGGGGGTCAATTAGGGGGCAACTCTGGCCAAGTCGCTGGCTCCGCAAAGTCCAGACTGCTGCTGTAGCGACAAGGTGCCAAGGAGAAGGAGACCACAAAAGCATGATTCAAAGAAAGTGAAGCTATTAGGCCTAACAGCAGGAAAACAGACAAATCACAAGAAACAGGTGCACAGTGGATGATCGGAACAAGTTGCAGGAACGCATGCTCCATTATGCATGAGTCCTGAAGGAATAGCTGTTAGCTAATTATTTACATGGTTACACAAGCTCCATATCCAACAATGGGATATTCACGTACTTTTTAAACATTAAATAGAAAATGTACTGGGATTAAACCATAGTACTATAATTGCAGTCACTAATTGTGGAATTTCAATAAACCTCAGCTATGCTCGTCTCATCAGCGAGCAGCTGAATTCCTTTACCCTCAGCCTCGTGACTGCTGAGGACACCTTCACCTGCACCAGGTCCTTGCTTACGAAACTAAAAGCAGCTTCCAGCCAGTATTTCGATGTGCCAAACGTAACGAAGCCTCTTGGCCATCTAATACTTACAAGCTGGGGGCAGGGAGTACAGTTCAGCTCGGCCTGTAATCCCTCCTGACAACAGCCCTGAAGTGTCTATGGGTCCGGCCAGCATTTTCTCACCCCCCAAGCATGGCACTGAAGATCTACAACGCAACAATCACCACAAAAAGTCTCTGAATACCAGATCTCCCGCATCCATCGGGGGAGGTCTCCTGGAAAAACACGGCAGAGGAGCATGAAATCACATCTGGCAAAACTGACATTTCACTGTCACCCTGCCAAGGACCGTCTGCGCTAAGGCGGAATGAAGCCAGTATGCCGTTGTGGTAGCTATCCGATTAGATGCAGTCTTGGGAAACAATAACATAAGAATGGAGTAATAGATGACTTTGGGTGGAGTTTTGTTTCTTACTACAGAAAATGCTGTCACTCTCTCAGTGCTGTAACCTTTAACTTGCGGGCTTGTTATGACTTGCTTGACCTGGAGTTGCATGCACAACTGATCGGTTTACTGTTCTGTGATGTCATTTTATCCCGACTCAACCTAAAGGCAAAAGGCACTCAAGTCGTAATTTCTTCAAGGGAAGGGGGCTGTGGTTCGGGGGAAGCGATTGGTCAATACATATTTTTTGTCCAACCTGATCTGTGTTCTGCCGAAATTCAGAGTCACTAGATGCGTTTCCCATTTATGTTTTCTCAATGAAGACTAGACCCGTTGAACCTTGAGCAGAAAAACTTGGTAATCGACACCACCTGGGTTGTCCCCTACAAGGCAGAGCTCTCTGTTATCCCAAGCTAGTGACCATAAATATCTCCAGTGGCCAGAGCTCTGTAAAGATACACACCCCCTTACAAACTGATCCCAAATCAGCATTAAAATCATGACACATTAGCCTAGAATTAAAGGAGGGAAAGCTGAACTTGAACTACTGGGAACTAATTGGGAAACCTTTGCTCCGAACAACAAGCTGCATCATCCCAAAATGTGCCCCATGATAGGCTCTTCCCAGAATCTGTAAGGTTGGGACACTGCGATTCTCTGCTGTATTCCTGCCAACCATCCCCACGATAGCCTCATGTTTTATATCGGCGTACATGCGTGTGTGTAGCGCTGCTTGGGACATACACGTGTGCGTGCCAAAGGAAGTATCCTCAAAAGCATCAAAGGCAACCGCCAGCTCCCCCACAAACAAGCCAGGCATCTATTTACCATTAGGTCACCTATTGGCAATGGGTTCTCGGTCTTACTGCAGCTCAGAAAAATGGGATCTGCCTGAGCGAGTCAAAGTTGTGAGACACCTATGAATGTACTGTTTGTTTAGCTAGTCAGCTTAGCTTAGACAGCCAATGGGCTTGCCATGCGGGGAAGCTCTTCAGCACAAAAAAAAGCTACTTATTTTGATGAAATTTGATGTGGGAATAAACTAACCTTCAGTCACTTCACAGTTCTTCACTATCAGTGTAAGACTCTCCCAGTTAAATGGAAGAGTCTTGCTATGCAGCTATACAGCTTAGGAGTCTGTTGTTAATATTTCGTTTTAACAGCTAATCACCTCACACGTCCTTCATAATTAGGTGTGTCCCCATAAAAATGTGCATAAAAATCATTTTATCTCACTCTGAATGTCTGTAATGTTCCCCAACTTAACTACTGCTGTTGTTCTCTTGAAGGATACATTTCTGTTAAAGACTCCCATAAACATTTTAGAGCTCACACGAGCCACGCACTGTTTTCCTCATATGGTCACTAATTAATCTGCAATGTACTGGCTAACCTTGGTGTTCTTATTTCCTAAGTGTACACCTTTCAAACGATGATGGAACAGAGAAACTATGAGCACACAGCAACAACAAACAGCAACAGAAAATTACAGCCGCCTTCTCTCCTGGACAAACAGCTACCTAAACGTCATGACAAAGTGTCTCTCTTTAAATCATCATCTAATGGATCTAAACGCTGATGATTTGGGAAAAGCTCATCTTACACTACAAACCTTCATTTGCCTTCAGAATTGCACAGTACTAAAGTTTTCAGTGTTAGATAAAATCCTTCATTTTGGACCTTTCTCAGCCTTGGAAGCCTGTATGGTCTTTACAGTTACATCATATTCTCAATATTCCTAATTTATTACTATTTGTCAGTGATAGGCTTGCAGCTGAAAATGATGTCAGTCTATGTGCAGGAGTCTGCACACCAGAATTGTAAATCCAGACCCTACAGCTCGACAGCAAACATAATGAGGAACCACGAATCAAAGGCTTTAAATCAGTAAAACTCCCCATTTTGTTTGAAACTGGAGGCAAGAAAAAGCAGGAGATACGTCCATATATCTGAACACTCCTGATTCCTTAGATTAGTCCAAGAGTCGCCGAGACAGCCACGGTTGAGAGAACCTGGTGTAGGATCTGTAACAGTAACTCCTGTGAAGCCGTAACCCACAGCACTGGCCCTCAAAATGAGTGGGATTAGTCTGTGCAGTGATTCTGTGAAGTTGCACTGCAAAAGCCGTCTTAGCCTTAAATAGAGGGAGCAGAACTGCAACCTTTTGGTTTACAAAAGCTGGTATGCTTAAAAATATATAAATAACAAGACATAAACTGTATAGAACAAACATTTCAATTACAGACCCCCCCCCCCCCCCCCCCCCCCCGCCCCCCCGGCCCCTTGATCAAGCTGCAGCCCTGGGAGGTAGCAGGCACAATCATGGTCACATAGCACACTCTTCAGAAATGCACTAGACAGAGACGGCCCATCTGATGAATCACCCGAGGTCTGCTGTGCCTAGCGATGTCCCGGACTGAACTCTGCTCAGCTGCCGCTGCTTCCACGTTTCTTGCATTTCACAGAATGTATAGCTCAGCTAAAATCGAACCTTAGGAGACTCTGGGCCCCATATCGTGAACCGTTTCAGTGGAGGTGGGTGGGTTAGATTAAGTGACAGGATGTTGGAACTACGAGACTAGCTATTATCACAGTGAGGCTTGCGTTGGCTGTTCATTAAACCTTTTCTTCTTTTGTGCCATGGAAATATAAACATATGCTGGTTTCTGGTGATGGGGAGTTTGTAATCAATGGCAGTGTTTAAAGCTGTCACGGAACTTCTGGGCAGCCACAATTAACAAATCCTGCAGCAACATAGATGTCTGAACCATTCTTTGGCCTTATCTGTGTACACATGTATTCAAGACTTAAATTACTTTTACGCGCACAATCTAATGGTCACACAGTACCGTACCATTGTACTGATGAAATACACACAATTAGGCCCAAACTTTGATCCACAAGGGTAATGGCTGTTTAAAGGTTGTTTTAACTATAAAAAATCTCATGCTAGCAGACCGCATTGGTCAGAACTAACAGTTAAATCGGCATCCTTAGTCAAACCCGAACATTTGCGTGATAGTTTGGGATCTTGGGCATTTCACACAATTCACACCACCGTGACACAGTTGTAAATCTAAAAAAATAAAAACACACATCCTCTCCCGCAGGTAAACAAACATGCGTTCCCGTAGCAACAGTCTGGAGAAGGCTGCCAAGACCAAGCTGTCCCACCACAGGGCACGCTCGCGACGGCGGAGCTCCGAGTGTGACGACCCGCCGAGCCGGGGGGCAGGCCGGGCCCGGCGGAGGGAGCACCCTGACGATACCGGCACGGTCCTGAGGAATCACAAGGGAGGGGACAGTGGGAAAAGTGACAGGAAAGCAGGTGCTTCCTCGGGAAAGGGCAGGGACCTGTCCCGGGACGACCTGCTGTTTCTCCTCAGCATCCTAGAGGGGGAGCTGCAGGTAAGGAGTGACACCGGCCGGCACCCGTCAACCTCAGATCTTCCAGCTGTTTCTAAAGCACAGAACCGATCTATCGCGCAGACGAGCGATCCCAGATGACCTTGTCGAGATGAATAGAAAGAGAGGCGGCCGATCATGACTAGACCTGATCCAGCTGCAGATTCTGCCTGCCTTGCATTCTCTGCCCTGGCTGATTGCTTCTTGTCTCTCGTGTGCAGGCCAGAGACGAGGTAATTACCGTGCTGAAAGCTGAGAAGATTGACCTGGCGCTACTAGAAGCCCATTATGGGTTCGTTACGCCGCACAAGGTGCTGCAGGCCCTGCAGAGAGATGCCATTCAGGGAAAGGGCAACGACTGGCAGGAGGACATCTACGAAAAACCCATGGCTGAGGTAGGAGCTCCAGGATTGTCCAGATAGATTTTATTACTGGGGAAAGTTAAAAAGGACAGTATATATTGCCTTTTTGTGAATTTCCTGTGCTGTTTCTTTGCTTTCTTCATAAAACTAAGCTGCCATATCCAGATATGCAGCAAGTTCAGTACGGTTCAGGCTCATCATCAGCCACAGGAAGGGAGTGGCTAAGAAAAAGTACCTCTTTAACAGAGCATATTATACGATTACATTTCAAAATACAGCAGTAGCCCAGCTGAAGATCTCCGTCTTTAAGTGCGCGCTCAGTTCTTCACCATCTGGCAGCCATTTTAAAATCCTCCTTCATAAACTGATGAGCACGTTGATGCTTCACATTGCTTGACTGTTTAAAAATAAAACAAGGTGGTAGAGACAGCCAGGAACTAGTGCTGGGTTTGTGTGTGCTCGTGTTACCATGGTGAGTAATCACAAGCCCAGAGTTTAGAGAAATCGCTCAGCAAAATTCCACTGATACTCATTAGCTTAAATATTTTATTAGGGTAATTTTGAGGATTGCATAGGTTTGAGTAGAAGTTTTGGGTGGGGTGACCAGATAATGCATCTTGAGGGGACACTTTGAGCTACTTGAGGATTTACCAACTACTTTAAAACTGAAAGTTTCCTGTTCTTGGCTAAATAGTTCAGTTCTTGTGCTTTGACTGGTTTGTTTCCTTGACTGAAACACTCATCCAGCTGTTTCACGTTAACATTAATGATTATTAACATGATTAAGGGAGATCGACCAGACAGCAATAACTCGGTAAAATCCAAGTCCTTTTAATTGAAATGGTAGTTTACAAATCCTGTCCTAGTTTGAAGTGCCCTCCCTGACATGCAGTCTCTGATCCCCCTGAATCTTCTACCTTATGATGTTTCTTTGTATTTCAGGGAATTATGTTTCTTTGGTATGGGGCTTTTCGTTTACATTCAAAAATGGCTTTGTCCTTAAGTAGATTTCCCCTCTGGAAGCTGCCAAAATAGTTGGAAATGCCAACGATCCCATCATGTTTGTCTGAATAACTAATGGTCGCTCAGGGTCCGTCATGCTACTCTGAGAACCATTTCCGCAAAAATCACACTGGAGAATGTATCTGGGTCACTCAGCTTGACAGGCTGGTGGAGAAGCAGCGGGAGACGCACCGACGGATGCTGGAGCAGCTTCTCCTGGTGGAACAGGCCCACAAGCAGGCCCTCTACAAGCTGGAGGACGAGAAGAGGAATCACAGCGACTTTGTGCAGAAGAGTGACGAGTTCACCAACCTGCTGGAGCAGGAACGGGAGAGGTCAGTCACCCTCTCTAAGCTGAGCCACACAGCCTGTCTGCGAGGCGTCAGCTCATTCCCTGGTGAATTCCTGCATTAATGCTGCAAGGAAGCAGCCTTTAAGTTTCAGGCATTTAGGTGACAGGATTTTAGGTGCTATTAGCTTCCCCTCGTAACAGGAGTAATGGTGCCTTATGTGGTACAGCTAATGGGAACCTGCTGACGGTTTTCTGAGAAAGAACATAAACGCTTGTGGAAACTCGAGGGTACGATATGTAATGTTCTAAGCGTGTCTGCCAGTCTCCCCTGAGTTTGGTTATCTTTAAAGTATGAGAGATTGTGGCAGTTATTTTGTCATCGTGAACATATCTGACGCTGCTGGTCTCTCAAACCTTCCTCGTTTATACAAAACATACTCATCACCTGCCTCAAGATATTAGTTTCATAGTTTTGAAGGGTTGAAATACAATCCCATTACGCAACGAGTGACAATCAAGCCCACCAAAATGAGTTTGGAAATTCCCTTCAGATTAACCGTGAATTATAATTTATTGCCGACCGGCTGTCCATCTTGGATCATAGGGGATGTAAAGAGCATTTATTGCGCCAAGAGTCTCTTTACATTTCAATAAAACATACACAGATATATTTACTACACTGGATAAAGGAGAGACAAAACAGTAGTCAGTAGCAGGAACTTTCCGAAATAAAACATGGTGTTCTGTGACATCATAGCCTACCACACCCCTTAAAACACCTGAATCCACTAGTCAGCTTAGAACATGGGCTGAAGTTTATCCTCAGGAGAGATCTTCTCCTATGCTTGCTTATGGCTGCATGGGTTTGGCACAGGAATGGTGGATCCCACCCTTATGAAGGACGCTCTCTGCAGAGTACTGCTCATTTTGCATTCTTCTGAAATGATGTTCTAAATCTTGAGTACTTCCATTCTCTTAAACTGGTGAGGCTGACAAGGTGCCTGCAGGCTTGGTCTGAGAAATGTTTCAGTGGTTTAAACTTGTTTTCTTGGACTAAGCAACCGGTTATGCCCTGGTTGGGAAGGTGGGGGCATCAGCAGATGGTTGTTTGTCGAAATCCCAGTGTTGGTCTTCTTCGATACATAAACAGCCAGCAGCATTTGCTATGCGTTCCAATGAGAGCTGGAAAGACGGCTTCAGCTCCTACTCATTGTCTCTTTTCTTGGTCCTTAAGAGTAAATTGTTGGCTCTGACCTTTCAGGCAGCATGATCCCCCATGACTGGCGCTGCTTCCACTCTCGGCGGCTTCCTGTGACGTCACAGCACCCTCTTCTCAAACAGTAAACAGAGACATAAGCTGCTATCTGCAGCCTCCCAAAGGACATTCTTCTGACTTTATTGAAGCGCAGATTTACAAGCCGCGGATTTTTACGGGAAAAGGGGGCTAGCTATGAAGGAGCAGGGATTAAGTACATATTGCCGAATGGGAGGAGAGATCTTTAACACAAAGCCACAACATGATATTGGTTATGTAGAGAAAGGCTTCTGGTCTGAATAACATTCTAAGGCGTTGTGGTTTGCGCTTTCATCCTAGTCCACATGCAGTAATCAAAGTCATACCTTCATAGGCTATGCCATAGCTGAGACACGTGGAATAAAGTTTTTAGTAGAGCCAGAAGTACTTCCGGGTGACAGTCAAACATCATTTTCGGGGCACAGTGCTGAAAACCCCATCGCGTGTGACTTTCACATCAGAACTAATATAAAAATCCCCTATCCCAGGACTGAGACGTTTGAGAATTCCGGTCGTAAATCTAAGCCCTTTCTTGGGTTACAGCTGTTTCAAACCCAAAAAGGCCGAAAATGTGTTAGGAGCCTGGTGCCATGGAAAATAAATCGCTAGACCACAAATAGCATGAGGCACTGGCACAGGGTCGGGGTTGAAATGCACCTAGTCCTTCTGCTAGCACACAAAGTCGGAGAAGCGCCATGCAAGCAGATGCGTGTGCCTGTCCTCTGAAACGGCGGACGACGCGTCAGAGCCCCAGATGCAGGAGCGACCTTCCGATTGTCCAGCCTGACTATAAGACTGCCACTTTCCAATACAAATCCCCAATGCAAAACATATTCATTATTCAAAAGTCGGTAACACTTTACTTAAAGTCTGTATGCGTAACGCATTATAGATACCTTCATAATGCATTATAATGCATTCATAACGTATTATAAACATGGCTATAACTATTCATAAAAAGGC
>JAODLC010000083.1:963088-987649 GCA_026781145.1 Hippopotamyrus pictus | reverse complement strand
TATGAATGCATTATAATGCATTATGAAGGTATCTATAATGCGTTACGCATACAGACTTTAAGTAAAGTGTTACCCAAAAGTCATTACTCGAACATGACCGCCACTTATTCTGGGAAGAGGAGCGTGGGGAAATGTGAGTACAGCTGGCAGACCATGAACACAAATCCTTGGCCCAAACTGGCAGCTACAGCTCTCTTTGTTAAGCTGTCCATTTTTTTTTTCTTTTAATTTTTTGACGTGTCTGTTTGTAAATGGCTAAACTTAGACCTGACATATTACTGCACTGACAGTAAGAGACAATGTCTTTTGTAGGAACATTTTGGTTACATCACGGATACCCTTGCAGGGAGCTTTGAAGATATAAAACATAAAGATATTTTTCTCGGTGGAGAGCGGCTCTCTGTGCCTGTGATCGTAAGGTCAGAAGATCAGTAGAGCAAGATGGGACAGGCGAGGAGAAGAATTCCAATGTAGACGTACCTGAGCAAATAAAGGATTTTTTTCATTTTATCATTATTACCAGCTAGTGATGGCCACCCTGGTTATATCATGGAAATGATCAAGGTCTTAGAGGGAAAGTCAAAACATCTATGGAAAGTGGCCAGAGAAGCAAGTTAACAGTGACATTATCCAGGGCCACATGGCCCCTTTCATTTGGGAGGACAAGTGAGAGCCTTGTGGTCACTCACAGAGCAAGTGGGGACGCGGAGGCTGCCATGGAAAACAGCCCTCCATCTGGGATGGCGTTAATCGCGCCACGCGAATGGTGGATGGGGCACGTTTGGAAGCGGGCGCTCCTGCATCGTGTGAGGCATCTGGGTACATGATACGCCGTGACTCACCGACCTGTTCAGCTGGATCTCTAATCCCGCGTCTCACAGCTCCTAGACAGATCATGAGAATGAGGTACGGCGTGACTCCCATCTGACAGCCGCTGACAAAAAGCCAAAATGTGTCTTGTTCTTGCTTGTTCTCGGTGCTTGCATAGATAAATAATTGGTTTCTGCTGAATATTCTTAATGTAATCAGAATTTCCCCGGGAAAATAAAAAAGTGCTTAAAAGGGAACATTGTTGATTCCCATTAAATACAAAATGGCCTCTGCGATGACCACCTATGACACAACTGTGATTCTGAGTTACGTCTCGGCTGAACAAGTGCCAGGTGTGAGGCACTCTTACGATCGGGCGTGGAGAAGCAATGTCATCGTAGTGTTTGTCTCTTTTGGGTGGAGAAGAGTTGAGTATTCCCACTATTATGCTGACACTGATACACATTGACTAAACTTTCCTTTGCTTTCCAAGCCATCCTGTGCTGCAACATTCATGTTCGGATGTGTCCTGGTCCCATGATGTAAGGAAAACTTTGGGGAGAAGCTCACGGTCAGCTACTCAGTCTCTTTCCTTCTATGATTTTTAGGGCTGAGAAAAAGAAAGCAGAAACAGAGGCGATGTAGTGAATCTTCGTACATCAGGGGGTCTCTGGTCTGGCCCTCAAGACAACAGGAACCGCATGCAGCTTCAGAGTGGGCAAATCATTCATGGTCCTTGAAAAAGCACAGCAAAAAGCTTATCGAGGCGAGCAGCAGCCCGAGCCCCCATCCGCAAGAGCACCGTGCTGCAGCGGTTTTTAATTTCATGCTCGTTAATTCGTCGTTGCGCGACGCGTTATAACGGGATGAGATCATTTCCTGTCCGCGTGCTGGCACACGTCCCCCTGCAATTACACAGCCAGCCGGCGCGGCACAGGACCGGGCGCTGACTCCTCCCTGTGCCTTCACCTCGCTTCGGGGGTCTCTGCCTCCTGGGTGACCTCCTTGTCTTGAAGCCGAGAGGCGGGAGGAGAACCGAGAGAGGTCAACCAGGATACCCCCCCCCCCCCTCCATTTTATCAAGTCACATGCAAGCAGACTGGGTGCGGCCATTAATTCACCTCTGTGATGCGTATGGCGACTGGGGGGAGCGGAGGCCTAACTCCCAGCAGATGTGTCAGGAAGCTGCAGCGTATTCTCTGCTGTTCGCTTACACGGGTGGCTGAGAGCTTCACGGCTTACATCCCAGCAGGCCGTTCAGCTGCTCAACCCAGATATCGCAACCATCACTACTAAACAATCAGCATAGTCCCACAAGGCTTCTAGTGTCCTACAAGAATTTCATCTTTCCAAGAGAACATGCTTTAAATCTGCTAATCACTACATTTCTGAATGAATTTTGACCATCTATTGGTTCATATTTCATTATTCTTGTGTAAACTCTGGCAGCAAAGAGCCAGCAGATTATTTTCAAGATCTACATGGGCACTTGTGTTTGATGTGGTCAGTACTGGGACAGCCTTAAACGTGTCTTAAAAAGTGACCTTCACAGAACTGTGGAATTCGCGTTTCCGCACATATCCAGCCCACGATAAAACCACCCATGGCAAAACAGGTGCTTAATACAATTTCCCTGCCTTGTCATTTTTGGACATTCTACCAGTTTCTGTTAGCAGATCCTTAGATGTTATTAAAGGGTTAACAGCATCCACTTCAGTCACCCTCGTTCCAGTGAACATAAAGGAGAATTTCAGTCTGCCTGTGGTTTTGGCAGCCTGTAAAGGAAATTGAGTGCCTCATATGTATAAGCTGTGAGTTCCTGTGACTGTGTATTGAAACCTGACTTTTCCTGTAGATGAGATCATTTGAGAACAAGATGGCAATGACCACCCAAGAATCCATGTATCTTCCATGTGAAGGCACTGCAAGCCAAACTTGCACTGCTTCTTTAAATCTTTCATGAAAGGCAATTAAAATCTTTAAAAAAAAAAAAAAAAAACTTCCACTGGATATCCCCATGGTTTCGGGTGGACTATATACATGTGCAAGCACTAACCTACAATAATTTATCTTAAATGAACACCAGTATGCTGTAACAAAGTTGCGTAAAACTGTAGACATTTAGAAAACATCTTGTGACAACTAGCAGTACTGTATATAGACTCCTTTCGGCCTTTCGACCTTCTCTCCAACCCCAGAGGTCTAGTATATTTTTATCATTATTTCCTAAGTTGACCATGTTTCAAGATAAGACCTTCACACAAAACGCTGTGCCAATGACATCCTAATACCAGTTATGTACTCATGCACTCATATATCATCATTGCGTAGGCGTATTGACCATAATACCCCTTGAGGACACTCTCTAAAGGGGTCAAAATTTCCACCCACCCCTGCAGATTTCATGCTGAAGCGTTGCTGTAGCTCCATGCTACGTCTCTGGGTTGAAATGAGCAGCTGTCAGTATAGAGAACTTCTCTAGAAGTGCTAAGTTTACAGTGTGATTTAGTTCCATGCAGGACACGATACACCTGGTGGTAGGACGTCAGACTAGTGGGTCCCGCCACTCTCGCTGCTGCCAATGCCGGAAGCGCTTTCTCGCTAAGACACGCAAGGGGTTAGCGGCTTCCCACTCGCCCGGTGAGATCACCCCATTCTGGAAGTGACATCATAAAGGTGGATCGGACACATTCCAGCGCGCAACAGTCATCAGCCAGTTACTGATTACAGACAATTGTACCCTCCTCTCAGGGGACTTCTAATCTCCACTCTTTCTCACAGGTTTATTATTAGAAGATATACATGATTTTTGTGCCCCCCCCCCCTTACAGGCTGGCAGTTTGATGTGTGTTACCTATTTACTCTTCTAAAACTTTATCAGGAAATAAAAGAATCTTCTTAATTTACTTTAGTCGACGAATAGGTTTATGGAGACTCCAGCCAGCATAAATATCTGGGTGGTCTATAACTGAATTTTGAAATTTTACACATTTGATAACTAAAGTCTGTAGTATTGAGCCTGTACTCTCGAGTAATACATAATGTCATACGAATGAGCACTAAAATGATCACATGTTGCTTAACAGGGGTCCGTCATGGCTCAGATTTGCCATGGGTTTACCTAAACCACAATCACGCAGCCATGGTTTATACTCTTACAAGGGAAGTGAATTAAGCGAGCGACACGACACAGTGTGAAAGCGGGAGAAGGGGGGGTAAAGTCTTTGATGAGCCTTCCACAAATCTGGGAATGCAGCCTCTGATCTGTCATGCCGTACATCTGCAGAACATATTTTGGCAGAAGCCGCTTAGGCAGAATGGTACATTTCCAATCGTATGTCTTATTTCTTTGAGGAGAAAAAGGGACAAAAGGTCCAGGAAGAAAGAAATTCTAGAAGGAAGCACCTTGACACACATACGCCGATGAGCCATAACATTAAAACCACTGGCAGGTGTAGCGAATAACAGATTATCTCATCGTAATGGCACCTATCAAGGGTGCCATTAAATATTAGGCAAGTGACAAGTCAGTTCTTGAAGCTCATCTGTTGTAAGCAGGAAAAATTGGGCAAGCATAAGCATCTGAGCGACTTGGACAAGGGTCAAACTGCGATAGCTATATGACTGGGTCAGAGCATCTCCATAATGGCAGGTCTTGTGGGGAGTTCCCAGTATGCAGTGGTCAGTACCTACCAAAAGTGGTCCAAAGAAAGCCAACTGGTGAACTGGCAATGGCATCATGGGTGCCCAAGGCTGACTGATGTGACGGGGAGCTTGCTGCGTAGCAACAGGTCAGTGAAAGTGCACGTGCTGGCTCCTGTCTACCACTAAAAGCACCTACAATGAACAATGAGTGTCAGAACTAAACCATGTAGTAACAGAAGAAGGTGGCCTGGTCTGATGAGTCATATTTTCTGTTACACCATGTGCACGGCTGGGTACATGTGCGTTGTTTACCTGGGGAGATGATGGCACTAGGATGCACTGTGAGAAGAAGGCAAAAGGGTGGAGGCAGTGTGATGCTCTGGGTGATGTTCTGCTGGGAAACCTTGGGTCCTGGCATTCATGTGAATGTTACTTTGACAAGCACCACCTGAACATTGTTGTAGACCAAGTACACCCTTACAATGCAAACATTGTTTAGTGATGGGTTGAGGGATATGAAAAAGAGTTCAAAGTGTTAACATGGGCTCCAAATTCCCCTGATCTCAATCTGATTGAGCATCTGTGGGATGTGCTGGACAAACAAGTCCGATCCATGGAGGCCTCACCTCTCAACTTACAGGATCTGCTGCTAACGTCCTGCTTCCAGATACCGCAGGACACCTTCAGAGGTCTTGTGGAGTCCGTGGCTCATTGGGCCAGAGTTGTTTCGGTGGCACAAGGGGGAGCTGTACAATGTTAGGCAGGTGGTTTTAATGTTATGGTTGATTGGTGTACTTAGGAAATGTGCATATAATGCAGGCCTTTAACGCAAGGCAGTCCACGTGCTACAAAACCAGTTAGCTATTCTTGCAGCAGTTTATTTTTGTCAGAGCAGACAGTGCTCAGACATAGAAACAGTGAAATAGTCATGAAGGAGACATATGGTGCTGACAGGGGGATGAGCTGATCTGGGCCCGTCATTTTGTTCGAGTTGCACCACAGCAACAGTGACGAGGTCAATAATTGCGCAACTCGCCATGTTTGCCCAAGGCCGACCGGACGCTATGACAGCATCCTCAAGAAGACCTCCGTCCTCCTCACACGGAAATGCTGCTGGCTTACCCTTTCCGGACATTTTTGATCGGAGCTATGTGCTGGCAGATGGGATGAGGGAAAAATTCTGGCTGTGCTCAACAGAAGTTCTCTGACCAGTTGCAGATTTGCACAGATCTGCAACTTCTGTGTACAGCTGCTAATATGCAGCCTTTTAGCAACAGCAAAATTTCTGTAAGGCTATTTGCGCTTGCCTTCATCCAGAACCAAGAAATAAAACTCCAATCCTGACCAGATACAGGTCAAGATGGAGGCAAAAATAGCCCTTTTGATTCATATCATTAAGGCTAAATGTTCATAATCACGCAAGTAGGTTCCAATTTTAGTTTGCTTTATCTTAAAAGTGTCATTCCTCCTTCCAAGGGTGGCATTCACAGTCTGCTCTTGAAAGCAATGCGATCAAAAAATGGTGTTGATAAACACTGAGGTTATTCTACACCCGCAACAAATATGTTGCTGACATTTGATTAGCCAAAACTGGCATTGTAACTTAGAGTTAAAAACTGGACGAGCACCTAGACTATATTTTTTTTTTAAAAAAAGCATCTTCCTTGTCACTCAGAAATGTAAATATTTACTCTTGTTCCAGGAATGGTAGTTTAGACAAAATGTGTGTGGCAGATTGTATGATGTAAACGGACCAAATGTGACTCGAACTGGGCTAACTTCATCCAACAGGGAAAGCAGAGTATTATGAAACACAGGGAGACAAATCCTTTCAGACTAGACAAAGAAACCAGTACAGAAAAAAATGCAAAAATGTTGTGTGGGCTGTCTGTTTACAAAAAAAATTGCAATAATCTCTTTCTGGCTTTCTGTAGCACAGCAGACTGTAAAGTAACTTGGAGAAGAAAAATTACTGTGTGACCTGTCATCTCCCTGCTGCATGTCACTGTCTGCACAATGTCTGGCAATTTGGAAATGTGCGATCCTTCTAAAAGGTATTACGCTAGCTGTATGTTGAGTAATACAAGTGTCATTTTCTATTCTTGTGTTGCCCTTGTGTTGTTCTTGTGTTGCCCTTGTGTTGTTCTTGTGTTGCCCCTCTGTTGCTCGTGTTGCCCATGTGTGGCAGGGCTGGGGCCTTGCATTCTGGTACGGGTGACCTTGTTATACTCTTGAAAAGAATTGGCAAATGTTTTGTAATGCATATGTACATGCATACACGCAACTGATTATCATTCATGACAATCATACTACCGTTAAAAAAAAAAAAAAAAACCACAGCTACCCTTCTGGATGCATTTGTGCGCATGTAGCTTCTTGAGTGACCACGGCCGTAAGGAATTCTTCCGTAATTGTGCGAGTTGTTCTAATTAGGCCCTGGGCCTCGTCACCACATGGTGTAATGATTACATATCTCTGAGAGAATGTAGCGATTAGCTGCTCAAACCACAGGCTGCATACTTTGGGCCTGTTTTTCTGCCTGAATTTTTTACAAGCAAAAGCCTTGTAAGGAATACCCTGGGATTAAAGGGAGATCGGTCCGGGTTATCAGACTGGACGGCGTCACTGAAAGAGCACCAGTCAGACAGTGTATGGAAGAGTGCCTCATGCTGTGAATGCATTTTGGGATTGTGGGTAGGTCTGTGCCCCACTCTTGGGGGGGGGGGGTCAAAAATCGGGGGTCACTGTGTTCCTATTATGTAAGCTTGAAGATTTCCCTTCTGACGGTTGTGCTACCCATCTGTTCTTCTTTTAGGTATTTTTCGTACAACAGCTGGTAATACAAATCTGATTAGTACCTATTTCCCTTTTTGGAAGCAGATTTAAGACTTATTACCATTTACTGAAGTGCATACTGCTCACACTCACGTTATCCACCCAGTGGCGTCACACACAGGCTAGTATTGATTCCTGGGATGTTTATTGAGGAACACGATACTGAAATGGCTGTCTCAGCCCAATAGGGAGGCACTGCAGCTTTTTTCAGGAAGGAGATACAATCACTGATTCCTCCCGGGCTACAGACACCAAAAGCAAAGGAGGTGTGAATGGATAACAGAAGTTAGACTTCCACTGTTCCAAAATCAAAGAAAGACTTTATGTTTCTAAAGAGACCGACTCTCCACGTTTGAGCCTGAGTTTAATGGCTGACCTTACAACAATCCATGAGCTTTGGACACCACCCTTAGTGGTGTATGAGAGACTTTCCATGAAGATGCTAGGAATAAACCTAGCATTTCAATCAAAGGAATTGCAGTTTCCATCCACACACTCCCGATTTCGGATTGTAATATTTTGACAACCTGATGATGACTCTTACACACTGAAACTCTAAAAAAAACCACAGTACTCAACCACAGTACTCTCACAATTCTGCAGGAAGTTCAAGACCAATTATTAATAAACTAATAATGTATTTTAGCGTGAAGATGAATGATACAGCTTTTTGAGTATTCTGTCTCCCTCACAGTGTCGCTTTGGAAAATCAGAGCTCACAAATGCATAAGAAAAATAATTTATCACTATTAATGTTTAGGCTACAGAAATGATACATACAGCAGGGTTTGGGACTGTTGAAAGAATGTATGTCAATGGAGTAGATGCTGAAAGAATCTTGGTATTTGTTGGACTGGATAGCGGCCAATGATGCTTCTCAAAAGCCTTCTTGGATTTCAACATTCAATAAAACAATATGGCAGGAGCTCTTTTGCCATCATATGCTTTCAGTGCTTTTTCATCCTCTAGACTGTCAAGAATGAACAATTTTGGTATGCTCAGGTGCTCTTGGATGTGCTAACATACACGAGTCCCTTTCTTTGTGGATCCAGACTCATGTTTGAGAAACGCAAGGAGGACCACTGAAAAACACAAAAAGTCCCCTGCAAATGTGTCTGAAACAAATGCACTTGAAAATATGCCATTTGGAGACCAAAAAAAAGATGGATTTTCCTGTCCTCAGGGTAGAATTGTGCAGGCCAAACATGGAGACCAAAAAAAGACCAAAGAAGAATCCAGCAGAGGGAGGAAAAAAGATTGAAAACAATGAAAGGGAACAAAAATGAAAAGAACTATCCATCAAGGATTCTCTTACAAGGAAGGAGAGGTTTTTCTGATTTATCCTCCTCAAACAGTTGTTAGAGAGGAGCTTTCCCTTAAATTATGGCTTGGCACGATGCTGGAAAGGAAATGAATTTTTTCCCCAACTTTGTCAGACTGGAAGGAAATGACAGCATGATCTTGGACATTAGGACTGTAGAGCCAGCAGCTGCTCTGTCTGGACAACATGCTCACATTGGTGGCCAAAGCCAGCAGCGTGTCAAGATAGCGAGTAAATTAGTGGAGAAATTGGCACTCTCCGCTAAAAAAAGAAATCCCTCCACGTCCCGAGGGCGTACTCCGGAAAGCTCTGGCACGGCGGGCAAAAACACACACGGGGCCTTGCCGGTTGACCCTGCAAGTGAGACGCTGCGGTGCTGCATGGTCCAGGAGGTGTTCCCACCACGAGCAGCTTCCAAAGAGTACAGAGCAAAGGAAATGAATGGCGTGTTAGAATTACACAAGAAACAGCGGGCCATAGGGGAGCATGGACTAGGGCCAAGACCGCGTCCAGGGCTGTCTGGAGCCTCCAACAGGAACCATGCTTGATGGAAGGTGCAACGTCTATCCCAGAAAGTGCTGTGAAACTCTTACAGGGGAGGCACATTAGCAGATTATCTCCTGGGTGCCTCACAGCCCAAGTGCCTGTGGTCACATGGTCACACGACCCCACCCACCCCAATCAAGCTCATCTACCTGGCCATCTGGGAGTACGAGGCTGACGCCAACCCGAGTTCTTCTGAGCTGTCAGGATATTACAGAGAAACACTGATACAGCAACACTGTTCAGCCATATGTGTATAATTGATTTATTTAAGCAAGTACTAAAAACACTCTAGGTTTTTTAAAAAAAGAACATTTAAATAAAGGGGAAAATTATCTGACAGATGGGAGAAAGAGTCGCCTAAGAGCAAAAATTATGACAATGAATCGTTATATTCAGATAATGAGACACCCCAATTGGATGTGATTCCTCATTCCTAATGCAGCCCAGGGAGACAGGAATATGGAAGTTATTATGCAGCTGACAATTTAAGCACATTGTCTGTTGTGATGCAAACACAGCTTCTGCAATTACGTTTTTCTGAGGTTTCGAATAAAACCTAAAGCAGACCTAATAATTTTAAATACTAAAAGGAAATAACTAATTTTCTGGTGGGAACTATCCATTACTAACATTTATGAGAAATTAACATATTGACTTCATCTTGGTTAAACCCCCTTTTGTTTATTTGTTTGGCATAAATGCGAGCCTACCCTGTACTGTCATTTCCTGTCCAACTGCATCCTTGCTCGGACTGCGGACTGAGGTTTGGTCCACTTCCGTAACCAGCCTAATTACTGCAGCTGGAAGTTGCAGCTGAGCCAAAGTCTTTGGTGCATTCAGGAAGATGAATTTAAGTATGGGGGGTTGTGCATTGTCAGACATGATGTGGGGAATGAGGGATAAAATTGTGGGGGCCAACTGTTTGGCAGGGGGAAACAATGGGATTAGGGGGAAGCTGAGAGACGGAAAAGTGCCGTGATGGGTTCAACTGGGATCCCAGTAAGTTTCTGCTGATGGGACGTGGCTTCGTGACGTGGCATTCATCGTGTCGAGACTGTCTAAATAATTCCCTCCTCAAACACTGTTTTGAGTAATTTCTCCCTTCACAATCAGGAGATGATGTTGCTGGGCATGCCTGCATTTCACAGGACAATGAAAGCCAAGGGATACTCACCTCCAGAGATTATAGCGCACAGACTCCGACACACAAGCACTTACACATTCAGAGGAAATGCTACTTTTCAAGTATGATACACCACGTTAATCCAACCAAAGGGCCGTTTTGTTTTGTAGGGCTGGCTTTTTGTGTCTGACTAACTAACACAAAGCAATGTGAATAGCTGGGCATTGAAAATGTGCAACGTAACCAGCTAACAGCTGTTAGCGACTGCTAACTATATGTAGCTTACCAATCTGAACAGGACAAACACTGAAAGCAGAACACGGCTTGCAGGCACGCGTTTGTCGCTTTAGCCCTCTCACAGGATTTATAGCCATGGTGAAACATGTGAGAAAACATTTTATGTCTCATAGATCTCAAGATTTTTTTAGCCTGTAAAATCTGGACATAAATATCTTAGACCATGGAGGGCCTGGCTGGTTACATATCATTCACTACCCCTGCCTAAGAAAATAAAATAATAAAACATTTTACCCATTATTCTCATTCCCACCCGGACTTCTTTGTGCCCTGCAGAGACATTGGGTAAGATGATAATTCCGTGGCCTGCATTACATTAATATCGTGTAATCGCTAGAAACAGAACCCACATGGAATGGAGTGTAATGAAAGATTTTTAGGCAAAGACTGAAAGGCTCACAGCACGAGTCAAGAGGGTATTCACTCCGCTCAAGGCACCGAGTGGCCAAGCCTTCTCTGCTTTAGTCTGTTGCCAAACTTTGCTTGTTAACTAACTAACCCAGTAATTCCGAAATGACACAAGCAAATTTACAGGGCAGAAGTTCTGTGAATCCTCACTAATTGTAAGCAATTTCTGAAAACCTTTAAAAAGCCAAAAATTGGATTTTGACCTCAAACTATTAAGTAAATGAGCATTTTGCTTGGCTTCTTGTACCAACAATCTTTTGAATGCAACTTAAAAATCCACAGATTTAAACTTGCTGTTTTACATTGTTCTATGTTTATTTTTTAGTTTCCCAATTCCAAAATGCTCTAAAATGACTAAAATGCTCCTGTTTCAATCAGACATAAATTTTACTCTGTGATTTTCACGAGATTCAAAGTATGTGTGGGAGAATGGATTTATCTATGTGGAAAATGTGCTCTGGTACTGGGAGCCTTCATCACCACAGAGGCGATATTCACTTCATGTTTTGGATTAGGGAGCTGAAGGAAGTCCCCACCCCACAAGACGATTTCCTTATTGACAACATATTTAATGAGCTGCTACCGATGGTGTCAAATTCCCTCGTTTACACTCAGGATATTCTGAGTGAGATACAGTACAAGAGCTGAAGTGTCGACAAACTGCCTCTCCCGCATGCTCGTAGTAACTGCAGAGTAAATCGTCACTGCCTGTCACCGATCCCATTGGAATTACTGGGTAACTATGGTCCCATACTGGAAAATCTGGAAAGGAGGGAGTATCTGTGATTTGATGCATCTTAAAGCGTGACACAGATCCAGGAGAGAGTACACCAAAGGCGTAACATTATGTAGCAGTGCGATGTTAGCTCAAAGATCTGACAGGTACAACTCTCTGAGGCCAGAAGATACAGAGGATTTATGAAAGTTCTGAAATGAGTACTTGCCTTGATTTTTAATTTCAATGAAAAGGGTGATCTCATCTCAGGAGAAGGCTCATTTACAAAACACTGCATGAGATCATTTTCAAGAACCTATAAATTACACAAATCTGTAAGATTATGACAGCTCACACAGTGAGCTTTAAATAACCCGTCTTTAAAACATACCGGAGCCACAGACCTTCAGCTTTACGAGGCTAGCCAGACGTGCAAGCGGTACGTCTGAGGCTACGGTCTTGCAAAGACAGGTTAAGGCTGCTAACGAACCGTGTCAGATCAACAGCACGACAAACATGGCTGCCACACGTCTGAGATCACTCATACCTAACAGGGTTACATGTACAGACACACACACACACACACACACACATACATACATAGGCCCTACGCAGGGCAGTCACTGTTCATATAGTGGTAGGCTGAGGTAAACCATCTGTTTCTTATCACAGAGGTGAGAACAGAATCCGTCCAGACCATAACATCACACAACCACTGCCCCGGGGCCTGTGTATGTGCAAGAGTGATGAAATCTCTGCGAGGCATTCTGAAACCACTCCAAGTGTCTCACGCGTTAATGGCTACGGTACTCTGTTGCATGTCACCGAGCCCTTGGTCAAGCCCTCGGCGTCCCCCCTCAGTGCCGTTCTTTCGGGATTACCGGCTCCAGGTCTGACAGATTTGGCATGCGCGAGCACTTACGTTTACCAGCCGTGTCGATTGTAAATACCATGCACTTACCTCGCCTTGAAAAGCGAAAGGAAAAACAGGCATTATGAGTAACTTACTCTGCTGGACATGCTCTGAGAAACCTTGACAGAAAAAGGACGCTTTTTTGGTATTTAACATTACCTATGTTATTTAACACTGAGCCGTTTTGTTCCCAGGACACAATGATGTCATTTTTGGATCTGTGTCTCTAGGTGAAGAGGTTGACTTGTCGGTGATGGAGGGAAACATCCTCCTTCTCCTGCTCACTTCTCTCTTTAAAACACATCAGGACCATTCACATTCCTGGTCAACACAAATGGTCATGTCTTTATCTGTGTTCTGGGAGGATCCTGGGAAATTACTGGACTGCTGCAATGGAAAAGCTGAACAGACAGCTTTGATATAAAGCCAGGACAAATGCTGGTGTAGTAACTACTATGAAGCCAGATCCCTGGGCTCGCTTTGTGGGGGGGTTCATTCAATGCCATTACCCGCAAAATCCACTCAGGACAGCCGCACCCTGATCCTTGGCCATGGACTCTTTTTGGTGTGGGCTACAGGGTCGAGGTTGACATGGAGAAATCTCCCTGATAGAGGACCAGGGGAGTCACTGTTGTGACACTACGTAGTGCTAATCAAGACTGAAGCAGGTCAGCACACATTCTCAACCAATTAGTAGAAACCAGCTAACCCAACATGGCTGAAACAATAGATCTATGGATGGTTTATTCTGAGGAACATCCCACTGTACTTCTCAGGTCCTCATGGCTCCTGCTGGGAAAAATGTGCCACCAAACGATGAAGTCTGGCATCCTCTCTGGAGTTAGATCTCTATGCAGGACATAGAGACATTTCACCACCTAATTAAGCTGTGTAGCACACTGATAACTCATGCTAGTTAAGTGGCTAACACCAATACTTAAATATGCCTGATGGTGCAATGGCATTCAATCAGCTACGCTACAGTGCAATCAAAACATTCGCTCCTAAAAACATTCAGTCTCTAAGGAAACAATACAATGACAATAGCCATTTGGTGTGTTTCGAAAGCTACAGCATGAGGGACACCATAAAAGAAAGGGAAGCACTGACAGACCTTCCTACTGATACTGAGATATCTTATGTCCTTCAGCTAGGCAGTTATAACATGAAGTCATCCACTCTACTGCTGTTGAGTCAAAGAAGTACTTAAAAACACTCTCAAAATTGCGTTGGCTATTAAGAAGATCCCTTCAAGTGCCATTTGCCAGTCTTTGCGACTCTTTGAAGTAGAATTATTATAATTGCCTGTCTCCATCTCTGTGCTCATGTGAGTTGTCATATGTTTTAGATAAATCGTCCCCAAACGATCAGGCGCTGAGCCACCAAAGGGTGAAACCTTCTTTGAGAGACCGCAGAATGGCGCAAGAGTCTGTGTAGGGACACCTCCTGACCACTAGGTGGATCCAGCAGGCATCCATTCACAAAACTTCTAATTATGTGGCCAAAGATGTGGCATACGATTAAACTGTTTCAGCAGGAGAAACTAGATCTACAATGAAGCGATGGGGAAACAGTCCAGCATATAACTGACAAGCTTTGAGATACGTGTATTAGTGGACATGGTGAAGAGCTTCTATGGGAAGAGAAAAGCCTCTTGTGGTTGGAGTCTTATGGTTAATCCAAGAGGAGACATTAGACAGAGGGAGGGGGCTCACCTGACAGCTGGGCACAGTTTACGCCTTTTATTATCAGAGGAACACAAGCTTTGATTAAAGGCCTCCATCAGAATAATCGGGCTTAAATCCTCACGTAATAACTCCTGCAACTACAGTTTAATGAACAACGTTCCATGCTTCCTGGGCGGTGGGTACCAGCACAGCACCGGGACAGGAGGCTCATAGCAGAGGATTTTTCCGTGCAAGACGGACAAATTGCCCACGACGAGGGGTGAACTTCACACTCAGAAAAAAAAATGGTAAAAGAAGCATGTGCTATGTCCAAAGCGCCTCATTCCTGCGGTTGGCTTGGCCGGGCCCCCCCGGCCCCAGTGCCAGGCCGTCTCCAGTTCGGGCCCAGTCAGGAGTTCCTTGTTCTCTTGTAATTGCATGAGGTTTTTGTTTCTGCCTTGCTTTGAAATCCACAACGCTATGAAAACATCCATGACATATCCCGAAAGGAACCCCGGGGCATCGCAGTCCGAACTCGCCGAGCGCTAATCGGCTTCAGCTGTGGTCGGGGGCGGGACCCCATCCCACACGCCGATTTACAGAGAACCGAGCAACAACAGCAAACCGTGTTTGAGAGGGAAAGTTGACATGTTCTCTCTTCCATGCTTGTGGACGGTGGAGCGGGTCTGCTTTGTGAGGTGGGGTTTCACTCTCCCGCTGGAAGAAACTCCCGTGGCTTTGGTCTCCACCTACGCAGCTTATACTGGCATTATTTACCAATCTGTAATGTGTGCTCTCTGGTGAAAATAAATATCTATCCATCTGTCTATCCACCATCCAACCGGTTATCCTGGACAGGGTCGTGGTGAAAATAATTCACCAATATTTGAGTAAGAATTCCTATATGCCGCTCAGAATATTGGCCCGAAGAGTGCAAGAAGTTCTTGTGTTAATAGCATTTTAGACGGACTAAATACAAACATAAATGGAATCATAATATGTGTGTGTTGCCCTGCGATGGGTTGAGCCCCACCCTGGGTTATTCCCTGCCTTACACCCTTATCTTCTAGGATAGGACCTCTTGTAACCTTGTAAGTGTGCACAGGAAATGGGACGAGCTTGGGGATAAGCAAGTAATATGTAGGAAAGATGGTAGATGATGGAAGATGGACAGTTTTGGAAAGGAGGCGATGGCTAAGTAGCTTAAGCTTGCTCCGGACTTATACTTCAAGCAGCACATCACATCTACAGCTGAACACCCCAGGTCACGTATGATGACCCACTGTACCATGAAATTATTTGGATCAAGTAAAAAAGCAGCAGCTAGAAATGAAGCAGCAGACTTTGTGAAAGTGAAAGTCCAGTCCTAAGCCAGTCCTAAGAGTGAACATGGCCCAGAGCAGAACAAGCTGTCCTCACAGACCCACACGCACACTCCCTACTGCCACTCTCCTGAAGCCCAGTGTTAAAAAGAGAAACAAGCCAGTCAGCTAAAAAATGACAGGAAATGATATCATGCGTGATGGGAGGGTGAGGCCCACTCGCTCGCTGCATATGCCAGGGGGACTGAGACAGCCAAGGTCAACGTGGCTTCCCCAAACCCAGACCTGAAGTGGTTCGCTGCTCAGACTCAGAGGGACAGGCGAACGTTTACGAGACCCTGAGGCAGGAACACCACCAACACGGGGGCCACCGCCAACAATGGTAAACAAAGATGGAAGGTAGCATGGCGCTTAAAGGGCCCGCCATCATAGGTTTCAGTCCCAGGAGAAGGGTTACCGCTATGCCCTGAGGTTACAACTCTGCTGAAGGAAAAAAAAACCTAATAAAAGCTAAAACAATAACATATCATGACGCAATTAGCATTAATATCATTAACATGCAGCCTGTCTTGTAGAAGGCAGGAGTGCTTGCCTTCCAAAAATAATACCTACTCCTTGTACTGATTATACAAGTTTTTAACATATGGGTGTCTGCCAGTTCAATCAGACTGTATGTGTTTGGAGCTGGGCAAGCAGCACTGTGGCGGAGGGGGGGGGGGGGGTGAATACTGTGGCGGGGGGGTTGGTGAATATGGGCCTGGCTGGGCCTGCTGCTTTGAGATCATGCATGAATATGGGTCTAATTACAGGGACAGTGACGTAATCCATGTCAGGTACGCCCGGGTAATGGCGCGGGGGCCCTCCTTCTGAAGTGAGCCCCCCCTCCACCATAGCTACATGGCGCGTGCCGAGCGTGCAAGAGAACTGCTCCGTGAGAACCAGCCCTTGGAGAACTCAATACTCAGCATGAATAAAGACCCCAGAGGGCTGTGCCCACAAGCCTGGGTAACCGTGCCTATTTGATGAAAACTCCCAGTAATGGGACCTTTCTGGAATTCTTTCATTTTCTCAGTACGCATAACACCAGTCTTTATTGGGCACCTCAGAAATGCAAACGGAGAGGGGGAAAAAAAAAAATCTGCAAATAGTTACGCAACAAAAATTAATTTTTCCATGTTTGTCGTTGGAGAGGGTGACGCGATTTGCTGGAGATGCTGCTGAGTATCTTGGCTGGCTAGTCGTTAACAGAGACAGAGAGGAGAACATCTGGCTTGGCACCGTGGGACACAAAAAAACCCCTAATATAATGATGATTCTATATTGGGGAATTTGCACATTTCAAAAGAAAGCAGAATTGTTGCAGACAGGAAGAAACAATTCCCTCTCACCTTCCAAGAAACAGTCCAGACAGACTCGTAATACATGGACAGGAACCCTTGCCGGATCAGGCACTTCGAACCCTGTTTTTACACCCGAACTCTAAATCAGTGGAAGCCACGTCTTTTGCTAATTGAATCCAGATTGTATCTTGTACCAAAAAATACAGAAATATCACCAAAGTCAGACAGAAATAGCCACAAAATACCCATTCTACACAAGTGTTTTTATCTCTAACGTCGTTAGTTAATGTCTGTGTGAGCAAAGAGTGTAACATAACCAGACCATGCAGAATTTATTATATAAACGAAAAGCACCATTGATCACATTGACTACATACGGGTCTGTAAATTCTGTTATTCTCTGTATATACTTTCTGCTAAGCTTTGTGTCCAAACTTAAATCTGAAGAAACTTTAATATTACAATTAGTATTAAGGTTAACGTTGGAACCCGTTTTTGTTATAAATGATATGAGTGTTTGCATTCGTGGGGCCTGTTTAAATTTGAACAGAAAACGCCGACAGCATTTCAGCCATCCCAAGGATGGGATTATTTTACGTAGGTCTTTGTTGCTGGCTGGCAGTCTTCGCACGTTTCGACAAATCGACTGATTCCACAGAAGTCTGATGCTCACCCGATGGCCGAACCCTGCAGGACCAGAGGCCTAAACAGTGTAAAGCTCTGCCTGGGCTTTGAGTCACCTGACAGGTCATCCAAATCAGCAGGCAGCGTGAGAATAGAAACACACATATCACCAAATGCCAGTCATTCTGATCTCACACAGCCATGAGGCTCCATGTAAACAGTGCAGCTCATTACTTTCTGAGTATTTGGTATATTTAAAACTCGTCTCAGATCATTGGCTATCTATGAACAAAAATATCACGTCGGTTTGCTTCATTCTTATAAAAGGCGAGCTTTAAATGGCTGGGAGTGATGAGGAGATTAGCTACGGACATTGAAATGCGCAACTGCCATCATTTGCAGATTAACGACGGAGCTGAAAATATTGCAAAGAAAACAAAGGGGACGCGAAGATGCAAACAGCCGGAGCAGGGCTCCGAGTCTCTCCTCACGCAAACACGCCAACAGCAGTACGGCGCCGCGCGGCAAAGCCCGCCAGACTGGGGCCTTCAGGGGGCGCACTTTGCTGCCCTTCACATGTTTTGTCCTTGAGTTTGTCCGTCAACGATCTGAGAATTCGGAGAGCACCTCCGTGTTGGTCTGTCCTTCCCATCATCACGTCTGGCATGGTTGGATGATGATCTCATCTGGAAAAGAAGACTGAACCCCCCTCCCCCAGTCTCAAACGCACATGTACACACACACACACACAAGCACACAGAAAACATGCCACAGATTGAAAGTGCAGCAAAGCAAGTGAACAAAGTTTTTAAAAATTTATTTACTCTACACTTGCATTAGACATGCTGAGAGGGATGTTCACCGAGAACAAAAGGGTGTAAAAAGTGCAATAGAAGACACTCCTGTTTAAATGTCTTTTATCTCCTGGACTTTGAGTGACAAGGGAAGCCAGCATTTCAAAAGCTTATGACATCAAACATCATGGTCTGTAACGATCCAGTATTTACCCCTTTTATTAAACTCCGTGTTTTTAGGGACCACACACAATGTATGAGGAGATGACCGGGTCACCAACAGATCCCCCTGACTTCTTTACTTCGCACACTCACTTGTGAGACACACACACATGCGCGCACGCACACACTCTCTCCCTTACCCGTTGAAGCACACACCCCAGCAGAGGCCGTACAACATAAAGTTCCATATAAGGGCATGCTGATGATGTAATGCTCCATAGGCAGTGAGAATGCAGCAGGCGGATTTTATTGTTTGGTTTCCCCACTGGAATGTTCACATCGGAGGCTCTGAGTGAGACGGGCGCGGAGCTAGAGGCAGCCCTAACCCACAAGGCTGTACGGAGGCACACGGCAGGTAGGCAGAGAGGGAGACGACCCGCGGCCCTCGGCCCGGCGCTTAAGCCGCAGAGTCTCTCCTGTCGCTCCAGTGTCTTAGGCAAAGTTTGACAAGTACGGCGGGCAGCTCATAGCGAACGGCAGCGCAGGCACAGATGTAAACTTGTAATGAAATACTCATCCTTAGCTGTGGAAGAATGCATTTTAATTTCAAATGGGTGCAGTGGTCTTTACTCATCTTTATACTTTAATTTGCAAGTTAATAATCTGAACCTGAAAATTTGCCTTTTTTTATTAAAGAATAGGTTCCAAGAACAAGTTTAATTCATAAAAAATTTAACTTTTTTTTTTTTTTTTTTAATATTAGATAACAATATGGTAATTTTGTTTGGTAATTCTTGCCAAAAGTTAGCGTGGCGGTCTGTCAGTTTTTGGTGTAAAGCTGCACGCAGAGGTGCCACTTTCGGGGGCTGGAGGTTGGTGCCGACGCATCTCGCTGATACTCGGCGGTCCGGCCGGCTGTCTCGTGGGGGCCAGCGTGAGGGGCAGGGCGCCGGCCCCGCACGCGGGACAGAGACCCCACAAGACCCCACCGCGTCTTTCAGACCTCGGCTAGCCGCTCGGCCGTCTCGTACGGCCAGTGTGAAGGGGCACGCCACCTCCCCCCCCCATAACTACCACTTTAAAGTGATAGATTTCAATATGCTGACATTTTCAGTGGGGCGGCAGGGTCTCTGCTATCCTACCAGTCATTCAGTACCATTTAACTGATGTCTGTTATCAGCGATTATCCTGCATCGGTTGACGGAAGAGACGGCCAGTCTAAAATGTTTTACTGTTTCTTCATCTGACAGTACGTTACTGACCCTTATACTCAGATTGGTAAATACGTAATATTTTTTTTTCAGTAAAATTGAAAAAAATATAAGATATCTTGTTGCAGAAAAAGGAAGCAGCAGTTAAGGATGTGAGCTACTTAATTAAAACTCCCTAATTAAAGCGATATCGAGAGCGATATTGAGCGCGATATCAAATGCTATTTGTCCCAGTCCGAAAGCTACCTAAGAGACTCTCGTGTTAAAAATGCTAAACAAAACCTTTGCATTTGTAGCTTAAATAAACAGACTAACATAAACATCTGGACAGCACTTGGACAGTCATGTGGTTTAGACTAGCTTGCACTACTGTGAAACGGAGTCTGGACATCTGCTCCCTCTTGGTAGCCCACCATCCAAGCTGAAGTGATATCCCAGGCGGTGCTACACCACGCAGAACAATTCAATTAGGCCTATACAAATCGCGGCTTAAGAAATGCTGACACCAGCAGTAATGATCAAGCAAGAATTTCGATTTTTTAATTTAGCTGCAGCTCACATTATGCTGTAGTCTCAGAAATGCACAAAACTACACTTTGTCCTTAATGTCGATTTTACTAAGACCTGTCATTACCGGTCATCGTCTGTTGTCACGATAATTAAAGTTGAGATTACTACAGTGCTGTTCGAGGACCTCCGCAGAACTGAATTGCCGCTGTTATTGGGTCAGTGAGCCCTGCATCATGTGACTCATTACTTCTTGATGAAGGAAGGTCCCCTTTGCTGGTCATCAAGGACCTAAGAGTTAGTTGCTTGTTTCACTTTTTGCTCATTAAATGCGTAAATAAAAAAAAAAATAAAATACGACAGCAGGAAAACATTCCGTTATGAATCCATCTCATCTAACTAATTCGTTTATGGTGTTGTGCCTAAATTAACTCCAAACCCGTTGACCTGACTGGCCAACACTGGTGACGTGTGGCTTTTTAACCACTGGAGCTGGCAATGAACTCTGTAAGTCTTAAGGTGATTTTCAAAAGTTAATTTCGGTCTCTCCTATTCGGAGCTGCTCAGAGCATCAGAGAGGCTTTTCTAAAATCTTGTGTAAATGCCTCCATTATCAAAAAATAAATCAGTGATAATGGACAAACCAGCTGTTGGCATCCGAGCAACCTAACGGCGCTTAATCTTGATGAACGCTGCCTGCCACACCACAAGGGGGCGCAGTCTTTCGAAATTCCAAGCATCCATCAAATTAAGGAATAAGCAAAATTCCAAAAAAAAAAATTAAACTTCAGAGAAAAGTACTTTAGAAGAGCAAATATGTTTGACATGAAGTCTGAAATTCAGACCGACATACACAGTGTTTAGTATGTAACCCAACATATTACATGCCAGCAGTCGAGTAAATATGTTGGGCAGCGGCAGGAAGTCCTTACCGTAAATGCGATGGCTGACAGGCCGAAGCTCCGATATACTTTTTTTCAGTGGAAATTCTTACCTAACTGGTAGCAGCAGGCTGGGATCTGTGTTTAAAATGAATAACTGGAGCATTCTTCGTCACGAAGCTTTACTACACCGTGCTTTAAAGTTTGAGGACACCAGGAACACAAAGAAAAAAAATAAAGAACGTTTTTTAAAAAATCCATTAACATTTATATGACTGGCTATGAGGACGCGTACTTTAACCTCCTGAGTGCCGGGCTTTTGTTTGGTGTGCGTGTTGTATTTCCTTTAGCTATTTAGGATTAGTAGGCCCTCATAATCATAAACACCAAACATTATTTTTGTTGAACAATTAGTAGTTTTAAACAAAAATTATGTCCTTATATGAGGACGTACGGTCTCAGGAGGTTAAAATAAAAAGTCTGGTTCGGACCAGATCTGCCTGATGACATCAGTAAGAGTTTCCTCTGTATTTCTATGATTATGATGCTGCCCTTAGTGTAACGGAGGCATATCGCTCTGGACTGGGCTGCTGACGCAAACTACACTGCATTCACTGCATTCACTGCATTCATTAATTGCAGGACGCTTCCGCCGCCTTTCTCTGTTGCCTTTTTGTTCTTCATGTATTTAATTTCCACCTTTATTTTATTTCAAAATTTATTTTAACAGAATTCCTATACTTGGAAAACATACTCCAAATTTACTTCAAATTTACTCCAAGTATACTCCAAATGTTTGTGTTTCGCTAGAGGATTGGTGCTCGTAAAACTGGTTGTTTCCATCATTTGAGTAGAAAGAATCCAAATAAATCAGATGTTTTTCTTAACCGCCAAATAACTACAATATGACTTAAATTACAGAAAATTAAGACAGTCAAATGAGTTCCGTTTGCTCTGTTTAATGTCCTGAATTGTCTGAATCATCAGAATCAGATTCCTTTTATTTGTCATGTTCAAAGGCTACAAATAATTTGATTTGGTGATGACACAAGCATACAATTTAAACACATTGTTGAAACAAAAATTTGACTAACATGCCACATGAGGCTAATTAATTAAGAACTTGGCCAGTTCATAAGCTACCATGCAGAATGGTTTGACGAGAAAAACCTACATTACAGTATTATAGTAACTAATTATAACGTGCTGTAGCTACATATGAATTAAAGAATCCCCAGACACTTAACCAATGACTAACTAGTGAAAATCTAATGCCGATTCATCATTTCACACAAAATATTTATTAGTATCACCATGGCAAACAGACTCCAAAACAATTTGATACATAATGTGGTACGTGCTCATGCCGCAGTTTGTAACAGACAGGCATCAGCTGGTCCTTCAGCTCACGGCTGTTACCCTATCAGCAGCCATGAGACCTTTGACCTGGAAGCATAAGGTGTCGGCTCATTCCTGTTAATGTTAGCATAGGGACCATCCCCACCCTAAACCCCTGATGCCATGCCTCTGTCGCAGAGTTTATGAAGGCTTAAAAGGACTGCTCTGTTTATGTAGCCAGCCGGTAATTGCCTCTGCAAGAAGGGGAATTCCTTTAAATGTTAATCTGAAGGCAGGCGTAGGACAGTAGTGGCGAGGTGGGGGTCTGGGGAACCCTTGAATTACTAGAATTGCTCGATTCAGAGTGTGGCTGAAGCTCCCAGCTTGAAACAAAGCACCCCCCGCCCCCACCCAACACTGATTGCCAGTCCATCACCATAACCCCCGCTGACTCAGAAAACTCCAGGCGTCTTCCCAATGACTGGTATCCTACTCATATCTACTTGCACACCATTCAACCCACCTTTATCATACACCAGCCCATATAATGAAATCAACGGCAAATCTTGTTCCTGAATTTCCTCCAGTGGCATTGTACAGAGTGAAAGAGGACAGCAAGGAGGTGACAGTACAGAACCCCAAACGAGCAGCCAATGTCAGCTGAGGGTCACGGCCGACGAATAAGCCATCACTTCTATTTTTGATCGAGCAAACATTCTGTAGCTAAAATAAAAACCGGTTTGATCTTGGGGCAAGAATAACAACGTAACACCCAAAGCGCAGAAGGTCAAAGAGAAGACACAGCAGGGATCAGGACAGCCGAAGCTGCAGGCGTGACGTAGGCGACCGGAACAGACGCATTTGGGCTGGTGCTAGGGAGACCGGACCTCCTCGCTCACTGACATGGGACAGCGACTGTGCTGCTTTTATGGCAAGAGGAGGTAACGGTTCTGACGTTGCAACGCACCCCTTTAGGTGATACCTAAAAGAAATGTGGGGGCACTTTCATATATACATATATGAAACAAAACAAATGGGTTTCTGCAAAAACATTTCTGTTCAAATGTTTTCTCAATCCATTAGACCTGTGACTGTTCCTGAGTGGTTTTCGAGTGTGAACTGTTCCAGTCAGCAGAACGTGTATCGTCAGGAGAAATAACATGACATCTGGAAACTCTCTTTTTCTTTGACAATTTAAAAAAAAAAAGTTGGGATAAATGTAAGGGTGCATAAATTTATGCTTCGTGGTAGAAACTCTTCAGAAGTCCTTCTGAATTAGCTGTCCTGGGTCCAGTTTACTAGCATTCTGAGACCTGATGAGAATTAGGAGACCCAACAGCTTCGCAGACATCTTGCCGGCTACTGGCACGCACAATTAACAGCACGATTATATTTATGATCTATTAATGTTTCCATGACATCAAACAGCAAACAACACGGAAAGCTATGACCAAGTTGTCCTGGCCAGACAAACACATGGGTGAGTTAATACAAATGCTTCCCCTGAAATTGCACTTTCATTTCATTCGTTCCCTCAATACAGAAGAGAGACCACAATGCAATTATGGGGGAAGGCAATGGTGCAGCATAAACCAACAGGCCCCACAAATGCTCCCCTGACAAGTTGTCAGTTTTATGTACCAACATCATTTTCAACTAACAGCATTTGGGATTTGAGAATCCAGAACTTGGACCGGTTTGTACAAAAGGAAATTTATGGCTGGGTCAACCTTGGCTTTGCTATCTGTGTAAAAGCCACCAAGCTGAGCCAGCAGAAAGTGGTATCAAAATGCTAGGGAATGATAAAACACACAATACACTGAGCTGCACGAATGTTACTTGTTTGAAAGGTTTTGTCGAAATAAAACTTGCGCTGTTTTCTTCGAAGCAAAGCGCACAAACAAAACACACAAATATAACACACATAAAGGAATTTGTGCCCAATTAAATTGCGGTTTTTCTGTATTTTCCACTTTCCTCTCAAAACGTTATGCGGTTGTGTGCCATGACAGCGGACTAAACACTACGTACATCTGGCCAAGGGCTGTGACTAAGACCAGAGCAAAGAACTCCCAAGCTGGGGGGGGGGGGGGGGGGGTCTG